>JAKSZT010054465.1:1344453-1392226 GCA_026826555.1 Tolypeutes matacus | reverse complement strand
TTTGTCCAATTCCTCTAAATTAATATTCTTGTTGGCATCTAATTTTTCAAAGTGTCCTCTTATGATACTTTTTATTTCTGTGGGCTCCATTGTGATATCCCCTTCCTCATTCCTAATTTTGCATATTGCATCTGTTCTCTCTTTTTCTTTGTTAGTCTGGCCAAGGGTTTGTCAAATTTATTGATCTTCTAGAAGAACCATCTTTCTGTTTTGTTTATTTTTTCTAGTGCTTTCTTATTTTCTATTTCATTTAGTTGTGCTCTAATCTTTGTTATTTCCTTCTTTCTACTTCCTTTGGGATTAGTTTGTTGTTGTTTTTCTAATTCCTCCAGGTGTGCAGTTAGGTCTTCAATTTTAGCTCTTTCTTCTTTTTTATTATATGCACTTAGTGCTATGAATTTCCCTCTCATTACAGCTTTTGCTGCATCCCATAGGTTTTGATATGTTGCATTGTTATTTTCATTCATTTCAAGTTATTTATCAATTTATTTTGACATTTCCTCCTTGACACAGTTTGTTTAAGAATGTGTTGTTTAACTTCCATATCTTTGTGCCTAATCTGGTTCTCTAGCCCTTAGTGATTTTCAATTTCATTCCATTGTGGTCAGAGAAATAACTTTGTATAATCTCAATCTTTCTGAATTAATTGAGATTGTTCTGTGGCCTAGCATGTGGTCTATCTTTGAGTATGATCCATGTGCACTTGAGAACAATATCTATCCTGATTTATTTCTATGTAGCATTCTGTATATGTCTATTACATCCATGTTCTCTAATGTATTATTCAGAGTTTTAGTTTCTTTTTTGATTATCTGTCTAAATGTTTTGTCTAATGGAGATAATGTTGTATTAAATTTCCTCACTATAATTATAGAGGCATTTATTTCTCACTTAGTTTTTTCAGTGTTTGCCTCATGTATTTTGAGGCAACATAATTAGATGTATAAATGTTTATGATTGATCTCTTTTCTTAAAAGATTACCACTTTTACTAATACATAGTGTCCATTTTTGTCTCTTACAATAGTTTTGCATTTAGAGTCTATTTTGTCTGATATTAGGATAGCCACTCCTGCCCTTTTTTAGTTATTGTTTGCTTGTAAAATTGTTTTTGAGCCACTCACTTTCAGCATCCTTGAATCCCTGGGTCTAAAGTGAGTTTCTTGTAGATAGCATATAGATGAATCATATTTTCTTACCCACTCTGCCAATCTGTGTCTCTTGACTGGTGAGTTTAATCCATTAACATTCAGTGTTATTACTCTCAATGAAGTTCTTTCATCAGCCATATTTTATTTTGGGTTTATGTATGTCATATGTTGTTTTTATTTCTCTTTTTTTCTTTTTAGTTTTTCTTACACTCTCCTCCAACTCTCTCTCTCCTGTTTTTTTCTCTCAACCTGCAGAAATTCCTTTAGTATTTCTTGAAGTACAGGTTTCTTTTTGGCACACTCTCTTAATTTCTGTTCACCTGTGAATATTTTAAAGTCTCCATCAGTTTTAAATGCCAGCTTGCTGGATATGCAATTCATGGCTGGTTGTTTTTTTTTTCTGTTTGTTTGTTTTTCTTTTAATACCTTGACTAAATCATACCACTGTCTTCTTGCCTCCATGGTTTCAGATGAGAAATCAGCACTTAATCTTATTGTGCTTCCCTTGTATGTGATGGTACTTTTCTCTCCTGCTGCCTTGAGTATTTTCTCTAGAGCATTGGACTTTTTGATAATTATATGTCTTGGAGTAGGCTTGTTGGGCTTTATAATGTTTTGGGTGCACTGTCCTTCCAGGACAAGTACATCCAGCTCCCTTAATAGGGTTGGGAAGTTTTCAGCCATTATTTCCTTCAACTCTCCTTCTGTTCCCTTTACTTTCTCTTTTCCTTCTGTTTTGCCTATAAGTGCATTTTGCATTTTCATTTAATCTGTAAGTTCCTGCTGGATTTTTTTTCTATATTTTTTCCTAGCTGTTCTACTATCTGTTTTTTATTTCAGATGTGCTTTCTTCAAAATCACTAATTCTTTCTTCTGCCTTTTCAAATCTGCTGTTATGTGAATCCAGTGTCTAACTTCTTGGATTATGCCATTTATCACCATCATATCCATTATCTTTTTATGTATGTTTTTAATATCTTCAATATGTTCTCCCAATATCTTCTTAATATCCTTAATCTCTTCCTTCACTTCATTAAGTTGGTCCATTATATTTGTTTGGACAGCTTTGATTAGTTGTTCAATATTCTGCATCTCTTCCTGGTTTTTAGTTTGTTCATTGGACTCGTCCATGTCTTCCTGTTTCTCTGTATGGTTTGTAATTTTTTGTTTCCCTGTTGTCATCATTTTATCTTGATGGGTTTATTCAGTTAATTAGTTTCTCTCTCTGCTCTAGAGTTTTATTTACCTGGTGGTTCTGTGTGTGGTTTAAGTTTTCTCTTTGACACATTGTTCTTCTTGTTCTATTTCCTTGATTTTTCTATGTTCCCTTGAAGGAAAAAAGATCAGGGCCTGAGAAATCTAAAGAGTTTAGAAAGGAAAAAGGATGATAGTAATATTGATAAAGGTTATAAGATGGGCTATATAAGACTTAGTAAAATGAATATTTAACTCATGCCGGCAGTGTGAGTAATAGGGAAAATAAAGTGGAGTACCTACAACGTAATGGGAAACCAAATAAAGGAAAATATATAGAATGAGTTAAAAGGCCAGAATGATGAGGAGAGAGAGAATGAATAATGAAAGGGCTGAGAGGAAAAAGTTAGTAATATTAAAAAAAAATAGAAAAAAAAAAACAGAATAGACAAGATAGAAATTGAAACCCATGAAGTTAAATAAGCATGAAAAAAGTTGGAATGTAAGAACCACAATAGAAAACAGAAGGTATAAAGATGGTGGAAGGAAAAGAGATAGCATTGTTAGACAAAATCAATATACACAGAGAATGGGAAATCAAGGAATAAGAAGCATAACAAAGAAGAAACAAGCTAGAAGCACCTAATTTTAAAAGGGGAGGGAGAGGAAAGAGGAAAGAGGAAAGAGGAAAGAAAAGCAACAAACAAACAAACAAACAAAGAAAAAACAAACACACAAGGGAGAAGTCAAACAAATCTAAGGAAGAACAGTGTTCCTTCTTGGGCCTTTGTGGAGCCTCTCAGCCTGCTTGTGTTCATCAATCAATTACCCTGCCAGCTTCTATCTGCAGATTTTGAAGCAGATTTTAGCAATTAAACTAAGTTTATTTTCTTTTAAGTAAACTTTTTTTTTTTTTGGAGAAATAAGGGACCCAAAAGAAGGCCTCTATTAGAAAATCCCTCCCACATGGGGACCCTAAATAGGCTTGTGGAAACTTATCAAACACTTCCCACTGCCTGGCTTCTTCAGGGGAGCTGAAACTCTGATACTCTTCAGCACAGAATGATAAAATTGGCTGGCACCGCTCCCTCCCAAGCCAAGCCTCCATATCACAGGGCAGTTAGTTAAATCTGGCTTCCTCAGCAGATTCACCTCTTCCCTCAGCCTGGTGCCACTTCAAGCCAGCTGGTTTGCTCCCCAAAGCTGCGAGGGTATCCAGTTAGCCAAATCCAGAGAGGAAACCTTTCACCACCCTCTGCCAGAAATTTCCTGCTCCCAGAGAATGCTCCCTCTCACCAGGTTGCCACCAAGAGTTGGGTCTCATCCTAGCCCTTTACCCTGAGGGTGGGGCTTAGCAATCTGCATTCACAATTTCAGCTGGGGAAAACCTCATAATTTTATCTTGGCCAACCCACCTTGCTGTCCAGCTCCCTCCAGATCAATGTCTCTAAGGTTCTCTGTGGGTTCTTAGAACAGACCATTCAGGCAGTGATCTGTCCCCAGTCAGCTGTCCTCTGTGAGAGAGATGGTGATTTCCCACCTAAACCTACACCATCTTGCCTCTTCCCCAAATTGGGTTTTGTTCCTTGTTCAGCCTACAGATGTTTTTTCCATCCCGGTGGTGGGTAAGGTCATCTGGATGCCATTGGCACAGAGCTTGAGGTTAGTGAATATGCATCATTTTGTTGTGAGGGAGATTGTATGTGAGCTGCCAGCCTTGTTTTTTTGCTCTAAGAATAAATTTCATTTTACTTAAAATGATTTCAAAAAAGTAGAATGTGAACTCACAACAGTTCTTTACATATGGGTAACTGCATCAGAATTCCTCTACACAAGAGAACATCACAAAGAATTATGAGACTAATCAATGATGCTTTCTGTGAAAGAAAAACTAGAGCTTGCTATCATTAGAGTATAGATTCATAAATTAACTCACAAAGATCTCATCTAAGCTAATCAAAAGGGGGCTTATTCAAAGATTAAAAAACAGAGAAAAACATGGATCTAGCTCATAATTATTCTCCCAGTAAGAGTGGTTACCATTTTTTCATAAAATTTTTAAAAGTGTACAGAAATTTTTGGACCAACAACTTTCACTAGTGAATGAAATTCTGGACACCTTCTCATTTTTCAAGACTACTTTTTAGAGGAGCTAAATAAATGCCTTACATTTCCATCTAGTGGGTAATTATCTTTTGTATAGTGCACTCATTGTTAGGAAAAATTTTATGTTCAAAGGATATTAGTTATTTTAGAGTCATTTACAATATTTGTGATTAGTCAGGCATTTTGAAAGTGGTTTTTCTATTTGAAAGGCACCAAATATATGCACAAAAAATTATCTTCAACAGCTTTTTCCTGAGTAGAGTCCATATTAAACATTTAATGTCATTTTTCTCTAACCTAGACTATTATTAGTTTTCAAAGCATATTTTTATTATAGAAGGTGAACTTAGAAACAAAAATCATGCCTATTGTAAGACTCCACATACAAGAGCCTTCTGTAAACACACCACACCATGAAAGAATTTTGTTACGGATTTTGAGATATTATCATCAGACCATGACCACTAAGCTTGGTCCAGAGTGCATATTTGTCTCCTATTAACAACTTGGAATGCTTGGTGTGGTTGCTGGATGTGTTTCAGGGCTTCTCATGTATTTACTACTTTTCCTCCTTAATCATCAATTTGATTCCTGGTTTTTTCATAACACATCTATATTTGGACCACTACCTTTAAACAGAATTGGGGATTTATGACCTTGTTTCAAGAAAGAGATTCTGTCTGAATTCATTATTGTGTGTAGTGTTCAGCCTGGTAATCAATTTAGGAGAATTATTTTCCAAAGATTCCCTCCCACTGCCTCCTTGCCCCCATCCTACCAAAACAATAAAGAGTGAATATGTTCAAGCCACCTACTCAAGATATACCCATGGTGGAGAAGGGTTGAGCCAACTTGCAATGCCAGACAATTAGCACCACCAGGCAGTCTCATTTCCCTGTTCCTGCATGGACCACATGGAGCCTGCTCCTACAAGTTTCAGCCTCCTCTGCCAAGAGCCATTTTGGAATGAAGGACCTGCAGGCTAATTTAGCACTCCTTGAATAGGATTTCCATCCCTCAGTAAGTACAGATTTACCTGGTGTCATGTGGGATTGGTTAGACTGTCTCATCATTGTGGTGTAAATTGTTTCTTGTTTTTATGGTCATTTCTTGTTCGAACCTTGGCTGACTGAGATCTGAGGATGACTTTTTGCAAACAAGGGGGTTTTCCTAGAAATCTCATTAGGATTGAATACTAGTTTAATTCACCTCTCTTCTGAGGCTGCCGCTAATAACTTGTAGGTATTTGCAATTCCTTGAGCTTGGTAATGACCTAGCATAAGGGCCATGCTATCCCTGTTCTTGTATTGATAGACTTAAAAATACCAGGAATCCATTCTTCTGGTTGAGCGGTGAATGCTCTCATGACATTGTACATAATCTATGATATCCTTCTGGACCTTTTTCTACATTTTCCTTCACCTTTCTGTCACTTCCTCCACTCCCCCTCTCTCTTTTGGTTGCTTGCTTTTATACCTATGGAAAGATTGTTGTGATGTTCAGGATTCTGTAAGGTTTTTCATAGGAAATAAACACTTGTTGTTAATTGACCCAGGACTGCAGGACTGTTACATTTTTCTTTTTGCATACCGATGCATCATTGTTAATTAAAACAATCTATCTGGGTCCATAATATTTTCTTGGGATGACTGTTGAAAAAGATTTTGATTTTTCTTGCCACATAAAAGTATGGGTTGGCCTATTGTTATTGATGTGAAGAATTTCCAAATAGGAATTGATAATCCAGAACTAAATATGGCATAAGTGAAAATGAAATCACTAAACCAGTAATTTATGTCATTCTTGCAGATTATTGGGTCCAAGTTAGGGCTATAAAATACAAATAAGAATAATGTCACCATTGATTTCAATGATGTTAGAATTAGGAACATTTAAATATTCTTCCTCTATAGGGTATTTCTTATCATGCATTATATTAAATCTAGCCTGACCTCAAACTCTCCCTCTCTCTTTGATTGCAATACATTTTTGCTCTATTATATATGTATCATCAAAGACTGTTCAACTGAAAAATATTTGGTCACAGAATGATTTACAATTCTAAAATAACCCACATTTATTAATATCTCCAATCCTCTCAGACTGATCTTTGAGATTTTGGGAAGTTCTCAAGCATATGTGTAGGAGACAATTTTACTAAAGTTTAGTTTACTCTTGAAACAAATTTCACCATGAATTTAATAGTTGTTTTCATTTTATTTATATTACTTTTACAGCAGTTCGTTTACTGAAAAATTCTTGCAGAAAATAGAGAATTTCCATATATACCCCTCTTGTTTTCCTTATCATTAACCTTTTATATTCTTCTCTTTCTTTCTTGATATTCTCTCTAAAGGGTCAATCCATTAGTGAATGTTGTGTATTGAGTTCTCTTATTAGTAATATACCACAATTTCTCCTTTCAATTTTTCAATATTTGCTTCATATATTTTGGAGGTTTGCTGTATATATAGAAGAGAATTGCACCTTTATATATATATTTAATTGTTGACTTTGTCTTTAATTAACCCACTTATCAGCATATATTTTTTTCTTTGTCTTAGGCAGCAGTTTTATTTTTATTGTATATTTTATGGTTTACAGAAAAACCATGTAGAATGAACAGAGTTCCTATATAACCCACCCACACACACATAGCTTTCCATATCATAAATATTTTATTTTATTGTGGTAACTTTGTTAAAATTGATAAATCAAGATTGTTATTTTAGGGTTAACTATACTACAAACACATGTAAAACAAACAAACAAAATAACAAGTTTTGAGAGGATGCACAGAAAGAATAATTTTCATTCATTGCTGTTGGCAATGTAAAATGGTGCAGCCAATGTGGAAGACAGTTTGGCCATGCCTCAGAAAGGTAATTATAGAACTATCTTGTGGCCTGGAAATCCAGCTATAGGGTATATACCCCAAAGAATTAAAGCAGCGGCTCAAATATTTGCACACTGATATTCAAAGGGGCACAAATCATAGTTGCCAAAAGATGGAAGCAACCCATGTCCAATCAAGAAATGAATGGACAAATAAAATATGGTTATATACGCACAATTGAATTTTCACAACATTAAAAAAGGAATGACATTCTGATATGCAAAACAGGAATGATACAAAGATATCATCTTGTGTGAAATAAGCTATTCTCAAAGAACAAATATTATATGATTTCACTGATATGAAATAGTTGTAATCAAAACACTTATAGAGGGCAGAGTTGTAGCTCAAGTGATTGAGTGCATGCTTCCCATATACAAGGTGCTGGATTCAATCTCCAGGACCTTCTAAAAGCAAAATAAACAAAAACACAAACTTTATTTGGGGAGCAGAAGTATCTCAGTGGTTGACCACCTGCTTCCCAAATACAAGTTCTTGTGTCCAATCCCTGGACCCTTCTAAAAGAACACTCAGAGTTGGAATCTATAATATATGTTATCAGGGTATGGGGTGGTGATAGAGAATAGGAAATTAATACTTAAAATAGGTGGGATTTCAGTGCACATACATCCTTCACCACTGGCCCTCCTGGTAGTAAATAAAATTGAATGCCACCCATCCCAACAAATTCTGGCCATCAAGGTTGGGGGAGTAATAGATCATGCAGCTCCAGTGTTTCCATCTCCTTGATTTGCCAAATAGCAGCAATACTGCTTTTCAGGTCAAGAAAATCACCTTAGAGTCCTCTTAAAAGAGCTGTCTATGGCTCTTCTCAGCTACAAAATTTTTGCCTATAATGGTTTTTTTGGCCAGTGGAAAAGGCATGTCCAGTATGGGGTTAAACCTAAACTAATGTTACTTGAATGCATAAATGCACCCTTTGGCATCTGTGCTCTAAGACTTTATGAAGCACCTGGAAATTATTATGACCTTCACTGATATTTGGTCTGCAATTGTTGAGCTGGGAAATGCCTTTTTTTGCCATCCCACTCTGAGAAGTGGACCAGGATTAAGGTGCTTTACTATGGCAGGGTCTACAACATATCTTCACTGTACTGCCACATGATTATAAGAAGTCACCCACTATCTGTCCCAAAGGGCCAGACAGTATTTGAATAAGCTACCCCTGCCCAAATTTCAGAGAGTGTTCCATTATATTGTTGACATCATGTTAGTGGGCCAGTGCAAGGAACACATTGTTCAGGGATTGCATGTATTGCTAATTTGGCTTCAACAATCTAATTGAGCCATTAATTCTAAGATACAAGGCCCTGCCCAGTAAGTAATATTCTTAGGTAGTATACAGGCCAGAGTCCAGCACTGGATTCCTGACCTGGTATAGAATAAATTACTACCCTAAAGTCACCCACCTCCAAAAAGGAAGCCCAGCAGTTTTTAGGGTATTTTTGTATTGGTGCCAGCATATTCTACATCTTGGTATCTTGGTATCTACCTGGCACCTCTATATTGGGTCACAGAGGGTCATGCTGAAAGAAGAGCCATAGGATTTTTTTTTTAAGGTACTGGGCCAGTGATTGAAATTGGGACCTCATATGTGGGTAGCTGGTACTTGGCTTGACTGAGTTGGTTTTTTCATTTGTTTGCTTGTTTTATTTTTTTAAGAAGCACTGGGAATTGAACTGGGGAACTCCCATGTAGGAAATGGATGCTCAATCACTTGAGCAAAATCAATTCCCCAGGATTTCAGTTGAGAAAGTTCTGTAGATGAAGTGGATGGATTCCTAGAAACACTCAAACAAGCTACCCTGACCATAGAAGAAATAGAAGACCACCAAAACCAATCACAAGCAATGAGATAGAATCAGTCATCAAAAATCTTCCATCAGAAAAAGTCTAGGGCCATATGGGTTCACAGGTGAATTCTACTAAATATTTTGAGAATAATTATTTCTCATCCTGTTTAATCTCTTCCCAAAAAAATGAAGAGAAGGGAAAATTGCCCAATACCTTTTCTGAACCCAACATCACCCTAATATGAAAGCCAGATAAAGATACTACAAGAAAATATAATTATTAAACCATCCCTCTAATGAGCACACATGCAAAATTTTTCAACAAAATACTTGCAAATCAAATCCAACAGCATATAAAAATCATTATATATCATGAGCATGTGTGTTTTATTTCTGGTTTGTGCAAGTTTGGCACAACTTAAGAAAATCAATTAATGTCATATTTCACATTAACAAACTGAAAGGAAAAAATCACATGACTGTCTCAATTCAAGCAGAAAATGTATTTGACAAAATCTAGCATCCTTTAGTCATAAAAATACTTCAAAAGATAGATATGGAAAGAAAGTCTCTAAATATAACAAAAGGCATATATGAAATTCCCACAGCCAAAATCATACTCAGTGGAGAGAGGTAGAAATCTTTCCATCTAAGACCAGGAACAAGACAAGGATGCCCACTGCCAGCTCTGTTATTCAATATTGTGTTAGACATTCTAGCTAGAACAATTAGCAGAACAAGAAATAAAAGGCATCCAGATTGGAAAAGAGGAAGTAAATCTCTCACTGTTTGCAGATAACATGATTCTATATTTTGAAAATCCTGAAATATCTGCAACAAAATTACTTGAGCTAATAAATGAGTTCAGCAAAGTGACATGATACAAGATAAACATGGAAATATCATTTCTACACTCTAGTGATGATCAAGCTAAGGAGGAAATCAAGACAAAAATTCCATTTACAAAAGCAACAAAAAGACTCAAATATCTAGGGATTAATTTAACAAGGAATATAAAGGATTGTATTCAGAAAACTACAAAACACTGCTAAAATAAATCAAAGACGACCTAAACAAATGAATGGACATTCTGTGTTCATGGATTGGAAGACTAAAAATCATGAATATTTCAATTCTAACAAATTGACTTATAGATTCGATGCAATGTCAGTCAAAATTCCAACAATCTATTCTACAGAAATTAAAAAGTCAATTACTAAATTTATTTGAAGGGAAAGGGATCCTGAATAGACAAAAATATCCTTAAAAAAGGAAAGCAAAGTCAGAAGACTCATGCTTCTTGACCTTGAATTGTAAGGTAAAGCTGCATTGATCAACACATCATGGCATTGGCATAAAGATAAATGCATTGATCAATTGAATTGAACTGACAGTTCAGAAATAGCACACCACTTCTATGGTCAACTGATTTTTGATAAGGCTACCATATCCACTTTTCTGGGACAGTACAGTCTCTTCAACAAATGATGCTGGAAGAACTGGGTATCCATAATCAAAAGGATGAAAGAGGACCCTTACCTCACTCTCTATACAAGAATTAACTCAAAATGGATCAGCAACATAAACATAAAAGTCAGGACCATAAAACTCTTAGAAGATAATATAAGGAAATTTTTACAAGACTTTGTAGTTTATGGGGGTCTCTTAAACATTATACCCAAAGCATGGACAGCAAAAGAAAACATAGATAAATGGGACTTCCTCAAAATAAAACACCTCTGCACTACATAGGACTTTGGGAAGAGGGTAAAAAGGCATCCTTCACAATAGGGGAATATATTTGGCAATCATACATCTGACAAGGGACAAATAGCCATGATATATAAGGAGATCCTCCAACTCAACAATAAAAAGACAAATGTCTGATTAAAAAATGGGCAAAAGGCCTGAATATACATTTTCATAAAGAAGTTATACAAATGGTGAAAAACATGATAAAAATGTTTACATTATTGGCTAATAAGGAAATGCAAATCAAAGCTACAATTAGAAATCATTTCACACCTATTAGAATGCTCACTATTAACAAAACAGAAAACAGATCCAGAGAAGATCTGGAGAGATAGGAATGCTTATTCACTGTTGGTGGGAATGTAGGGAATGTAGAATGGTACCATCACTGTGGAAGTCAGTTTGGAGGTTCCTAAGGAAGTTAGATATAAACCTACCATGTGACTCAGCAATACCACTACTAGTTATTTACCCAAAAAATCTGAGAACAGTGACATGAACAGAGATCTCCACACTGATGTTTGCAGTGACATTATTCACAATTGCCAAAATGTGGAAACAACTGAGGTGTCTATGAACATGAAAATGGATAAACATTGTTATATACACATGATGGAATCTTATTCAGCTGTAAGATGAAATGAAGTCAAGAAGCATGTGACAACATGGATGAGCCTGGAGGACATTTTGTTGAGGTAAGCAAGTCAGGCACAAAATGACTAATATTGTATGATTTCACTATTATGATGAAATATAATGATCAAACTCATGGATTAATAGCTAGAATATGCCACCAGAGAAAACAATGTAGTTAAAGCCTGGAAAGTTGAGGTTTAATCTTTGCAGAATTGGTAGAAACTTGTTTGTAAATGTTTGGAAATGACTACAAATAGTGAAACTGCATCATAGGATTTGTAGCAGCACATATGGAAAAGATAATGGTTGTTTTGTGTTGTTGTTTTTTAATTTGGAATAATGAAAATGCTCTCACATTGATTGAAGTGATGAATGTACAATTCAGTGATTATTCCAAATGCCATTGTCTTTAAACTTTAGATAATTTATATGGTTTATGAAAAAAATAATATAAGGTGAATTGGGGGAAAAGTACACCAAAATTAAGAAACTGACTTTGATTTGTAGTAATTCTTTGATGATGCTCTATCATAACTTGTCACAAATGCTTCACAATAATACATGTTATTTGTTGTGGGATGATATATGGGAGCCCTTTATGATGCTATGGATGTTTGTTTTGTAAGTTCTCAACTTTTACAACACACTTAGTCTTTTTGTATGTATGCATTTGAATGAAATACTTCAATAAATTATTTTATATGAAAATTTGAAAAATGTAGATATATAGGTAGATAGATATGTTAGCTAGATGGTAGATAGATGATAGATGATAGATAGATAGATAGATAGATAGATAGATAGATAGATAGATAGAGATAGAGATAATAGATAAATTTTGAGTACCTCACCCAGTAAGACTAGATGATTGATACTCTCCAGCATCACTTCTGTAAGTAGTTTTCTCTGAGATGTGTCTAGCTGGACCAATTCTTCCTGAATGAGGTCTACAGTCACATCATTGAAGGTGATTAACTCCTTAAAAATCACAGATTTGAGTTCACCCAGGGCCAATTTTGTGAATGTCATGAATGATATCTCTAACTGGCAGCATTTAAGAAGCAGAGACTGTGTTTATAAAGTTCAAAATATGTTTGGGGTTCCAGTCAGATCATTCTCAATGCTGAACTTTCAAATACACTCACAAACACATACATACTCTGAATACTTACAATTCCATTGTAAAAATTTAGCATATGACATGTATTGTGATATACACTTAGATATTTCCCAATAAAATTGTAATTATGACTTCTCACTGCTGATTATAACATTATCTCTTGGGAATTCATAACTAAAACTCTCATTTACATTAATTTCAAGTAAATCTACAAACTCAACATAAAGCAAGAAATATTCATGGTAATTCACTTTTAAACAATGAGTATGATTAGATTATTCCACTTCATAGATGACCTAACTTTTCTTTCATTGACAAAATTGTTTAACAATATGTTATGCATTTTGACAAATCCAATCAGTTAATGTTTGAAGTACTTTCTATCTAAATTCAATTCACAGGTATAATAGCCATTTAAATGAGAGGGGATTTTGAAGTAAATATCCCATATTCTGCAGAACTGAAGAGGTTTCATACAGAACTCAGGATCAGTAAGTGCTGCCTCCCTCAACTATACATAATTTGGTGTTCAATATGATATATAGGTGCATATTGTTCAGGATCACAAGCTAGGGACTTTTGAGATGGTTATCCTGAAAGATGTTCCCAGTCTGACCATTTCTGTGGTAGAAGACTTCCCATTCACAAAATTTTCTAAGTTCTGTGAATACCAGTTTCCATTTTCTCTCTTATATCTTCAATTCATCTGCCTGTTAAAGATTAAAAGAAACCTCCTCATTGTTATTTGTCTCTCCATATCTTCAAAATTTTTCACATAGACATAATTTTTGTTCTACTAATTTACATCTCCTGAATGCACACTGCCATTAAGATAACATACTTCTTATAAATTGCATCTATTAATAAAATTTGAAAAAAGTTGATTTATAAAAATTAAAGTTGGACAATTTGGATCATTGATAGAAAGTATGTATTGTGAGAATTTTGATTTTTACCAATAAAAAAAAAAAGAAAGTAGAATATTAGATTAATTTTTGAATATTTCAAAATGTGCAAATATATTCCATCAAATCTTCAAGAAAATTAAAATTGGGGAAATAATTAAATGATTCCTCATTTCTTTTAATTTATGAATCTTCTTTTTTGCATCTGACAACAATGCAAAGACATTCACACCATTAGTTTCAACATTCGATTGAAACCATGAGTTCTGGGCAGTTGGGATCAGAGTAGACAGGCAGGGCTCATCTCTTTCACAAAAACAAGGAGAAAGGGCCTAAATGTGTCCAACAGACCTACTTTGGGAGTCAGCAGACAAGGACAGTGCTATGCAAACCCCAAGAGGTGAGGGACACTGAGAAAAAGAACCTGAAACAACACACATGCGTCACTAAACCCTTATAGTAGACAGGAATAGCACCTACCCCCACACTGAAAACATTAAGTCTGGATAAAACACCTGGCTCACTGCAGCCAAATGAGAGAGAAACAGACACCTTCCTCCCTGTCAGCTGTTATAAGGGAGGAAGGAGGGTGTGTTGGAGGGAGAGAATGTTTTATCTTCAGTGAATTTAGTCAGAAGAGCCCACTTTGAATCTCAGCACTGGCCAGACTGAAAAAATGGAAATAGGAGGTTGAAATAAACACCTCTGTGGAAACATATGCTATCAAGTGCCATCTGCTTGCTGGACAGTAAACTGCAAGAAGAAAACTTGCTTTTAGGTCTTTCTTTAGTGCCAGATCCTGGGAGAAAATCTTTGCCCCATTAGTGGGTATCTGGCCTGATTTTGATAACTTATGCTGGGCTATTTAAAAAAATCAGAGTAAGTTGAACCAAACATCAAAGAACTGCTGTGAAAATAAACAATGCAAGAGAGAGAAGTTAACCATCAGAAAAAATTCATCAACATTTTTAGATGCCTAGACATTAACAAAATATTATAAGCCATAGTAAGAAACAGGAAGAGATGGCCCAGCCAAAGCAACAAACCAAATATCCTGAAGTCAAACAGCATTCAAGACAACAAATCAATGATAAACATAAATCCCCTTAATCAATTCAAAGAATTGAGGATTAATATTGCTAAAGAGATAAAGGATATTAAGAAGACACTGGGTAAGCATAAAGAGCAATTTGAAAGCCAGCAAAGAAAATTAACCAAGCTTGTGGCAATGAAAGACACAATGGAAAGGATTAAAAATACATTAGGGGAAAGCGGCTGTGGCTCAATCAGTAGGGCTCCCTTTTACCATATGGGAGGCCCTGGGTTCGGTTCCTGGGGCCTCCTGGTGAAGGCAAGCCTGCCCGCATGGTGTGGTTAGCTGACCCAGCGAGCACAAGCAGCAAGGGGGGGATAAATGAATAAATAAATAAAATCTTAAAAAAAAAATACATTAGGTGAGTGGATGTGGCTCAAATGGTTGAGCACATGCTTCTCACATGGGAGATTCCAGGTTCGGTTCTTAGTGCCTTGAAGTAAAAAATGCAACAATCAAAACAAATGATAAACCATACTCAGGGATGCCAGTGTGACTCAGAGGTTGAGCACTGGCTTCCCACATATGAGGTCCTGGGGTCAATTCCTGGCCACCAGTACATCAAATAAAATATATTAGAGGGGAGCAGATGTAGCTCAAGTGGTTGAGTGCCTGCTTTCTATGCATGAAGTCCTGGGTTCAATCCCGGGTACAGCCTAAAAACAAAAACAATGAATTTTTTTTAAAAAAACCAACTCTCATTGGGGAGTGTGTGTAGCTCATACCTGCATCACATGTATGAGGTCCTGGATTAAATCCCCAGTATCGTCTTAAAAATATATTAGAAGCATCTAAGCAGATTTGAATTCATTGAGAACAAAATAAGTAAGCCAGAAAACAGCACACCTGTCCTTGAAATGACAGGGAACAGAAACAGGAAAGGAAGGAAAAAAACTGGCATAGGGTATCAGGAAATTGAATGATAACATGAAAGGCACAAATATAAGAGTCATGGATGTCCCATAAGGAGAAGAAAATGGAAAAAGGGCAGAAAGAATATTTTAGTAAATAATGAACAAAAATTTTCCAATCCTTATGAAAGATAGAAATATTCATATCCAAGAAGGAAAACACACCCCTAACAGAATAAATGTGAATAGACCAACTCTGATACACCTGCTATTAAGAATTACAAATATCAGAGTTAAAGAGAGGATTCTGAAGCACCAACAGAAAAGCAAATCTTCACATACAAGAGAAACTTGATAAGACTAAGTGTCAACCTCTCATCAGAAACCATGGAAGAGAGAAGAAAGTGGTATGATGCTTTTAAGATACTGAAAGAGAAAAACTGCCAGCAAAGAACTCTGTATCTGGAAATACTGTCTTTCAAAAATGAGGGTGAGTTGAATATCTTCACAGACAAACAAAAACTGAGAGAGTATGCTACAAAAGAGATGAATTACAAGAGATACTAAAGGGAGTATTGCATCTTGAAAGGAAAAAAAAGTGGCAAGAGATGGAGAAGAGTGTAGAAGTGAAGATTATAAGGAAGGGTAAGTTAAAGTGTAAAAAGACAGACAATAATAATATTTGACATTGGAAATCCAATGGAAAAAAATGTACAAAGTAAGTCATTCCTTTCAGAAATAACATTGAATGCTAATGGCTTGAACTCCACAATAAAAAAAAAAAACATAGAATGACAAAACGGATTTAATAAAACTATGACCCACCTATATGCTATCTAAGAGAGACTCACTTCAGATGTGAAGACACAGCAAGGTTGAAAGTTAAAGGTTGGAAAAAGATATTCCATTCAAACAGTAACAAAAAAAGTTACTGGAGTATCAATACTAATATCAGAAAAAAAGAGATTTTAAATGCAAAACTGTTTTAAGGAATGAAGAAAGTCATTATATATTAATAAAAGGGGTAATTCACCAAGAGGAAATAACTATTATAAATATAAATGCACCTAACCTTGATGTCCCAAGATACTTGAGACCCACGATTGGCAAGACTGATGGGAGAAATAGATATCTCTACAAAAAATAGTTGTAGACTTCAATACACCATTCTCAGTGTTGAATAGAACACCTGAACAGGGGATAAATAAAGAAACAGAGAGCTTGAATAATATGATAAAGGAACTAGAGGCAACAGACATCTACAGAGCATTGTATCCCAAGACAGCAGGATATACATTCTTTACAAGGGTTCATGGATCCTTCCCCAAGATAGAGCATAAGTTGGGTCACAAGACAAGTCTCTATAAACTGAAATTATACAAACACTTTATCTTGTCATAATGGAATGAAAACAATAATGGATGGAAAAAAAGAAATTCATAAATATATGGAGATTAAACCACACACTCTTAAAGAATCAGTGGGTCAAAGCAGAAATTGCAAGAGAATTCAGTAAATAACTAGAGATGAATGAAAATGAAAACACAGCATATTAAAACCTATGGGATATCACAAAGGCAGTGCTGAGAGGGAAATTTATAGCCCTCAATGCTTACATTAAAAAAGAAAAAAAAAGAAAAAATTAATGATATACCTGCACACATGGAGGAACAAGAAAAAGAATAGGAAACTAATTCAAACTAGGTCAAAGGAAAGAAATAGTAAAGATCAGAGGAGAAATAAATGAAAAGAGCAAAAAACAGTTGAGAGAATCAACCAAATGAAAAATTTGTTCTTTGAAATCAACAAAATCAACAAAAACTTAGCTAGACTGACAAAAAGAGAGAAGATGCAAACCAATAAAATCAGCAATAAGAGGAGGACATTACCACTGACTGCAGAAATAAGAGAGATCATAAGAGGATACTATGAAAAACTCTACACTAAAAATCTAGATAACGTCAATGAAATGGACAAATTCCTATAAACACAAGAACCTTCTTCACTGACCCTAGACCAAATAGAAGACTTCAACAAACCAATCACACATGAAGAGATTGAAACAGTCATCAAAACCATCCCAAACATGAAATGCTTGGGACAAGATGGCTTCATAGGTGAATTTTACCAATCATTCAAAGATGATCAAATACCAATCTTGCACTAGCTCTTCCAAAAAATTGAACAGGAAAGAATGCTACCAAACTCATTCTATAAAGCCAACATCACCGTAATACCAAAACCAGATAGAGATACTTCGAAAAAATAAAATTACTGACCAATATCCCTCATGAATATAGAAGCAAAAATCTTCAACAAAATTTAGCAAACTGAATCCAAAAGCACATGAAGCGAACTATATACCATAAACCAGTGGGATTTATCCCGGGTAGGTAACAGTGCTTCAACACAGGAAAATGAATTAGAGTAATAAACCACATTGATAAATTGGAGAAGAAAAATCACATGATCCTCTCAATTGATGCAGAAAAAAACATTTGAAAAAATACAGCAGCTTTTCTTCATGAAAACACTCCAAAAGATAGGAATAAAAGGAAGCTTTCTCTAGATGGTAAACTACATATATGGAAAACCTACAACTAGCATTGTACTCAATGGTGAAAGACTGAATGATTTCCCTCTGATATCAGGATCAAGGCAAAGATGCTCACTTTCACTACTGTTATTCAATATATTTTTTAAAAGATTTATTTATTTACTTTTATCCATTTTTACCCCACCACACACCCCATTTTTGCTGTTTTTTGTGTCCATTCACCAGGCAAGTCTCTGTGTCTGTTTCCTACCCTCTCTTCCAAACCTTCTCCTTCTGTCTTCATTGGGATTTGATCCTGGGAAGCTCCAATGTGTGAGAGAGGCATCCTACCACCTGCGCCACCTTAGTTCCTGGTTTTTCAGCACCTCTCATCTTGGTTCTCCCTTGTGTCACTCTCCTGTTACATCATCTTGCTGCATGGCTCAGTGGGGCCTGACAGTGCACCCACTCATGGGGCCTGGCAGTGCACCTGCTTACAGGGCCTGGTGGTGCACCCACATGTGGGGCCTGGTGGCAAATGCACTCATGGGGCCTGACAGTGCACCCACTCATGGGGCCTGGGGTCTAATCATCCTGTGGGGCCAGGGTGCTCCCATGCATTGGGCCTGATGGCCCACATGGCTTCTATAATTTTCTTTATTTTTCCTGGGAAGTCCCGGGGATCAAACCCAGGTCCCCCCATATGTGAGATGGATGCCCAGCCATTTGGGCCACATCCACCCCCTGCTACTCAATGTTGAGCTAGATGTTCTAGCTATAGCAATTAGACTACACAAAGAAATAAATGGCACCCAAATAGGAAAGGAAGAAGTAAAACTCGCCATTCACTGATGATCTGATCCTATACCTAAAAAAATTCTGAAAAATCCACAACAAAGCTACTAGAATGAATAGATGAATTCAGCAAAGTGGCAGAATACAAAATTAATATGCAAAAATCAAAAGCAATTCTATACACTACTGATGAGCAGTCTGAGGAGGAAATTTAAAAATTCCATGTATAATAGCAACTAAAAGAAACAAATATTTAGGGATAAACTTAACCAAGAACAGAAAGAACCTGTATTCAGAAAACTATAAAACATTGCCTAAAGAAAGTGAAGAACATAAATAAAATAAAGGACATTCTGTTTTCATGGACTGGAATACTAAATATTTTTAAGATGGCAATTCTACCCAAACTGATTTAGAAATTCAACACAATCCCAATAAAAATCCAAATAGACTTTTTTACAGAAATGGTGAAGTCAATTATCAAAGTTATTTGGGAAGGTAAGTTGCCCCAAATAGCTGACAATGTCTTTTAAAAAAGAGCAAAGTTGGAGGAATCTCATTTCCAGACTTTAAAGCATATTACTTAGCTGCAGTGATTAAAAAAAAAAAAAAAAAAAAAAAACAAACACAACAAAACAAAAAAAGCCAGCATGGTTCTGATATAAAGACAGAAAGATTGACCAATGGAACCAAACTGGTGCCTCAGAAATAGACCCTCATATCTACAATCACGTGATCTTTTACAAGGCTCTCAAGACTTCCCAGTTGGGCCAAAACATTCTATTCAACAAGTGATGCTGGGAGAACTGGATATTCATATCTAAATGAGAGAAATATTATCTAACACTTTGTACAAAAATCAACTCAAAATTGATCAAGGACATAAATATAAAAGTGACAACCATAAAACTTCCTGAAGAAAGTATAGGAAAATGCTTTCAAGACCTTGCAGTTGATTGTAGTTTCTTAAACCTTACTCCCAATGCATGAACAAAAAATTTAAAAATAGATAAATGGGACTGCCTCAGAATTAAACCTGGGACTGCCTCAGAATTAAACCACTTGTACCTCAAAGGATTTTGCCAAAAGGATGAAAAGGCAGCTGATTTAATTGGAGAATAATTTGGAAATCACATATTCAAAAAGGGTTTAATATCCATGATATATAAAGCAATACTACAACTCAACAATAAAAAGACAAACTACCCAATTAACAAATGGGCAAAATACTTGAATAGACATTTGTCCATAGAAGAAATAGAAATGATGAAAAGACACATGAAAAATATGTTCATTAGGGAAATGCAAATCAAAACTACAATGATTTATTATTTCACACCTATTAGAATTGCCACTATTAAAAAGTTGGAAAACCCTACAGGTGTTGGTGAAGATATGGAGAGATAGAAACATTTATTTTTGGTGGGAATGTAGAATGATATAACCACTGTGGAGGACTCTTTGGCAGTTCCTAAGGAATTTGAACATAGACGAATGATGTGACCTCCAGTAGCACTACTAGGTATACACCCAGGAGAACTGAGAGCAGTAACATGAACAGACATCTCCACATCAATGTTCATAGCAGTGTTATTCACAATTGCTAAAAGATGGAAGCAGCCCAGGTGTCTATCAGCCAATGAATGAATAAACAAATTGTGGTGTATACACAGGATGGGATATTATATAAGAAGAAATGAAATTGTGAAGCATATGACAACATAGATGAAACTGGAGGGCATTATGTTGAGTGAAGCAAGCCAGACATAAAAGAAAAACTCCTGTAAGATTGTGCTATTATGAACTAATATTGCATAAACATATGGAGTTATTAATTAGAATATAGGTCAACAGAAAATAGAATGAGGATAGAGAATGGAAAGTTGAGGGTTATTATGTGCAGAATTGGTATAACAGTTGTTTGTAAATCTTTGGAAATGAATAAAAATGGTGGAATACATTATAGTGTTTGGAACTAGCACAGCTATTATATGGGTATGATAGTGGTTGAAAGGGAAAGTCTAAGGATATGTATATTACTATAAGGAAAGTTAAAATGCAGCATGGGACTGTATAACATAATGAAGCCTCATGTAAAATACGCATATGGGTAATATGGCATACATAAACTGTTTTAACAAAATATAAATACAAATAAATTATAGAGATGGAAACAGATTAGTAGTTATGTATGACATGGGAGGTATAGAGAGATTGAGAGGTGATGAGTTTTTTGTTTTTATTATTATTGTAATAATGAAAATGCTGTAATAATGATTGAAGTGATGGTGATGTCCACTCCACCTCCAAGTGAGAGAGGACTTATATCCCATGGATATGGTGGGTGGGGTGATCCTGCCTGCGGATGAAGGCCCTTCCATTCCCTGGGATGGCCATTGCCCAACGTTGTCTCCTCGCAAGGTGACTAGGAAGAGTCCCTTGAGCTGTAGGGTAGGAGTTGCAGATCCACCGAGATTCCATGCACACCTGGCACATAGGTAGGCCAGAGGCTCCAGTCTCTGGAAGTATACCTAAAAACTCCAGCATCACATATAGGTTTGAATAGAAGGGACTGATGAACCATGTGCAGGGAGGACTTATTTGAGTCCAATTCTGTCACTCTCAGGAGCACAGATTCCAAAATAGAGCCCACTGATAAGGCATCAGTCTTTGGGTCTATCCCCACTTATACAGGACCTGGGTGTCTCCAGAGCTCTCAGGAGCCCCTCTGTGTGAGGTGATAGGCACTTAGATGTTCTATTAGCTCCTACTGAGGTGTGCATAAGAGTTACCTCTGGGATGACCTCCCGACTCTCTTTGAAGTCTCTTAGCCACTTGAATTCATTTGTCTTTACCTTTTCCCCCTTTAATTCAAGGTCTTTTTCCAGTTGCGTTGCCAGTAGGCACTTGGTATTAATCCCTTGTTGCCAGGAAGGCTCGTCCCCGGGAGACATGTCCCACATTGGGGGGAAGATAATGCAATCATATGCTGAGTTTGGCTTACAGAGAGGCCACATTCGAGCAACAAGGAGGCTCCCAGGTGGCAACCCTTAGGCACCCCACAACTGTAGGCTAAGTCTCAGTTACAAGAGCAAAGATTAACAAGGGTAGTCATCAATAAAAAGAACACATCAGTGGGTCATCCTCTTTTGACAGACACTGTCCCTGCATTCAGAGGACTATTGCTGCTCCCTTGGAGACAGTGGCAGAGCTCTCCAGGCTAGGAATTCAGATTCCCTCATTTATTGTGTGATTGTCCACCCATCGTGGCCATGCCCCATCTTTTGATCTTTTGAATGATTTTGTATATCTTTCATGTATATTCGGATGAACTAATTCCCATGAAACACCCCTCCCAGACACCCCCACCAATAATCCCCTGCAGTACCCATTGTAACCCTTCTGTGATCCAAATACTCCATGAACATGTAGTCCATAAAATAATCAAATATATTTACTAGGAAAAAGAAACAACTATGATAAGCTTACATGCAAGAGACAAACATAAGGAAACTCAGGGGAAAAAAAAAAGAGAAGGAAAAAAAAAACACCAAAAAATCAAACCAAAAACAAAACAAAATAAAATATAATTAGTGGATTGGGACATTCAAAAAATGGGCAAAAAGGCAAAGGAAATGCCTTTAAATATATATATATATATATATTTTTTTCCTTTCTCTTTCTTTTTCTTTCCTTCCTTTTATCACGGTGTTATCGGATGTCTGGTGTGCCGTGACACCTTCCCCCTCTCAATACCCACTGTCTCCCAATTTTTCATTTGATTTTCAAAGAAGTTTTAGGTCACAGCAAAGTCACACACAGAGTGCTGGAGACTCCCAGATACCAAACCAAACCCCTTTCCCCACCCCATATTAACCCCCCATTTTTTTTTAATGTTAGCATTGTTATAACTGTTATACAGATAGCAAAATATAGCAACTAAGCATTGTCAATGATTTACAGTATAGTTTAAAATTTAGATAATACAGTTTAATAATTTTAATAATATTTACCTGTCCTGTGTCCATTACTGTAAGGTAATGAAAAACCTTCCACATGACCACCAAACACCCCATTAGATCTTGACTGTTCCCTTCCCCCCAGCCCCCAGGGCCCATGATAACACCCTCTCCCTACCCATGGAATGTCGAGATTCACAGTTACATGCCCTGGGGATTTGAACCTGCCCTTCCTAATCCAGCCACCCACGAGTGCTGCACCACCAAACCCAGGAACACCACCACTCATCTGCCCCATCCCCCAACATGCAAACACACACTATCCCTTTACCATAGTTTATGTCCATATAGGTGATGGCTCAAAGCCTGCTCTTCTCTTATTCTCCTTTGTTAACCTATTTTTCAGACAGTGGTTCTCAGAGACTGCTCACTTGCCTCAGTTCAGATCAGTGAGGTCATATACTGTTCACCCTTCAGTGCCTGGCTTGCTTCACTCAACATAAGGTCTTCAAGATTCTTCCACGTTATTCCATGTGTTAGCACTTTGTTCCTTCTTTCATCTGAGTAATATTCCATTGTATGTATGTACCATATTTTGCTTATCCATTCATCTGTTGATGGGCACCTGGGCTGATTCCAACTTTTGGCAATGGTGAACAATGCCGCTATGAACATTGGTGTGCATATATCTGTTTGTGTCTTTGCTTTCAGTTCTTCTAGGTATATACCCAGCAGTGGAATTGCTGGATGATATGGAAGATCTATTGTTACTTTTCTGAGGAACCGCCAAACTGTCCTCCACAGTGGCTGGACCATACCACAGTCCCACAAGCAGTGGATGAGGGTTCCTATTCCTCCACATCCTCTCCAACATTTAGTGTCTCCTGTTTTTTTAATAGCTGCCATTCTGATGGGTGTAAGATGGTATCTCATTTTAGTTTTGATTTGCATTTCCTTGATAGCAAGCATCTTGAGCATTTTTTCATGTGCTTTTTAGCATTTGAATTTCTTCCTTGGAGAAGTGTCTTTTCAGCTCACTTGCCCATTTTTTAAATGGGTTGTTTGTCCTTTTATTTTCAAGGTGTAGGATTTCTTTATATATGCAGGATATTAGGCTCCTATCAGATATATGGTTGCCGAATATTTTTTCCCATTGGGTAGGCTGCCTTTTTATTTTCTTAATAACATCCTTTGAGGTACAGAAGTTTTTAATTTTGAGGAGATTCCAATTCTCTATTTTTTCTCTTGCTGCTCGTGCTTTGGCTGTGAAGTTCATGAAACCATTTCCTATTACAAGGTCCTGTAGATGCTTCCCTACATTATCTTCCAAGGTCTTTATGGTTTTGGCTTTTATATTTAGATCTATGATCCATCTTGAGTTGATTTTTGTGTAAGGTGTGAGATGGTACTCTTCTCTCATTCTTTTGGATATGGATATCCAGTTCTCCAAGCACCACTTGTTAAAGAGGCCATTCTCTCCCAACTGAGTGGGCTTTGTGGCCTTGTCAAATATCAGATGACTGTATATGCGAGGATCTATATCAGAAGTCTCATTTTGGTTCCATTGGTCAGTAGGTCTATCCTTGTGCGAATACAATGCAGTTTTGATCACTGTAGCTTTGTAGTATGATTTAAAGTCAGGTAGTGTGATACCTCCAATTTCATTTTTCTTTTTCAATATATCTTTGGCAATTCGGGGCCTCTTGCCTCTCCAAATATATTTTGTGGTTAGTTTTTCCAGTTCCTTAAAAAATATAGTGTTGACTTTTATTGGGATTGCATTAAATCTGTAGATTAGTTTGGGTAGGATAGACATCTTGAGGATGTTTAGTCTTCCTATCCATGGACAGGGAATATTTTTCCATTTATTTAAGTCTTCTTTGATTTCCTTTAACAGTGTTGTGTAGATTTCTGTATATAAATCCTTTACATCTTTAGTTAAATTTATTCCTAGGTATTTGATTCTTTTATTTACTATTGTAAATGGTATTTTTTTCCTGATTTCCTCCTCAGTTTGCTCGTTATTGGCGTTCAGAAATGCTACTGATTTTTGAGCGTTGATCTTGTAGCCTGCAACATTACTGAACTCCTTTATAAATTCTAGAAGCCTTGTTGTCGATTTCTCAGGGCTTTCTATGTATAGGATCATGTCATCTGCAAATAATGACATTTTTACTTCTTCTTTTCCAATCTGGATGCCTCTTATGTCCTTTTCTTGTCTCAGCGCTCCTGCAAGTACTTCTAAGGTAATGTTAAATAGGAGTGGTGATAGTGGGCATCCTTGTCTTGTTCCCAGTCTCAGAGAGAAGGCTTTTAGGATTTCACAATTGAAAATGGTGTTAACTTTGGGTTTTTCATATATATTCCCTTTATCATTTTCAGAAAGTTCCCATCTAATCCTATATTTTGTAGTGTTTTTATGAGGCAAGAGTGCTGTATTTTGTCGAATGCTTTTTCAGCATCTATATAGATGAACATGTGATTTTTTTTCTTTCAATCTGTTTATGTGGTGTATTACATTGATTGATTTTCTTATATTGAACCATCCTTGCATACCTGGGATGAAACACACTTGGTCATGGTGTATAACCCTTTTGATATGTTGTTGAATGCGATTAGTAAGTATTTTGTTAAGGATTTTGGCATCTAGGTTCATTAGAGAAATTGGTCCTTAATTTTCCTTTCTTGTGGTATCTTTATTTGGTTTTGGTATTAGGGTAATGTTGGCATCATAGAATGAGACAGGTAATATTCCTTCTACTTCTATTTTTTGGAAGATCTTAAGTAGAATTGGTGTTAGCTCTTTCCGGAATGTTTGGTAGAATTGAGCTGTGAAGCCATCTGGTCCTGGACTCTTTTAGTTGGGAGGTTTTTAATGACTGAGTCTATCTCTTTACTTGTAATTGGACTGTTGAGTTCATCTATTTCTTCTTTCATCAATGTCGGCTGTTTGTGGGTTTCTAGAAACTTGTCCATTTCCTCTAAATTGTCACTCTTGTTGACATATAATTTTTCAAAGTATCCTCTTATGATTCTCTTTATTTCTATGGGTTCAGTAGTGATACCACCTTGCTCATTCCTTATTTTATGTATTTGGATCAGTTCTCTCTTTTTCTTTGTTAGTCTGGCTAAGGGTTTGTCAATTTTGTTGATATTCTCGAATAACCAGCTTTTGGTTTTGTTTATTGATTCCAGTGCTTTCTTATTCTCTATTTAGTTCTGCTCTAATCTTTGTTATTTCCTGCCTTCTACTTCCTTTAGGTTTAGTTTGTTGTTGTTTTTCCAATGGCTCCAAGTGTGCAGTTAGGTCTTCAATTTTAGCTCTTACTTCTTTTTTTATATATGAATTTATGGCTATGAATTTCCCTCTCAGGACTGCTTTCACTGCATCCCATCGGTTTTGACATGTTGTATTGTCGTTTTCATTAGTTTCTAGGTAGTTACTGATTTCTTTTGAAATTTCCTCTTTCACCCACTGTTTGTCTAAAACTGTGTTGTTTAACTTCCACATCCTTGTGTCTAACCTGTTTCTCTGGCCTTTAGTGATTTCCAACTTCATTCCACTGTGGTCAGAGAAATTACTTTCTATAATCTCAATTTTTCTGATTTCATTGAGTGTTGTTTTGTGGCCTAGCATGTGGTCTATTTTGGAGTATGTTCCATGTGCACTCGAGAGGAATGTAAATCCTGCTGTATTTGGGTGTGGTGTTCAGTATATGTCTACTAAGTCCAAGTCTTCTAATGTATTGTTGAGTGCCTTAGTTTCTTTATTGATTCTCTGCCCAGATGTTCTGTCTAATGATGATAGTGGTGTGTTGAAGTCCCCTGCTATAATTGTAGAGGAATTTATTTCTCCTCTTAGTTTTTCCAGAGTCTGCCACACGTATTTTGAGGCACCTCGATTAGGTGCCCTCCTTTTATCTATATTGAACCAGTGTGTTAGGATCTCTGATGAATCCTCTGAACATAGTATATTTCTTAGTACACATAAGGCAATCAAAATGATTTATGAATGAAGAATGGAATGAATGCATCTTCATGATTATTCTTTACAATAGACTTACATATCCAACATCATCTGTGGGTTATAATTTTGAAATTACCTTGTAAATCCAATCAAGATGAATGATGACTATCCCACAGAATTAAGCAATTATTTGTTTTATTTTGTGTGTGTGTAATCAGGGAGCAATCCCTGTAATATAATCCTTATGTGCTTTACTGGCTGTTTTAAAAGGGTATGCAAAAATAGAGATGATGTTCACCTTGAGAAGAAACTGAACAGGACAGAACTTTGCAAAAAGGCAAAGCTCCAGTCCCAGAACCTAGTTGACTCTCACCATGTTTTCCAATTTTGGGGTTCTGGTGAGTTCTCCAAACAATAGATGTGAACAGACCTCTCTTTACATTTTTCTTTTTCTTTTTTTCATTCTTCCAGCCCAGCCTTGCACCAGCCCCAAACATTCACATCAGTCTTTACCTCTGATCTGGCCAGGGAAGTGATTGTTAAGCCTCTGGGCCAGTGCAATTCACTACTCCTTTCAGACCTTGCCCAGACACAACACAATACCATCCTCCCTCTTCCCTTACCTTCCCCCTTCCCCCTTCTCCCTTCCCCCTTCCTCCTTCCCCCTTCCCCCTTCTCCCTTCCCTCTTTCCTCTCCCACTCTTGTGCTCTCTTGCTCGTGCTCTGCATCTAGGGCCTCATTGCCTGCTTCCCAACTCACACTCCTTGACCTGAGGGCCTTCCAATGCACCATCTCTAACTCACCTGATGGGGGTCCTGCCTGATGATAGAATCCTTGATCTTACAATCACCGGAGCCCTCTTCCCCTGCTTGTAAGTCCCTCCATCCTCCAGGTTCCCACCTGCTACCACCCCTTCTCTGAGACGCCTTGCTCTGACAAAGTACATTCACCCGACCTGGCCACAACATCTATCCTCAGAGATGACCCGTCTCCTGACCACTATGCCCGGTCCCACCATGGCCCGTGCACCTGCCCCAGGCATGATGACCCATCATCCTGACCACCCTCCACGTCACTACCTGACCCACCAGCTACACTCCCACCCATTGTGAGCTAGCTGTGTCCCTATAGCCTGCGGACCACGTGGCCACTGTCTACCCCATCTGCCACCTCTCAGCCCTCAGCACACTCTGGACTCCTCTTTTCGCTTTCCTGCCCTCTGCCCAGCTCCACGTGGAATGTTATCCACAGACCAAACAGTTTCCTCCCTAGTGGTAACCTGAGACCCACATCCTCAACAGACTGCACAGGGGGCAGAGGGAGCTTTCCAGTGGTGATGGAAAGCTTGTTTCCCAAGAGGGAGCCTCCTTTCAACAGGGGCTCACATTTGTCAAAACGGTCAAAGGGACTTGGGAACTGTGTGCCCCTCATTGTGTGTCCCCTTGACTTCTGAAAGAAAACCTTCCGTGAGCTGATATTCAAGGGAGTTTATTGAAGCACGTGACTGTGGTAGTTTGGGCGGCAAGTAGGCTGATGTCTGAGACTGCATTTGAGAAGCATCACTAGGCTGAGTTGGGTGCAGAAGTAGAAGGCTCTGATGGATAGGTGGTAGGCCAGGAATGGGAAATATTAGAAGACAAGAGTGGGCTGTGGTAACTGGGGGGTTGAGGGTCAACTTCTTTCCACTTGGAGATGTGCCAGAGGTCATGTCCTCGCGCCCTCCCAATCCCAGCCCGGCTCCTAATCTGCAGGTTGACTGAGCCATCTTCCCCCATGACTCACCAATCTGCTACCTCCTACTTCTGCCTTCCACAGCTGTGTGTAGATGCTCAGCCATCTACAGTGATTTTCACATCAATGGCTCGAGGCTACCATGGCCTACCTCTCAGTCTCCAGGCACACAGGCTTATGGGTCATTTCCAGAGCCAGGCCAGTGCCTCGCATGAGTGGTGCGATGCGAGGGACCACAGGGCCTGGCAGGTGGATTGTGTTCTGGGTGCAGATACCCTCACCTTGCCCACACTGACCCCTCCCCCCACCAGCCTGCAACACCACCACCACCATTACTCCCCACCCCATCCCCCCACCCCCAGGGGCAAAGAGGTGGTCCCACACAGGTGAGCTCTGGCCCCGCAGAAGCCATGTGGCTGCAAAGTGCAAACACGTGGGCTGGTCCGAGCAAGGATCCTGGGCTGTCCTGATAACCAGGGGAGGCGAAAGGCCGCCTTGGGCGAGGGAGAAGAAATGTGGTGAGAGCGCTGAATCCTAACCACTAGACCACTAGATCACCAGGGAGCATCAGGCCACGTGCCCAGCCAATGCCTCCTGGACTCAGCTCAGCACCTCCACCCCGGCGCAGGGCACTATCTTGTTGCCAGGCCCCAGCTTCTCCAGCCTTCAGCTTATAATGGTCTGCAGCTCACCCTCTCTTGCAATCCCCACGCCCTGCCTTTCTTTCCGTTTGCAGCACCCTCAAAACACTGCTCGCCTCCTTCCCACCCATCCACACATCCGGAGCTTCTGACAAAGCTTCAGCCCCACAGGAAGGCAGGAATGCACACAAAAGGACAGCTCACTGTGTTGTCGGGGAATGGAACCCGAGTCAACTGATTTGAAGGCATCTATGCTCACCACTATAGCACCGATGCTACACAGCCCAGGAAGCGCAAAGACACCAGCCCTGGACTCCGACCAGAGTGTTGCTGCTGCCAAGCCCTGCCCTTCGCAGATGCCCCGCCACCCGTGGCCCTACAGGGCCACAACGCAACCACGGCCACCCCACACTTTGCCCTTGCCGTCCCAGCTCAGCGCCTCTCACCCAGTAGGCCCCATCACCTCTTCCTCCGTGGCGGAGCTCCCAAACCCGGGGCTCAGGACCCTCAACTCGCTGCCGTCCGCCAATGGGGTGCACATGTCCACACTCCATGTCAGGAGCGCCCCTCACTGTTCTGCCAGGCCACAGCACACACAGAATTGGGCTGCCGAATTGAGCGAGGCTGTGACATCTCCCGGCTTGTAGTGGCGCCCGGGCTTTGCAGGTTGCCGGGAGACACCCCTTTGGGGCGGGCCACTGGCCAGGGGCTGTGAGGACCCAAGAAGACCCCTGGGGCCACATTGCGTTTCGCCTGGCCAAAAACGAGGAGGGTCAGCCGGGCGGGCCAGACACCAGATGGCACCGTGTGCCTGGGCTTTTCTTTACTTTTAAAATGTTTTATTGTCACTTTCATTAAGTAAAGAATTATTGTTTCACGGTTTCCCATGATCTATTTAACAAAATGTTAAAACCTGACAACTTTCGACACGTTCCTTCCAAAAATCGAACCATAAATGATATCTTCTTGATCTTAAACTCCTATTGGGATTTTCCAGAATGCTCTTGGAAAATCACAAAAGATTTTAAATTTCACCTTGTAAAAAGAAAATTGCTAAAACTAATCAATCTTATTTGTATGTTATCAGTTGCATAGGAAGTGTTATCAGTTTAAATATGATTTTGTAACTTTCTTATGATTAAATTTATAGGAGAACATGCTATTGATAAAAACATTTCAGAAATTATATAAAGCTCTTAGAGTCTTGTCAAAATTATCACTGTCCATGAGTCATCCAAGTCTAAAATGCCCGATAGTAGACAACAATACTACTATTGGTCATAAGTTCAGCTGTTCTTAAAATAATGTTTCATGAACTCTCATCTGATTGTTCACCTTTGTAAAATAGCAATAAATTAACTATGGACATTGTTTGTGTTTTGTGATCTATGGATATTTCATGTGTTTTGTGATCTACGGATAGGTTTTATTCTGATGCGTCCCTGAAAATGCTTGCAGTCAGCTACAGGCCAGTGTGCTTCATCTTCAACAAAAAAGGTCTAGCTCAGACACCTATGGAAAGGTCTATGAGAAGTACTCTGAAGCACCAGCTTCTAATGGCTTTGCTTAAATAACTGTGAGAGTAGGCCACTGGGCTGTGTCATGATCTCCAGAATTCTAGTGAAGAAGCTGATAGGTTCATGAAACTGCTAACAGAAGAGCTAATGGAGCTAGAATTAATTACCTAGGGCAAAATGAACTGAAAATCTTGATTATTGTTTTGTTTAGACTATTGCTAATATTTTATTGTTCTGTTTTCTAGATAGAAGAGATCCCCTAATAAATTAAACTATTTATAATTCTGAATTCACCTTTATCTTCCTTTCTGACCACCTCAAAATTCAAAAAATCTTATTTAATATTCTTATATTTGTGGCTATATAATTATTTGCACAGGGTCTGCCCTCCTGGATAACAGTAAATAATTGGAGTCAATGGTTACGTAACAAAGTCATAGGAATGGTAATTCAAAAGCACTGAGGAAATTCCAAATATCTTGCTTATTGTAGCCATCACCTTAATGCAGCTACATTGTATAGCAGTTTGGCAGTTTGATATAGTTAAAAATTCCAAAAATAGATATTGGTTCGTGCTTGCAAACTGGTCTTTTGATCTGGGCATGATTAAGTTATGATTAGGGCTTTGATTGGGCTATGTCAGTAGGTCATTGAGCCCCACACCTTGGTGGGTGGGGAAATCAAAGATAAAATCCATGGCAAAAGACAGAATTGGAGTTTTGATGTTAGAGTTTTAATGCTGGAGCCTGAGGAAGCAAGCACACAGAGGAGCTTGGTCATGAGGAAGGTGAGAAGACCCCAGTAAAAGATATTAGCTATTTGCCTTATAGTCTACACCTGGCCTTGTGGAGAGAAGCCAGCCTGAGCCTGGAGAGAAGCAAGCCCTGGGAAGAGAGGAACCCAGGAAGCCTGAACTCTTGGCAGATATAGGTACCCATCTTGCTCCAAAACATGGCAACAAACTTTGGTGAGGGAAGTAACTTATGCTTTATGGCCTCATAACAGTAAGCTTCTATCCCAAATAAATGCCCTTTATAAAAATCAACTAATTTTTGGTATTTTGCATCAGCACCCCTTTTGGCTGACTGATACAGAATTTTGTACTGAGGAGTGGGGAAGTGTTTTTGCAGTTACCAAAATGTTGTAATTGCTTTATAAATGGGTAAGGGGTATTTTTTGGAGGAATTGTGAAATGCTTGGTAGAAAAGACCTACAGTGCTTTGAAGAACCTGTTCATTGTAATATGGACAATAAAGAGACTTTCTATGATGCCTTAGAAGTAAATGATGAAAATATTATTGGAAACAGGAGGAAAGGTGATCCATGTTTTAAAGTTGCAGAGAACTTAGCAAGATTAACTCATGTTGTTTTTAGAAAACAGAATTTGAAAATGTTGAGCCTGGGCATTTAACTGAGGAACTTTCCAAAGTAAACCCAGAGAATGCAGCTTGGTTTCTCCTTGCAGCTTATAGCAAATTGCTAGAAGAAAGAAATACGCTGATGACCGAAATATTGGGCACAAAGAAAACAGAAACTGATTCTGGAAATTTCAAACCTCTGTAAATCAAGCTCCCAGACAATAGTGCCCCATTTGAGGACTTAACTAAACTTGGAACTTGTAAATCAGGATTGAAGATGCAGTTTTCTCAGAAAGACTTGTGGAAAATCTTACTATCTGATGGTTTTGACCCATGCTTCCTGCATGCTAAACCAACAAAGTTTTTGAGAGAGCTGTATGAACAAAACCACAGTCATCTTGGACAAAAAAGGACATGGAAAGGAGAGATTGAAGGAGAAACAGCCTCAAGAGGAAAACCATGGAAGCTCAAATCTGGAATTAAGACATCACCTTGGGCCAAGAGAGGAACCCCACCCATGTGTACAGAGAAGGTGAGTTTTCCCTGGCAGTTGAAGAGGGTCTCCCAATGTTCCAGGAGACTTTTGCCACCCCAGGGTACAGAGAGGGTGGAGCACAGTACCCAAGGATTAGGGCCTTTAAGGTCACCACCCCATAGGTCTGAGAGAAGTGTGCCTGTCCCCCATGGATTAGGGAAGGCCAGGTGGTCAACTCATTGTTCTGAGGGGGTTGAGCCCTTATGCCAAAGGTTAGGGAATGCCAGGCAGTCAATTTGTTGCTCTGAAAGGGTTAAGTCTATATGCCAAATGTTAGGGAAGGCCAGGTGGTCAACTCACTCTGAGAGAGTTTAGCTTGTATACCAAAGGTTAGGGGGAATGTTGTCTTCACCTCAATGTACTAGGGGGACTAAGACTGTAGCCCAAAGAATGGCTAAGGAATGGCAATCACCCCAACACTCTTGGAGGGTGAGGTCTGGAGCTTGGTCAACACCCAGATGGTTGATGAGGGTGGAACCAAGAAAATGGCCATTGGGCAAGCCTGTGGAAAAGGTGTGTCCCCATGTGGCCCCAGGAAGAAGAAACCATCATCTTAAGAATGACTCTCAGACTTTGAAATCAAATTGAGGATGCCCTGCATGTTTACTAAACTGTAGAGGTCCAATGACTCATGTTTAACCTCCCAATTTCTCCTTATGGTAATGAAAATGTTTATCCTTTATTTTTGAGTTTCAGGGGTCTACAGCAGACGGGAATTTGCCCCAAGATGAACTGCATTTCTAAAAACTGATTCTGATATGATTTTTGTACTTGCATTGTGACTGACTTAAGTATTTTTTAATATTGTAATATATTTTTGGAATTCAGAGGGTGGAGTGTAGCACTTTGGCAATTTAATATAATTATGAATTCCAAAAATAGATATTGGATTATGCTTGTAAACTGGTCTGCAGATCAAGGCATGATTAAGTTATGATTAAGGATTTTTTATTTATTATGCCAGTAGGGCATTGAGCCCCACCCCTTGGTGAGTGGGAAATCAAATATAAAGGACATGGCAAAGGACAGAGTTGGAGTTTTGATGTTGGAGTTTTAATACTGGAGCCTGAGGAAGCAAGCACACAGAGGAGCTTGGTCATGAGGAAGGAGAGAAGACCCTAGGAAGAGATGATCTATTCATTTGATAGTCTAGAGCTGGCCTTTATGCATCAGTACCCCTTTTGCCTGACTAATACATATTGTTTTAAAGCTACAGTAGAAGATGCCACATTAGTTAAAGCCTCAGCACATATAAATCTTAGCAGACCGAATATTTTTCCTCCAAAATACTGACTTCTGAGATCATTCTATTTCACCTCCTAATCTTCACTTAAAATTCAACAATGTTCTTAACCCTGCTACTCTATTATCTTTATCCAATGAGGGGATACCCCATGACTGTAAACTGATAACTTCAAAATTAATGACTCCATACATGTGCTAATAACGATCAAACCAGATGTCCAAGGTAGATACTACCCCAAATAGTGGGGCTCCTGAGGGTTCTGAAAACACCCAGATATGGTCATGGCAGACAGCTGTGGAGTTCGTTACCTTACCAGTGGGCCCCACTTTGGAGTTTGTGCTCCTGAGTGTGACAGAGCTGGACTCAGATGTGACTTCTCTACACATGCTACTTCTCTCCATTTTATTTGAACCTATTTTTAGTGTTGTAGTTGGTAGGTGTGTGTCCAAGAGACATTAATCTCTAGGCTGTCCATTTGTCATCTGGGCCCTGAACCTCAATGAAGTTGCTACACTTATTTTCCAGTTCATTGGATTCATCCAGGACAACTAAGAAGGAGGTGCACATGGAAAGCCAGCCCTCCAAGGAACTGAGAGAGTCTACAACTGCAAGCAAGAGTCCCATCCATCAGCCATATGGGATCAAAGCCCCCTCTCAATTACAGGCAGATTGGGCACCACCATCCCAGAATCCTCAGGATTGGGGAATAAAATATGGACTAGAGTAGACTTACTGGTATTCTATATAGACTTATTGTGATTCTAGCAATAGGAAGAAATTATATCATTGATGTGAAGGCAGTGGCAATTGGAGGTGCTGTAGTCAGGGAGAGGGAAAATGATGTGCAATATGAGGGCAATTTCAGGACTTGGAATTGACCTAAGTGACATTGCAATGACAGATATGGGCCATTATATACCTTGCCATAACCTACAGAATTGAGTGGGAGAGAGTGTAAACTACAATTTAAACTATAATCCATGCTTAATGGCAATTCTCCAAAATGTGTTCATGAATTGGAATGAATGTACCACACTAATGAAAGAAGTTGTTAATGTGGGGAAAAGTGGGAGGTGTGGGGAGTAGTGTATATGGGAATCCCTTATATTTTTATGTAACATTTTATGTAATGTAAGTATCTTTTAACAATAACTAAAAAATATATTAAAAAAATAAAGGGGGCATGACTCATCATCATGTTTATGTGGATTCTGTATATATGAGATCCTTCAATAATATCTATTCTCATAAAAATAGATTTTCTATTCTTCCCTCTACTCATAAGGATGAGAGGCTAGAGCCAGGGCAGATACTCTTCTGGGGCCCATTAATGATAGATTATCATATACTCTCATCATCTGTTATGGGACCCTTTGTTATGGGACCCATTTAAACCTAAATTTCTAACTCCTAGAAATGTTCCACATTTTTCAGGATATAAGGGATGGATGATTAATCTTACCCACCAATTTCCTTTAGTAAATTGAAATAATTTATCCAGGGCCATTTCCTTTGAAGTGTGTAACACCAAGAAGGAAAATAAGCAACTCCACTTGGTAAATGATAATCACATCCAAAAATAATGAGGGAGAAAAACCCCTATCCCACAATGATGAAGCAAGACAACCCTTCCTTGATAAAAATTCATGCTAAGGTTGGAAGAAACAGCATAAAACAAAAACATCCTATTGGGTGCAGATGCACACCATTCTGTTGACTCTTGGTTTTGTTGTTATTGGTACGGGTGCTTTCATTGCTTTACAATCCAGAGGCTCAAAACCACCAAATTAGCTATTGTTTCCATAAAACATGGCAGATGCTGAGGTTCACATTTGATCAAATTTGGCCAAAACAAGCCCTGCAGCCAAAGATCTAGCTGACTTGTTTATCACCAACTAAACCAACAACTGAGGCAAATCATCCATAGTAATTGGGTAAATTGGAGGAGCTCACTACTGGCTAATGCTGGAGCTTCCAACTCAGTTACAAATATTTAATTATTCAAAGAATCTCATATTTTATTAGCAACATGCACCCAAATCAGGCCATATGATTTAAAACCTATTTGCAACAGAATCCCTATCATCACCTATCTGAGCAAAACCTTCCACTCTTGGGAGATTTTAGATTCAGCTACCTTTAATTGGGCTTTAATTGTGCTAATCAGCTCCTGGAACTTTGGTCAAATTACAAAAGTATCATCCTTGCTAGCAGTGCACCCACAAAGCCCCTTGATTTAAAAGATATTTGCAAGTCAGTCTTTTGACCTAGTGTTTCCTTCAAATTCCTCATGCAGCTCGGCCTCATATTAATGTCATAGAGCTGCAAAAACATGACGCTCTTCAATCCAAGAGGTTCTCCATCTGGGAAGGATACCCCTACCCCACATCCCAGATGACATCACCTCAGCTCAGGAGCTCAGTACTAAAAATAACATCACCTCAGGCAACAGTTCCCCAGGCCAAGAGCTCACAGTTGGAGACCACTCACCCCTGCACCCTAAACAATTGTCAGGAGTCCTAGCTACACCTGAGCTGGGAAACTTACCAGCTATGAAAGATCTCAGACACCCTCAATTTTTCAGGGACTAATCACAGGATTAAGTCCTATTTTAAAGCAGGATACCCACAAGAGTGAGTGATCTTCTAGACAGTGCAGTTTGCTTGCCCTGTGACCCCGCTTTCCTTGGTGATATTTGTAAAATTGTAATTTAATTTATGTACCTCATGAATGTAATACTAATTTTTACCATGTTAACTGCCTGTGGGAAACAGCTTCCAAGATAATGGTTTCCACTAATATCACGTCTCATGTAAAGGATGGCCTTACTGAGGTATCCATATTGTTTTCTCTAAGGTAAAACAGGAGAAACCTGCTGGCTTTTTAATGTGCTATTGGTTCCCCTCCAATCTCTTTCTCTCCTCCTTTGTCATTATTTATCATCCATATTCTCTCCTCAGTCTCCCCTAACAGTGCCTGCCCCTCTAGACTTCCAAAATATTACATGGCAAATTAAAGTCAAACCCCACACCCCAGCCCCTTGGATACTTACACAGATGTTCAATCTATACATACATTAACCAAACTAGTCTCTAATGTATTGACTAACAATAACTGCTAGATTTGTAATTTCCCATTTCCAAACTTTTATCCAGCTCATATTTGGCACAGAGATGGAAAATGTTGGGAAATTTAAATCTCTTCCCAACTACCATTTCCCCTGTATCTGCATTGTCTGCCCCTCATGGCCACTGGTGATTGTTCTCATGTTTCTTCCATATGTAGCACACATGAGTGACCTAATGGGCAACACCACATCCTCACTCTGTGCCCAACAGAAGTCACTTTCTTCCTCTAGTCCTGTTCTTTAGTAATATTCAGTTACCAGGGTAAAGTACAATTTTCCAATCTAAGATAATGCCTTAGAAACATAATTGTGGCCACAAAACAAGGGAGTTGATCAGTACCGCTTTGCTCTTCCACCACCCATGTCACAAACAGGTATTCTGGCCTCCTTTGGCCTTCCCAGTTATGTAAATGTTACTCATTCTTCCCCAACACAGCCAAACATTATTGAGATCCCACAATCAAACTTATAATACTGGTCTTTGCAATCCATTTAAGACTTGCTGGAGTGGCTGCAGGGACCATTGCTCTAACCCAGGTATTACAAATCCCTGACATCTAATTAGGGATTCTACAACTCTAATATTTCATATTTTTAAAAGATAACAAATACTAGGTCTCCTTAATCAAAGACACATAACCCTTGCAAAAATGGCTTTTGAAAATAGATTGGCTCACAATTAAGTATTAGTGAATCAAAGAGGTGTTTGTAATGTTAATACTTGTATGTGGATTAATAGCACTGGACAAGAGGCCACTCTAACTAAAAGCCTGCACCATGAAATCATCACCATAGAAAGCATAAACCATACATTTTCCACACTTCATAATCCATTGAAAACACTTATAGAAGCCCCTGCAATACCTGATTTTTTAACTCCTGGTTAATGTCAAACAACTGGGGACTCCTTCTATAAGCCAGCCTTGAGGGACTTCTCATGTTTCAACTTGGTTTCCTCCTTTGACTATCATAATAAAATATCTTCTATGCCATTTAGATCAGTTTATGACCTACTTTTTGTGTGTGTCCTATTTAGACCACTCAAATATCCCAAGTAATCAAGCTCAAAATTGAGGAGAATCAGGGGTTACTTGTAACAAGGTTTCTTTGAAATGCTGTCGACTCAGTTTTGAGGCCCTGGATAGAGGCCTGTCAGGTCCTCCCTCTTGAGCAGCTAATTAAAGCCACACACCACAACTGTCTTATCAGGCTGTCTTTTACTGACACCTCTATCGACCTACCCTAATCTCCTCAGGAAAAGCTACCATTTAACTAAGTACAGCCTCTATCTCCCAGAGCCCAAAGATTTATTAAGATTAGCAAATACAGAGAGCCCTGATCCTTCCCAACCCCCACCCCCTAAACCTCCCACCCCAGAGAACACCATATTTTCCTTCTGATGTACATACTCTCATCAACAGGGATCCTGTACTGTTTCAGACCCAAGGACAGCTGAATCCTGTGGTTCCCACTAGATCTGTGTCCCTCAGCTGAATTAAACATTTCCAGTGGCCAGTTTCAATGTTAGGAAGCCAAATAGTTTGCATTTTAATCTCTTTAAGAGAATGAAAGATAAATTATTTTCATTTCACATTTTATTTGGAGATATTCAAAGAGGAATAGAAAACCATGTCACACAGCTATCTTGATTATCTTCTTGGTAATTTTGTTTAACTCATCTTGCCACTTCCTCACCAATATGAGTTGTTAGACAAATAGATTCAAACAGAAAAAAGAGCTTCCTAAATCACCCATTTTGACACCTCTTGTGCATTCTGTGAGAACACTGCATATATATCTGCATTTTTAACCTGTTTTCATTTGCCATGATGACACATAACTTGGTGACTCCCCAATACAGTCAGGTACATAAGATAAAAGTAATAATGTTGTTTTAAAAAGTTATAATCAGAAGTTTGGCAGCCAGTGGTTCCTTCATGGGCTGCCACTGTCCACTATACTCTCCAGCTGAAAGAAAATTGTGGGTCAGAAAAGTAGCCTCACTGCTGGTGTACAAAGGGCCCTCTGCACTGGGTACTGTATTTATTTCAACCACAACAGATGGAGTGACCCCAATTTCAAAAACAGGCTGTGAGAACCAAGAAAGAAATAGAAACTTGACAAGCAGAGAGCCAGGCTTTCCAAGTTACCAGATCTGAAAGGTGCCAAAGCTGTTGAGAAATTCTTCCTTGAAGAAATAGAGCTCATTGAAGGACTTATTCACCCAAGGTGAATATCGGAAGGCCATGGAGCACTTGAAAAATGCTATTGCCCTGTGTGAACAGACACAGTTGTGATGGCAAGTTGTACCATGAACTCTTCCACCACCACTGTTCTAGGTGCTTCTGACTAAGTTCCCAACAATCTGTCAGAGAAATATAAGTGCTCAGATCTTAACCAAAGATGATGTGAAATGAAAAACAAATGTGGGGATCCTAAAATCTCCATTATATAATTTGATGTAAAAATTACTCAACTTGGAAGATGAACATCTCTGGAAGAATAAGGGAAAATGTTCTTGATATGGATTCATGTACCACACTGAAACCTACTAAGGTTAATTTTTAAAAAAATTTGTGTAAATCCACTTGTCTGTCTTATTTATTTTTCCTAGTGAAAAGTATATTTTGATGAGGGCTTTTCATTTTATAAATATACATTTTCAACTCATTGAAATTGAAATACCCTGATTTTTGTGTCTTCCTGAAATGTGCAATTAAAATGGATGTACATGTAACAATACTTAAGCTAAAAATACCCAGTGTTCCATTTTGAAAGATAGAGGCAAAAATTATATATATATTAAAGCTGAAGAATGCACATCTTAAAGCTAGTACATTTTGCTATACATTAGAGAATTGGTGGAGCACTTAATTGTTTATCCAAACTGAGCATTTAAATATTTTGAGAGATTAAAAAAAATTACAATGGAACAATAAGCCTTTTTGTTCATTGACTATGTTGCAGTGCCCCCACACCTCTCTTTCTAAGCTGGTGTTCACAAGACTGGAATAATTGTAGTATCAGGGGTAAGAGGTGTCCTAAAACAACAAAACAGAGGGAAGTTTTTTGGAGCATCTGTATCTGTGATCTGTAAATGGTAAAATACCTCTGTATTTTTTATATGTGGCTTGTCCATAAAAGTCCATGTAACCCAGCCTGGGGATGCTGAACAATGTAGCCAACTGTATCATCTTACTGTAAGATTTATTCTTTACCTCTAGAAGCTTTGGTGTTGTCCTTTCCTTAGGCCCCCACTGCAGTGGAAAGCATCCAGTACCTTAGGTCAGCATTTTTTCACTCACTTCCTAGCTGGAATGCCTACCTCTTCCATCAGATTTTTTAAAAGATAGTTATAAAAGTCTTTATCCTTAGGTTATCATCGAAATCACATTTTCTTCTAGATTTTGTATGGTTTTGATTTTTACATTTATATCTCTGATCAAGTTGGATTTTATTGGTTTTTCAAAATTGCTATCTAGTTTTCCCTACACCATTTATTTAAATGCCCATTTTTCCAGAAATGTGGGATATCTTTGTCATATACTAAATTTCCATACAGAGTTGGGATTATTTCCAGATGTTTTATTCTTTTCCATGGATCTGCTGGTTTATTGCTGTGCCTGTTTATCATGTTTTCTTTAGAGATACTTTACATATAGTATAGTTTTTACCTGGTATAAAAGTGTATAGTTAGCTCTCTCACCTTACCCCCTAATTACTCTTCTATTTTTCTGTTTCCTTCACTCCAATAGATAGAATCAACTTAATTTTTCCGTACATATGAATTTGATTTGTGGAAGCTCAACTCCCTGATTGTTTAATTTTGCAATCATCTTACTATTAGTCACAGTGGACTAAAAACTTCTAACTGAGTGACAGAGTATGTAAGAAAGCCCTTTAGTGGAGAGAAGTCTGAAGCTCTTACAAGCTTTAACTTTGCAGGATATGTTTCTATGATATGCTTATTTTCTAATGTATTTGTTTCTTTTTCTAGTTTTTGCAATATCTGACTTTGAATATAGTGATTAAAGTCTGCCAGAGGATTTTGAGACAAAGGCAAGTGATATCATTTCCAGTGGTGAACCAGGCATCTGGTGCTCAAGAAACTACCAGAGCAGGGTTAAAGCCTGTTCTGGGGATCTGCAATAAACTGCCATCCAAGCTCAGAAGCTGCCTGTGGAATATCAAATCCATGTGGTGACCAAGTGTTGCCTGGTCTCTTCAGGTAAATAATCTGCATATGGAATGGGCACAGGACAGGATGCATCTACCTCAGCTGCTGGTCTCCTTTTCCAGGGCATGTGGACACCTGCCTCCAAGTGCAATCTCATCACAGTGAGGGGGAGAAAGTTCTCACACAGCAGCTGATTCATCAGTTTCAGGTAAGTCTCCTTCTGTCTCCATGTTACAATATGCAGCTAAGACCAGAACTCACCTGACAACAGCCACACCCAAACTTTTTTTTCTTTTTGTTTTTACTATAACTTCTCAGTGCCCCCTGAACACTTTGGAATGCCTTCTTTTACTTGGTGATGCCCAACTCTCAGAAATAGTTGCAGTGGAAATAGAAGAATAGACTATTTTCTCAGTATTTGCAGTAGCAGTTCTTCGGGCAAACCTCCAAGGAACATTTTAGAAAAGAAGGAAGATTGAAAATCACCCCTGCTTCCTTCTTTTTTAAAAAATATTTTTAATTTTTTAAAAAAGGTATTTAGATTACATAAATGTTACATAAAAATATAGGGGATTCCAATATGTCCTGCTTCCTACACCTCCCACATTTTCCCACATTAACAGCATCTTTCATTAGTGTGGTACATTCATTACAATTGATGAAAACATTTTAGAGCATTGTCACTAAGCATGCATGGATTATAGTTTATATTGTAGTTTACCCTCTCTCCCACACAATTTTGTAGGTTATGGCAAGATATGTAATGGCCTATAACTGTCATCACAATGTCACTCAGGTCAATTTCAAGTCTTGAAAATGTTCCCATATTGCACCCCTTTTTCCCTCTCCCTGACTACAGCACCTCCAGTGACCACTGTTTCCACATCAATTATATGTTTTTCCATTGCTAAAATCACAATAAGTCTATAGTAGAATACTTGTAGTCTAAACAAGTCCATATTTTATTCCTCAATCCTGAGGATTCTGGGATGGTGATGCCCACTCCACCTCTAATTGAGAGGAGGCTTTGGTCCCATATGGCTGATGGATGGGACTCTTACTTGCAGTTGAAGGTTCAGTTCCTTGGTGTGGTGGTTGTCCATCCTCACCTCCTTGTTAGTTGTCCTGGATGAGTCCAATAAACTGGAAAGTAGGTGTAGGCTCAGGGCCCAGCTGGCAAATGGACAGCCCAGGGATTCAAGCCTCTTGGACAAATACCTATCAACTCCAGCACCAGCAATAGGTCCAAATAAAAATGGACAGAAGAGACATGTGTAGAGAAGTCATATCTGAGTCCAACTTTGTCACATTTGGGAGCACAAACTCCAAAGTAGGGCCCACTGTTAAGGCACCAAACTCTGGAGTTATTTGACAAGATGATATCTGCATGTCTCCAGAGTCCTCAGGAGCCCCACTATTTGGAGTAGTATCTACCTTGACCATCTATGAGATCCTGCTGAGACGTGCATTAGCATTACCTTTCTGACTCATTTGTCTTTACTTTTACCCCTTTTATTCAAGGTCTTTTTCTGGTTGTATCAAAAGCTGGTGCTTGGTAGCATCCCTTGGTGCCAGGGACGCTGATCTCCAGGAGTCACTGAGGGGAAGGTAATGCATTTATGTGTTCAGTTTGGCTTAGAGAAAGTCCACTTTTGAGCAACAAGGAGGCTCTCAGGAGGTAACTCTTAGGCACTCTATAACACTAGGCTAAGTTGCAAATTCAAGAGCAAAAGGATCATAAGCATAATTGTCAATATCCAGGGCCCATCAATGGACCATATTCTTTACTAGTCATTACCCCTGTACTTGTGGGATTGTTGCTGTTCAATTAGAGAATGTGGCAGAGCTCCCCAGGATGAGAATTCAATAGTCTTTCAGTTGTTGTGTGAATCTCTACCCTCCGTGGTAATGCCCCATGAACATTTGAGCATATTTATATACCTTATGTGTATTCCTAGGTGGACTTCCTCCCATGCATCCCCCATAGTTGTAACCCTACTGTGATCCAAATCCTCTTCAAACATGAAGCCAAGAATATTGCCAAATTCAATTGATAGGAAAATGAAATAATAATAGTAGGTTTAAACATAAGAAATAATAAACATAATAATTTAGAGAAACTAAAACTAAAATAAAGTAAAAAAATGTGAGATATTAAAAAAATGAAAAACATTAAAAAATAAAATAAAAAATATTTTTGATGTTTTACCATTCATCACTGTAATATCAGTTGTCCTGTATGTACAGTAGCACATTCTTCCATTTCTTCCCCAGTGTCTTACTTTTTTAAAATATTGTCTTCAAAGAAGTTTTAGGTCACAAATAGGTTACATACATAATATAGGGGACTCCCCAATATTCAGCATCCTCCCCCTTTTCTCTTTTTCCCATTAATAATATCTTTATATGTGTATGGTACATTTGTTACAACTGATGTATGAATATTGAAACATAGCAACCAACCATGGTAAATGGTTTACATTACAGTTTACATTTTAGACCATATATTTTTATATTTTTTTGATAATTTTAACATGGCCTTTATCCATCATTGCATGATCATGTGGAGCACTTCCATGGCCCCCAAATACCCTCTTCAATCTCTTCTATTCCTGCCTCCCTTTCTCCTTGGGGCCCATGGTGACCACTAGTCTTCACTCCTTGGAGGACAAGATTCATAGATAATTGCAACAATGCTGGGGGCTGGACACATTAGTCTGTCCTCCCCTATTAGGAACTGCTCATGCTCTTGAGAGACACCCCCCCCCATCTGTTTGAGAACATATTGGGCATCCCCAGCATGGGAATCCAACTCCTTCTCACTCATCATGTGAGTCTTCCCCAGTGATACAGCACACTATGACAAAATAATCACTTGCACATTCTCTAGAAGACTGTCCCAGGTGCCCTGTCACAAATGTCCTCCCATTCAACACCCTAAACCAGTAACTCTTCCTTGTCATATTGCCAAAAGAGTTTTCTCAACATTGTAGTTTCACCCACATACCCACCTATCCCCGTAATTCACCTATTCCCTGCCCGAACCCTCCTCCTAGTTCCTTAGATCATCCAAGCTATCCTCCCCACCCTAACCCCCTGTCAAGCTTACACTGCCCAACTCAATAGTATCCCTACACCCCTGTCATATCTCTTCACTGCACACCTATTCACTTCTACCTTATCATAGATTTCAACAGAATGAGCATTGGCTCACAACCTTCTTCTCCCTTCCTATTTCTAGTACACCTATCTTTCAGACTCTAGTTCTCTGAGTCAGTTTGATTTGCTTAAATCATATCAGAGAGGTAATATAATATTTGTCCTTCAATTCCTGGCTTGCTTCACTCAACATTAGGTCCTTAAGATTCATCCATGTTATCCCATATATTAGTACTCTTTTCCTTCTTACAACTGAGTAATATTCCATTGTATGATATACAAAATTTTGTTTAGCCATTCATCTGTTGATGGGCATTTGGGTTGATTCCAACATTTAGCAATAGTGAGTAATGCTGCTATGAACATTGATGTGCATATACCTGTTCATGTCCTTGCTTCCGATTCTTCTGGGTGTATACCCAGCAGTGGAATTGCTGGGTCATATGGCAGATCTATAGTTAGGTTTCGAGGAACTGCCAAAATGTCCTCCACAATGGCTGGATCATTCGACATTCCCACCAGCAGTGGATGTCAGTTCCTGTTCCTCCATATCCTCTCCAACACTTTTAGTCTTCTGTTTTTTAAATGGCCAACAGTCTAATGGGTGCAAGATGTTATGTCATTATAGTTTTGATTTGCATTTCCTTAATAGCTAGTGATGTTGACCATCTTTTCATGTGCTTTTTAGCCATTTGTATTTCTTCTTTGGAGAAGTATCTATTCAAATCACTTGTCTATTTTTTAAAAGGGTTGTTTATCTTTTTATTTTTGAGGTATAGGTTTTATTTATATATGCTGATATTAGGCTCCTATCAGATATATGGTCACCAAATATTTTCTCCCATTGTGTATGCTGTCTGTTCACTTTCTTGACAAACTCCTTTGCAGGGCAAAAACTTTTAATTTTGAGGAGGTCCCATTTATCTATGTTTTCTCTCACTGCTCTTGCTTTGGGTGGGAAGTTCATGAAGTAATTTCCTATTACAAGGCCCTGTAGATGCTTCCCTACATTATATTCCAAGATCTTTATGATCTTGGCTCTTATATTTAGATCTTTGATCCATCTTGAGTTCAATTTTGTCTTATGTATTATGTGAGATGGTGTTCCTCTCTCATTCTTTTGGATATGGATATCCAGTTCTCCAAGCACCATTATTGAAGAGGACATTCTCTTCCAGTTGAGTGGACTTGGTGGCCTTTTCTAGTATCATTTGACTGTATATGTGAGGAACTATATCAGAGCTCTCAATTTGGTTCCATTCATCACTATGTCTATCCTTGTGCCAGTACCATGCAATTTTGACCACTGTAGATTTGTAGTATATTTAAAGCCAGGTAGTGTGATTCTTCCAATTTCATTTTTCTTTTTTATTAGGCCTTTGGCTATTTGGGGCTGCTTGGCCTTTCAAATAAATTTCATAGCTTTTCCAATTAAGTAAAAATGCTGTGTTGATTTTAATTGGGATTGTATTAATCCTGTATATCATTTTGTGTAGGATAGACATCTTAATGATGTTTAGTCTTCCTATCCATGAACAGTGAATATTTTTCCATTTATTTAAGTCTTCTTTGATTTCTTTAACAGTGTTGTGTACTTTTCTATGTATAAGTCATTTACATCTTTAGCTAAATTTATTCCTAGATATTTGATTCTTTTAATTACTATTAAAAATGGTATTTTTTCTTGATTTCCTCCTCAGATTGTTTGTTATTGGTGTGCAGAAATGTTACTGATTTTTGTGCATTGATCTTATAACCTGTGATTTTACTGAACACATTTATAAGATTTAGAATCTTTGTTATAAATTTCTCAGGTCTTTCTAAGTATATGATCATGTCTTCTGCAAGTAGTGAAATTTTTACTTCTTCCTTTCCAATTTGTATGATTTTTATGTCTTTCTTGACTCACTGCTCAAGCAAGTACTTCTAACACAATGTAAAATAGCAGTGGTCATAGAGTGTATCCTTGTATTTTTCCCAATATTAAAGTGGAGGCTTTTAGAATTTCACCATTGTATATGATGTTGTCTATGTGTTTTTCATATCTACACTTTATCATGTTCAGAATGTTTCCTTTTATTCCTATCTTTTGCAGTACTTTATCAAGAAATTGCTGTATTTTGTTGAATTCTTTTTCTGCATCTATAGAGATGATCATGAGAAGTTTTTTTTTTCTTTTCATTTTTTCATTTTTTATTGCATTGATTGATTTTCTTGTGTTGAAACCTCCTTGCATACCCGGGATGAATCTCACTTGGTCATGTATATAATTCATTTGATTTATTGTTGAATATGGTTAGCAAGTTTTTTTTTTTTTTTTCTTTTGAGGATTTTAGCATCCAGTTTCATTGGAGAGATTGGTCTGTGATTCTCCTTTCTTGTGGCATCTTTGGCTTTGGTATTAAGGTAATATTGGCATCATAGAATGAGTTAGACATTGTTCCTTCTGCTTCTATATTTTGGAAGAGATTAAGCAAGATTGGTGTTAGTTCTTTCTGGAATGTTTGGTAGAATTCAACCTTGAAGCTGTTTGGTCCTGGACTCGTCTTACTTGGGAGGTTTTGATGACTGATTCTATCTCTTTACCTGTGATTAGTCTGTTGAGTTAATCAATTTCTTCTTTCATCATGTAGGCTGCTTGTGTGTTTGTAGGAATTTGTTCATTTCCTCTAAATTATACTTTTTGTTGGCATATAGTTTTTCAAAAATATCCTCTTATGATAAACTTTATTTCTGTGGGGCCAGTGGTGATATCCCTTACCTCATTTCTAATTGTGTGTCTTTGCATCTTCTCTCTTACTCTATTTGTTAGTCTAGCTAAGGGTTTGTCAGTTTTAATGATCTTCTCAAAAAAAACAGCCTTTGATTTGTTTATTTTTCTTATAATTTCTTATTTTCTATTTCATTTAGCTCTGTTCTACTTCCTTTTGGGTTGGTTTGTTGTTCTTTTACAAATTCCTCTGGGAGTTCAGTTAGGTCTTTGATTTTAGCTCTTTCTTCTTTTTTTGATATATGTATTTATGGCTATAAATTTCTCTCTCAGTACAGCTTTTGGTGCATCCCATAAGTTTTGATCTGTTTTGTTGTCATTTTCATTCATTTCAAAGTAGGAACTGATTTCTTTTGAAATGTGCTCCTTGACTCACTGTTTGTCAAAGTGTCTGTTGTTTAACTTCCATATCTTTGTGCCTTATCTGGTTCTCTGGCCCTTACTGATTTCAAGCATCATTGCACTGTGGTCAGAGAAATTATTCTGTATAATTTCAATCTTGCTCTATTCTTTGAAAATGTTTCTGTGGCCTAGTGTGTGGTCTACCTTGGAGAATGATTCATGCACACTCAAGAAGAATGTATATCCCACTGTATTTTTTTAATTTCCATATCCATTTTTTTTAATGTGGGTAAAAATCAAATTTTTCACAATACATACCAATATTTGTAAAATGATATATAAATATATATGCATATATGTGCATTTGCTTACATAAATGTTATATATATATATAT
>JAKSZT010054465.1:1224230-1344443 GCA_026826555.1 Tolypeutes matacus | reverse complement strand
TATATATATATATATATATATATATATATATATATATATATATATGATGCTTAGATTACTTAGATATTACAGAGAAATTACAGGGATTCCCATGCTCCCCACTTCCCACACCTCCCACAACATCCCATACAAATATCCTTCACCAATGTGACACATCACACGTAATGGATATACACATCCTGGGGTCTTGCCGCCAAGCATAAATCACAGTATCCCACTCTATTTTGATGTAGTGATCTGTATATGTCTATTAGGGCCAGATCCTCTAATGTATTATTCAGAATCTTTGTTTCTTTATTGATTCTCTTTTGATATGTTATGTCTAATAGTGATATTATATGCCCATATGTCTAATGGACATATTATAATAATGACCCTTATTTTAATTGTAGAGGCATCTATTTCTCCACTTAGTTTTTCATTTGTTTGCCTCATGTACTTTGAGAGACTCTGGTTAGGTACAAAGGTTTATCCTTCTTCTTTCTTCTTGAAAGATTGCTCCTTTTAGTAATATATAGTGTCGATCTTTGTCACTTATAATAGTTTTGCATTTAAGGTCTATTTTGTCTGATATTATTATAGCTAATCCCACCCCCTTTTCTGGTTGTTGTTTGCTTGTAAAATTGTTTTCCAACCATTCACTTTAAGCCTCCTTGAATGCCTGAGTCTAAAGTGGGTTTCTTTTAGACAGCATATAGATGGGTCTTATTTTCTTATCTATCCTCCCAATCTGTGTCTCTTGACTGGTGAATTTATTCCATTAAGATTCAGTGTTATTACTGTCAAATAATTACTTACATTAGTCATATTTTCTTTGGGTTTATATATGTCATATTTTGTTTTTATTTTCTTTTTGTCTTTTAGTTGTTCTTACACTCTCCTCAAACTCTCTCTCCTGCTTTTTTCCTTTCAACCTGCAGAAATCCCTTTAGTATTTCTTGAAGGGCATGTTTCTTATTGTTTTGCTCTCTTAATTTCTTTTTATCTGTGAATGTTTTGAACTCTCCATAATTTTTGAATGCCACCTTTGCTGGATAGAGAATTCATGGCTGGAAGTTTTTTTTTTTTTTTTTTTTTTTTTTTTTTTGTCTTTTAGTACCTTGACTATATCATACCACTGTCTTCCTGCCTCCATGGTTGCAGATGAGATGTCAGCGCTTAATCTTATTGATCTTCCCTTGTATGTGATGGTTCTCTTTTGTCTTGCTGCCTTCAGCATTTTCTCTTTGTCTTGAGCATTGGACAATTTGACAAGTATATGTCTTGGAGTAAGCCTGTTGGGATTTATACTGTTTGGGGTGTGCTGTGTTTCCTGGACATGTATGTCCATCTCCCTCAATAGGATTGGGAAGATTTCAGCCATTATTTCCTTCAACACTCCTTCTGTCCCCTTTCCCTTCTCTTCTCTCTCTGGGATGCCTATAAGGTGTATGCTTGTGCATTTTGTGTTGTCAATCAAATCCTTAAGTCCCTGCTGAATTTTTTTCTTTTTACCTATCTGTTCTACTATCTGTTTGATTTCAGATGTACTGTCTTCCACATCACTATTTTTTTCCTCTTCTTGTTCAAATCTTCTGTTATATTCTTCCAGTGTCTTTTTGATTTTTGAATCATGCCATTCATCACCTTCATATCCATCATATTTTTATGTATGTTTAAAATTTCTTCAGTATGTTCTCCCAATGTCTTCTTAATAACCTTAATCTCTTCCTTCACTTCATTAATTTTGGCTATGATATTTGTTTTGACAGCTTTGACTAGCTGTTCGATGTTCTGCATCTCTTCTTGTTTTTTTCTTTTTTTTTTCTTTTTTTCTTTTGTTCATTGGATTGGGCCATGTCTTCCTGTTTCTTAGTATGGTTTGTAAATTTTTGTAATTTATGTCTGGTCATATTTTTATCTTTATGGGTTTATTCTGTTGATTAGTTTCTCTCTCCACTCTAGAGTTTTATTTAGCTGCTGTTTTTGTGTGTTTGTTAAGTTTTCTATTTGACACTTTGTTCTTCTTGTTATATTTCCTTGCTGTTTTCTATGTTTCCTTAAAAGAAAAAGATTAGGGCTAGAGAAAGCAGAATAGGTAAGAAAAGAAAAAGGATAATAGTAATAATAGTAGTCAGTTAGAAGGGGTACCATATAAGACTTAGTAAAATGAATATTTAACTCATGTAAGTAGTGTAGTTTAAGAGAAATAAAAAAGTGGTGTACTTACACTGAAATGGGAAACTAAATAGTAAAAATATATAGAATAAATTAAAAGTACAGAATTATGAAGAGAGAGAGAAAAGAAATGACATAAATAAAAAGTTAATAAAAGAAAGAAAAAAAATAGATGAGATAGAAATAAAAACCAGAAAAAATGAGGATTAAATAAAGGTGGAATGTAAGGACAACACCAGAAAGCAGAAGATAGAAAAATGAAGGAAGTAAAAGTGTTAGCATTGGTAGACAAAATCAGTAAACACAGAAAATGGGAAATCAAGGAAGAAGGAGCACAGGAAAGAAGAACCAAGCCAGCAGTATCTAATTATAAATAAGGGGAGAGGGGTGGAAAAAGGAAAGAAAAACAAGAAAAAAAAAAAAAAAACCAAAGAAACACAAGCAAGCAGTCAAACAAATCTAAGGAAGGACAGTGTTCCTTCTTAGGCCCCTGTGGAGCTTCTCATGCTACAGGTGTTCATCAATTACCCTGCAAACTTCTCTCTACAGGTTTTGAAGCAAGTTTTAGTGAGTAAATTAATTTAATTTTTTTTAAAAGTAACAATTTTTAGGAAAAATAAGGGACCCAAGAGAAGCTAATATGAAAATATTATCTATGTTTTCCCTGTACTAAACTATCAACTGGATGTTTGATATCCCAATGGATCACTATTCAAAAGGGAGCTGGGAGTACAAACTAGGGACCTGTATATTCAAAGCAGAAACTTGTCCCCTGAACTAAACTCTCTCATTGGGTCAGTTAGCTCTTCAGAAAGCTATCAAGGCACTTTCCCTTGGACCAGTTTGACTCTCCCAGGGCAGCAGAACTCAAAATGCTGAAGGAGCAGATCCCCCTCCCCTCCCACTGTCAGTCAGGGTGAGCTCCATTTTGAAATTCAAATGGCACCTTGGTGACTGAATTCACTGCAGGGAAATGTCACTTTGAACATCTCTTCTAGACCACTCCACCTCCCAGGGGACCCTAAATAGTCTCTTGGAAGCTTATTAAGTGCTTCCTACTGCTGGCCTCCCTTAGTGGAGTAGAAATTTTGATAGTTTTCAGCCCAGGACTAGTCAATTGCCTGGCTCTCCCTTCTCACAGGACAAGTTTCTCTATCCTGGGGTGGTTAGATAAATCAGGCTTCCTCAACAGATTTGCCTCTGCCCTCTGCTTGGTGCCACCTTGGGCCAGCTGTTATGCACCCCAAAGCTCAAAGGGCTTCCAGGCAACCAAATACACAGAAATGAAACCTTCTGCACCCTTTACCAGAACACTCCCATTCTTGGGGAATGCACCCTCCTGCTGGGTGGCCAGCCTGAGTTGGGACTCACCAGCTTTTTGCCTTCATATGGGGCTTAGTCATTCATGGTTTCCAGTCATGGAGCCAAAAACACAGTTTTATCTTGAGAAATTTATCTCTTTGTCCAGCTCCCTCCAGATTGATGCCTCAAAGTCTCCACTCTGTGAGTTCCCAGAACAGCTCACTCAGACAAGATATTGACCCCATTCAGCCATTTTTTGTGAGAGAAATGGTGAGCACCCACTTAACCTGATGCTATCTTGCCACGCTTTTTTCTTCTTCCTTAAGTATTAAAAAACACAAAAAATCAAAATGAAAGAAAAAAGAAAGAAGCCAATACTAAAAAGAGCAGAAATGAATGAAATAGAAAATAAGCATATCATGGAAAAAAATTAACTGAGTTATAATCCTGTTTTTTAAATCTATAAGTAAGACTAATAAGCAACTAGGAAAAAGTGAATATGAGGGGGAAATTAACCAAATTAGGAATCAAAACAGACACATTCCCTACAGAGCCCATTGTCACCAACAGGACATGAAGACTTGAATGAAATATTGAGGCCTAAAAGGTTGGAATACAGAGATCAAAAGGCACCAAGTTATATATATACATAAATAACATTTTTGTAAGCAAATGCACATATATGCATATATATTTATATATCATTTTGCAAATGTTGGTATGTATAGTGAAAATTTTGATTTTACCCACAATAATAAATAAGTAAATAAATAAATAAATGGAAAAAATGGCAATAAAAAAAAAGAATTAAAAAAAAAAGGCACCAAGTCTGAAAATGAGATAGCAAAACTGATACACACAAATCATGAAATACTGGAAATTCCTATTAGTTAAAGAAATTGAAGCCATTCTTTTTTAAAAAACAAAACAACCTACCACAACCCACCAAAAACATTCCAGAAAGGAAACTACAATCTGAGACTCTCAGGCTGATGAAATATTCCATTTAAGGAAAAAAGCACCCAACTTACACAAACTCTCTGTGACAGTAGAAAAACAGAGAACATATTTCAGATTTTTTGATGAGACCAGCATATCATTGAGACCACAATCAGACCAGGGTGTTATGAGAAAAGATCATTACAAACCATATATTTCATAAATGGAGATACAATCATTTGAAGGAAAAGACATAATTCAGACATCTATGAAAATGTCAGAGATCAATACCAAGTAGGATATATAAAAATATACAAAATTAATTTTTTAACTTTATTTTGTACATTTAATAATTGAAAATATAAACAATTAAAAACTAAAAAGTAAACACAGATGAATAAATACATTTTTCAATTAAATGTACTCGATGCAAATTTTTTTTTTTAATCAAACAATATGTTACGCAATATATTTGGTTCATAGTAATGCAATCATACAGTATTTGTCCTTTTGTGTCTGGCTTGTTTCATGCAACATAATGTCCTCCAGGTTCATCTATGTTGTCATATGGTTTATGAATTCACTTCTTCTTACAGCTGCATAATATTCCATCAAGTGAATAGACCACAGTTTTTTATCTATTCATCTGTTGATGGACAACTGGGTTGTTTCCAAATTTTGGCGATCATGAATAATGTTGCTATGAACATCGGTGTGCTAATGTCCATTCATGTCAATGCTCTCATTTCTTCTGGGTATATGCCCAGTAGTGGTATTGCTGAGACACTTGACAAGTCTATATTCAAATTCTTTAGGAATGGCCAAACAGTCCTCCACAGTGGCTGTACCATTCTGCATTCTTGCCAACAATGAATAAGTGTTCCCATCTCTCCAAATCCTTTCCAACACTTGTAGTTCTCTGTCTTTTTAATAGTGGCCATTCTGATAGGTGTGAGATGATATCTCATTGTAATTTTGATCTGCATTTCCCTAATCATTAGTGATGTTGAGCATTTCTTCATGTGTGTTTTTGCCATTTGTACTTCTTCTTTGTACAAATGTTTATTCAAATCTTTTGCCCATTTTTTAATTGGGTCATTTGTCTTTTTATTGTTGAGTTGTAACACCTCTTTATATATCCTAGATATTAAACTATTTTCAGATATGTGATTTCCAAATAATTTTTCCCATTGAGTTGGCTGCCTTTTCACCCTTTTGACAAAGTCCTGTGAGGTGCAAAAGTGTTAAATTTTGAGGAAGTCCTATTTATCAATTTTTTCTTTTATTGCACATGCTTTGGGTGTAAGAGCCAAGAAACCACCACCTACTACAAGGTCTTGAAGACATTTCTCTAGATTTTCTTCCTGTAGTTTTATGGTCCTGGATTTTATATTTAGATCTTTGATCCATTTTGAGTTGATTCTCTTATAGCAGGTGAGATAGTGGTCCTCTTTCATTCTTTTGTTTATAGATACCAGTTCTTACAAGGGTGGTTTAACAAGAGATACACAAGAGATAAATGATTCCACTAACAGAACCACAAAGAATAAAAGCCATAGGAGCATGTGGAAGTGCAAGAAAAAAACATTTTTAAATATCAACATTTATCCATTGAATTATTTTTTAAAATCTATATTTCACACCCACTAGAATAACTATAAGTACTTTCTGTGGAAGTGAAAGAAACTAGAGAATAATCTAGGGATGTACAACGTAGTGATTTTGGTTGTAGATGAAGATTGTGGTTAATAGTATGAATATAAGAATTTTCTTCTTTTACAAAGTGCTAAGAATATGGTGATACAGAGGAAATTACAACTAATGTAACTTATGGACAATAGTTAACAGTAATATTATAATATTTTACAGGATTGGCAAGATGATTTTTTTTCAATACTAGGGGACAACAATGGAAGTATAGGGATTTTTCCTTTTGGAGTAATCAAAAGTTCTAAAATTGAGGTGATGAGAGCACAAATCTGTGATACAAATGAGAGCCACTGAGTGTACATTTTGAGTGGATTTTAGAAATCATGGGACTGTAAAACACAGGGAATCCTGTGGTGGTTGGTGGACTGTGGTTAACAGGACAAATATGAGAATGTTTTCTCTTAATGAAAACAAGTATATAATACTAATATAAGATGTTAATAATAGGGTGACTTGGGAGAAAATACACCAAATGTAAGATATGGCCTATAATTAGTCATATTTTGATGATGCTCTTTCATTGTTTGTAACAAATGCTTCACAACAAACCAAGTTGTTGATGATGGGGAGATGTATGGGAGCCTAGTATGAAGATATGCATGTTTGTTTTGTAAATTTACAAATTTTACCCTACATATATTGTTTATGTATGTTCATGTATAAATGGTTTACTTCAATAAAATTTTATTTTAAAAAAATCAAGTGTTGGAGAGTGTAGCAGTTTGATATGGTTTATGAATTCTAAAAATAGATATTGGATTCTGTTTGTAAACTGGTCTGTACCTGGGCATGATTAAATTGTGATTAGGGCTTTGATTGGGCCATGTCAGTAGGATGTAGAGTCCTCACCCTTGGTGGGTGGGGATTCACAGATGAAACTACATGGCAGAACAGAGGAGTTAGTTGGAGTTTTGATGTGGAGTTTTGATGCAGGGTTTTGAGCTGGAGCTCAGGAAATGAACACACAGGAGAAGATCACAGAGTAATAGAGATGGCTCCTTAGACATTGCAGAAGCCCTGGAGAGAGAGACAATGTCATTCACCTGAGAGTCTACAGTTGACATTGTGGAGAGAGCACAGCAGCTAAGCCCAGAGAGAAATGGAGCTCCAGGAAGAGTTGAACCCAAGAAGCATGAACTCTTGGCACATATCAGCAGGCATCTTGCCCCAACACATGTCACTAGACTTTGTTGAGGGAAGTAAATTATGCTTCATGGCCTGGTAACTGTAAGTTTCTACCCAAATAAATACCCTTTATAAAAGCCAAAAGATATCTGGTATTTTGCATCATGATCTCTTTGGCTGACTAACACAAAGAGCATGGACAGAAATAGGAACTCAGATATTTGCACAGTAACATTCATGGCAGCATTATTCACAATTGCCAAAATATGGAAGCAACCCAATTGTTCCTTAACTAATGAATGGGTAAACATAATATGGTATTTACACATAATATGGTATTTACATACCATAATGAATAATGGTAGATTATTCAGCTGTAAAAAAGAAAGTCCTGCAGGGTAAATGAAATTGGAATGCCCTTTCCATGAACCTGAGGCCATCAAAGGAGAATGGGTTGGTCTGGCTGACCACCTGACCCTCATAAACAGGGGGCTTGGATGTAAGCATTGAAGGGACACCTGTAATAAGAATCAGGAGGTCTGGCAATTGCTCACTAGTAACACTTGTGGCCCACTGTTTGTAACCTTATAAAAGCTGAACAGTTCTGTTAGGCAGTGTGGAGTAGGGTGCAGGGCAGGACAGGGCATCACTTGGTTTTGTAAGTGGTAAGGGCAGAGCTTCCCCCAGCGTGCCATCACTTGGTTCTTTGTATGAGTAAGTAATAAAGATGTGGCCATCACTGGTCCCCCATGGGGTTTCTCTGGAATATCAAATTATTTGTTTGGGCTTGACCATCTGCATTAGAATGGGTATAGATGACAGGCCAGTGTCTCCATCTGCATGACAATTGGTGTAGTTGACAGGATATTCCAGAGTAGGCCGGATATTCTTGTCAGCAGGATATTCCAGAGTCTCCTAATGGTGTAATAGCCATGGACAGCATGGCAGTCTTTTTATTGGAAGTCTGTGAAGGGAATCTCAGCCTTTAATGGGGAATCTGTGAAGGGAATCTTGCCCTTTATTGGGGGGTCTGTGGAGGGAAAACCTGGGATGACCCCATTCCTCTATGTGGTTGTGTTTAACCTTGTCAATCTGCTTGTGCCTAGGAAATCAGATTTGGGGTCCAAATGTGACTGTGACTTGGGGAATACCCTGTATATGCCTGCAGGGTTAGTACAGTTAGAGCAGAATTTAGTACAGTTAGAAAAGAATGTAGATGTCTTCATGAAAAAAAGAGCATCAGGCCATGGCTGCAGCTATCACTTGGCACTTGCTAGCCACCTTGGGAAAAAGCTCCAATAAACAAGGGCTGCTGAATCCCATGCAAACTGTGTAAAAGAGGGTCTTGAAAGAGAGCTTAGTCTAGTCAGAAAGAAAGTATTGCAAAAAAATTGGAGGAGACCCAGGAGCAAGTGCAGACTTTGGTGTGCTGTTATGCACCCCTAAAGGGGAGAAAGTTTACTAAAGCACAGATTTACTGGGTGACAGAACAGAAAGAGTGGGAGCACCAGAAATGGAATCCCATTTCTGACTCAGACTCATCCAATAGTGAGGAGGAAGAATATGTCTGACCTGTTATAACCCAGAAATAAAAAGTTTTCCTGAAAATGAGCTTGCCTATTATAGGCAACACTGATTCCAGAGGAGATCTTGAAAGCAGTGAAAATCAGATGTGGATTGATGGAGAGTTTGGAAACAGCCGTACCAAAGGAGTAAGAGTTATGAGTTAAATTAGTCTGTTGGTGTGTTGCAACTCTTTTTGTGTTTGTCTGTTCCAAATAGGATACCAAATGTGCAGAAGGTTTGGGGAAAAGGAATTTTGGAATTTAAAGCTGAGTCATAAAATCAGGATGGAAATATGTAAGACAAGGCTTGAATAAATAAAGGGATGTGTTTTTTTTTTAAAGTGCAGAGGATATCTCAATCTGCATATTAAATTAGATCATAAAATAATTAAGAAAGTCATTTTTTTCTGTGCTGCTGAAGTAAAATCCCTGGTAATTAACATCATCATGGTGGGGGTGTAGAAGTAAGAAGCAAAGTAAGTTGTTTGATGTGTTAAGCATTTAGGAAGTGTATGAAAATTAAGAGAAACTTTATTCTGTTGCAGTTTTGAACTCTTGCAGGAGCAGGTAATGACTGGATATGGCCAGATGTTCCATGGACCTTTCAGTTGTTGTCTCAACATTATTTACATAGCCCTATGTTGTTTACCAATCTCTAATGATTTGTTTGTGTTTATGTGTTAATCTGGGAAAATTGTGAATAGGAGGAACCTCATCCCAGCAAATTGCTTTTAAGAAGTAAAAAGGGTTCAAGCAGTTAGGGGGGAGGGGTGACCCTGACTTACCCTGTGAATTGGAGGTGCCCAGCACCAATATTGGCTTTGGATAGGGTTTGTGGCAAAACAACACTCTAAACAGATGCCCTTTGGGTTTTGGAAAAGCAAATCTATATAACATGCCATGCCCTGTTGCAAGTAAAGGGCTTAATCCAATAATGTCCAGTCACTCTGAGGACTGCCATTCCTATCTAGGGGTGGACTGCAGTACTGGAAGAGAAATGATATCTTGTAGGACACTGTCTATGGGGGGGGGAGATCTGTGGGACTCCCACCTGCAGGTAAAACCCAAGCAGCAGCAGAGTGGCTCCATAGGAAAAGTGGACATCATGGCTACCATGCCTTGTGGTGCCTAGCTCAGCAGTTCAAACTGCATCATGCTCACTCCAATGGCTGTGTACCAGATGGGACAGTACCTCATGCAGTATTGGGTTATTGATGAAAAGATGACAAGGAATCACCATCATCTGCAGCCCTTGCTCCAGTTGAAACGCTAATAGCACACTGACTTGCAGATATTGAGATTACAAGTTAAAAGGTAGCTGCCTGATGGATTGGAAAGCCCATAGGAAGATACCTAGGAAGGCTTCCCAGAAGAGGTTCCCAGAAATCCAGGTGGGTTTGGAAGCCTTCCAAGTAGAGGAAATGGCATGTGCACAGACCTGGAAGGACAGAGGCAGAATGGGAAGTAATAAGGATGTTTTGTTGCCTATGCCTCAAACTATGAAACCTGGGAAAAATGAGGTCATTTGGCCATGGTACTGGCCTATGCATATTCACTGGTTGGAAATATTAGGCCCATTTAATGTTACTAAAGGACATTTAGAGAATTTAGAAGGAGAAAAAATATGGAACCCCAAATTGTGTAGCATTATTTTTCACTGGTTCAAGGACCATAATATATACAACCTTTATGCAAGTTTTGAGAAAATAGATAGACAGATAGATGGAGAGATAGGTAAAATGAATGTAGGATATCTGCTTGGGGGATGTGGGAAAGTTTGTCCCAGTATAAAAAGGAAGAAAGAAAGCATCTAAAGAGATAATATCAAAGGCAAGGCAAAGCATGACCCTGAACAAAATCTAATAAAGGAGCAAAGATCAAAAGGACAATTTTGGACATATAAAGAATTGGAATATAGACTGTAATCTTTGTATTAAGGTTGTTTGTCAATCTTTGGAAATGAATGGAAATGGTGAGAGCACATCATGGTGTTTGTCACTAGCAGAGCTGTTATATGGATATGACAGTGGTTGAAGGGGAAAGCCTATGGACATGGATATTACTGGAAGGAAAATTTTAAAATATAACATGAGATAGTGAAACCTTATGTGAAATGTGAATATGGGTGATATTGCATGTACTGAATGCCATTGATTGAATGCTTTGTGGTGTCTTATATTGTTGCTGTGGACTTGGGGTACACTATATTAATGCCCTAACTGCTTAGATAATGCAGAAGATTTAATGGGCATGTTGTACAGTGGAAAGAGCATTGGGGTGGAGTGTAGGGTAAATGAAGATGAAATGCCCTTTCCCTGGACCTGAGTCCTTGAATCAGGATAGGTTCATCTGGCCAGTCACCTGACACTCAAAACAGGAGGCTTGGATGTAAGCATTGAAGAAACACATGCTATAATTATCAGGAGTTCTGGTAATTGTTTACTAGTAACCTTGTGTCCCACTGTTGTAACTTATAAAAGCTGACCCTGTCTGTTAGGCAGTGGGGATCAGGGTGTGGAGTACCCCCAGCTGGCCACCACTGGTTTCTGTAAGTGATAAGGACAGAGCATCCCCTCACCTGCTACCATTGAGTTTTGTGTATGAGTAAGTAATAAAGTCATGACTGTCACAGGGCTCCCATGTGGTTTCTCTGGAATATTGAATTAGTTGTTTGGGCTTGATCAACTAATTCAATATTCCACCTGTGTTACAATGGACATAGATTTCAGGCTAGGGTCTCTACCTGTGCTACAAGACCTGATGCAAGAGACCACATGGATGAATCTTGAGGACATTATGCTGAATGAAATAAGATAGGTACAAAAGGACACATATTGTATATCCTCAATGCTATGAACTAATTACCAAAAGTAAACTCTTAGAGATTGACTCCAGAATATAGATGTGACAGTTGAGATTATTTGTGAATTCCAAAAATAGATTGTTTGTAAACTGTTCTGATTCTCTGGGTGTGATAACTCTTTGATTGTATTAGATTCAGCTGAGATGTCTGATTAAATTATGTCAAGATTAGAACATTGATTCAACCATGTCATTACAGTGTGGCTCTCCATTGAGTCCCAGCTCCCTTGGTGGGATGATAAAACACTTACATGGAAATAGATACATGAGAAGAAGAACACAGAAGAGAGACAGCTCCTTAAACATGGCAGAGACCTCTGGAAGAGAGATGAGCCTGATAGTCTACAGCTGACCTTGTGAAGAGACCAGAGCATCTGAGCCCAGAAAGAAATGAGCCCTGGGGAGAGAGACAAGCCTTATGACAGCCTACAGCTGAGATCAGAAGAAGCTGGGCCCACAGAGCCTTAAGAACAAGAAGGAAGGCTGAGCCCTTTCAGACATCACCCACTACCTTGTTTCAACACATGGCAACAGAGTTTGATAAGGAAGTCCCCTTGATTGAACTCTTTAGGGCTTTGTGACTGTAGGCTTCTACCCCAAATAAATACCCTTTATAAAGCCAACAGATTTCTGGTACCTCTTTACCTGATTAATACAATAGTTTACCAGGGGATAGATTGACTGGGGTAGAGAATTGACAGCTAATGCTTACTTTGTACAGAATTTCTATATAGATTATTGTAAAGATTTGAAAATGAAAAATAAGTAAAAACCAGTGAGACAGGATGGAGTATATGGGAATCTTTGTACTTTCAATGTAACAGTTTTGTACTGTAAAACTTCCCTAAAAATAAAATTTATTATATGAAGTTTTTTAAAAAGTAAAAAACTTAACGTAAGGTTAAAGAAGATAACGTCCTTAAACAGATTAAGCTTGTCTAATATGAACCTATGGTAATCAACATACTTGATACAGGATTTTTTAGAAAGCAGTTTTTTCCCTGGAATCAGAACCAGACAAAGAAGCCTGCTCTCACCACTTGTATTCTACCTCATACTGGAAGGGCAGTCAGGCAACAGGCCAACTGGAAAGAAATCAAAATGTCAGATATTTGTGGATGCTGCTATTACATGAATGGAAAACCCACCATAATTATAAAATATTATAATCAGTATGTGAATGTTGCAATGTCTCTAGGTATGAGCTCAACAAAAAAATCAACATTATTGTTATATACCAGCAAAACACATCTAGAAAATAAAGGGAAATACCAGATGGGTGGGGGAGATATCAACAAAAATGAATGAACAAAGGATTAATTTATAAAATATCTAAATTCAGTAAGAAAATCACAAATGAACCCACAGAAAATGAAGCGAGTATATGAAGGAAAAGAAACATGCATGGGCTAATAAATATTTGGAAAACTGACCTATAGCAGGCACTGCAAGATCCAGGACCTGGGGAGGGTGGGATCCCAAGACCAGAGGGAGGAGACAGTGGGGGAGAATCTCTGGTGTCTTAAGGCAGGTGGCAGACTCTCTCACCTTGCCCCTTCTTCCAGGGTACAGCCACCCCACAGGACTCCATCCTCCACCCCCAGGCTAGGGAAGATTCTTTTTGCCCCATTCTTATGTCCTGAATGTGACAACACTTGGGGGACATTTCTATCCTTCCAAGACTCCTTTAAGTTCACTTATGTTGTGCAAGAAATGCATTGGACATGTTCAATAGTGAAGCAGATACACAGAGTATTTTCTGTTTGAATACAGGGTTTGGGGATACATGGTATCACAGACTGAAACAATGGGGGATTGTATTGTACTTGATATAATTGGGGATGAGGACTCCCTGCACCATCACACCAACAAAGCAAGAGCCCCACTGCCTGGGATCCAGCATGAGCATTTTCCATCAGAGGTAAACTGATGACAGTATCTCCCTCTGCCATGTGGGTCACTGTGTCCTGAGGCCAAGGGTGGTGAATTCACAGATGAAGCATTTCATCAAAAGAAATCACAATACCTGGAAAACTATCAATGGCAAAAGTGCTGGTAATGGGCAGAATAGATAGGTAGAATTTTGATTGATCACATGTTTTAAAATAACCAGAGAAAAACTTCAACAGGAGTTCACCAAACAGAATACATTAAGTTTTATTTCAGGGAAATAAGCACTTTGAAATGTGTGGAAACAATCTGCTTCCTGCTTCTATTTTTCCCCTCAATCAGAATCCCAAGTCTGTAACTTCAATAGATTTGAACATTTGTTTCTCAGCATTGCAGAGATTAGTTCCATAACCCAATATTCTTTCAGCTTTACCTAAGATAGTGAATGAAAGAAAATAAACAGGAGGCAAACAGGCATTTTTACAATTAGCTTTTTGGGATACTGGGAACCATGACAAGAACTCAATAGAAAAAATCCTTAGAAATCTGAATGTCTATGTGATTCATGGGACTATACACAATTCAAACTTTTATTAAGGAATTTAACTGCTTCAGGCAATGTACAGGGTCTGGGAATAGAAAGGTTGGAAAACCTTAAGGAAGCAGAGGGAGATGGATAAGCAGTGAACACACCAGTATATCTACACTGGAGAATTGTGATATGTGATATCAGGGGATCCCAGGTTGCATGTTGATAGATGACTTCCTGAAGGGGTAATATTTAAGTATAGCTTTAAAGCAGGGGTTCTTAACCTTTTTTGTTCCATAGACCCCTTGGCCAGCCAGGTGAAAAACCACAGACCCATTTTCAGAATTTAGCAGCAGATAGTTTTATGACATTCAGCATCAGTATGTCTTTAAATTAAAATTTTCAATTCAAGTTCATGGACCCCCTGGAATCTTCACAGAACTCTGGTTAAGAACTCCCACTTTAAAGACTGAGAAGCAGCCAGCACCCAGAAGAAGAAAGATGAAAACAGTGTTTTATTCATGTTGATTAGCCCAAGGTAAGCTCTGAGGCAAGATATGGGAAGATATGGAAGGGAATAAATATGCCTGGGACACTGTGACTGAGGGCAAGAGTATTCTGTGAGGAGGCTGTCACTGCTGTGCTCCCCTCAGCACCCATTCTCACCTCAGCTAAGCCACTTGCCTAACCTTTGGCCTAGTTAAAAAGCAGCCTTCCAGCCCTGGGGCACAATATCTCCCAAAGCCCAAACCCACACAGCCCATGCATCTCACCCATAACCTGTGGCTGGTCCCACATAATAAGCTTACCAACCCCAGTATTCTGGGATACCAGTTCTTTTTCCTTTCCTGAGGCATTTGCTTTAAAATAACCAGTCCTTGACTTCCACCAGCAATCTCTTAGCTCCACCCCTGGCTCTGCCTCTGTGCTCCCATCTTTCTGGTTTAGCTCCTTGAGCCAATGGCACTTTCTATCAACTCCTCAGGCTCCTCAATCTGAGTAGCACATATCTTTGCTCAGGCATCAGGACCCTGGTTTCACATTTTGTTGCAACAGACCTACACCTGATCTAAATTTAAGATCCAATTTAACCAATTCAGAATAAGTAGCACAGCAAACAGGGTGGGTTGGTCATAACCATGGGGATGTAAGTCCTTTTGGCTGCTCTTGCCTGATGACCTGGATCTCCCAAATAGCTAACACTTTGTGGGAAAGGTCCAAGGCTTGCTGAGGTCTTTGGACACTGCTTTGTGCTGCTGCCTTTGGTCTCTTCTGGGAGTTGCCTCAGCTTCCCAGGCCAAATTAGTGGTCTTCCCCAAGAACCACATATGAATCCTCCCCAGGAACAACAAACAGACAGCATTTTAAGGTGAGAGGGGAATCCCTGTGGTTTCTAGTGCTTCCCCAAATGGGAATGAATGGCTTTGGGTGACACTGACACTGAGCAAGTGACATTGGCTATACAACCAGGGCCTTGTGGTGATTCTGATGGTAGGAGTCCAGCAATTTAATACTTTCTTAATAGTACCTCATCAAAGATATGGGTGGGAAATGATATATGAAGAAAAGCTCAACATAATAGTTGTTAGGAAAATGCAAATTAGAACCAAAATGAGATACCACTACATACTATGAGACTAGTTTTTTAAAAGAGATTACCAAATAGTGACATAAATGGAGAACATTGCTCACATGAATGAAAAACAAAACAATACAGCCAGTTTGGAAGACAGTGTCAATTTCTTATAAACTTACCAAATTACCTTGTAACGCCACTTCTACCTATTTATTCAAGAGAATTGAAATTATTTTGACATAAAATCCTGTACACAAATATTGAAGCAGCTTTGTTCTTGGTCACCAAGAACTGGAAAAAAATAAAAATATTCATCAATAGGTGGAAAAAAGACAAGGAAAAAAGACTGTTGAGTAACATGGGGGCCTGGGTTGCCCCTCTCATCCCAGGGGAATAAAGAAGAGGCAATTATATAGTAATAGTAGGAGAAGTGGTTGTGGCTCAAGTCATTGGGCTTCTATCTACCACATGGGAGGGCCTGGGTCCAATTCCAAGAGCCTCCTGGTGGGGGCAAGCTGGCCTGTGTGGCACAGAGAACAGATGGCCCACATGGCATGGAGAGTTGATGGTCTGCACAGCATGGAGAGCTAGTGCAGCAGGATGACACAAAAAAGGGAGATAAGCAGACACAACAAAACACACAGCAAATGGACAGGAGAAACACAAGTGGCAAGGGAGGGATATATAAATAAATCTTTTAAAAAATAGTAACGCTAAAACTTCAAAGCCCTCTATTTACATAAAAAAGGAGAGAGACACACCCATCCATAGCTGGCCTAACCTCCAAGGATGATGCCAATGGGCAAACAATTCATGAGGCCTGATTTTTACTTAAAAAGATGAGAAGATGCAATGGGAAGAGCATTTCTTTGAGCTTTCAGACAGACTAGACCTGGGAGTTCATCCCCAGAGAGGCCCCTTTGACATACTCATGGAACATTTTTACAAGGAAAGCCCTCCCCTCAACTTACAAAGCAGCCTTGCTCAATCAAGGCCTGTAATCTCAGCAAGGCTAGGGATCAGGTGGAGTTAATGGCAGGACCTGAGGAGTTCTCAGGATCAGTCACAGATCTTGGCTTATCAGACTCATGTAGCCAACCTAAATGGGATCACACAGCCCCTTTTCTGGAGGTAACCCTGGCTGCTACTTCTGCTTACCAAAGACCCTGTCCCCCACCCTCTTGGGAATTGTGCCTAATGGAACAATTTTTATCAAACAATAACACAAATTGTTGGCCTATTTTGCTCTTACTTTGCCCACTGTGGGATGCCTGAGCCACCACATAGAAATTTGACCAGCCTGCTGGTGGAGCCAAAGGCAGGTGCTTAGTTGGTGGTTCCAAGACAGCCCAGCCTTACAGCCATCCCTTTTAAGAAACCAGACCAGTGAGTGAAGCCACTGGGGCTTATGAAACCTGCCCTGACACCACCTGAATTCCATCATGCATCCCTAATGGATACCACTTGGAGCAGAAGAATCACCTAAGTGACCAACTAGTATTATTGGGAAGATGGGTAATTGTACACAGCCAATGCTACAAATAATACAAATGTATAAAAATACATGTAATTACTATAATAGCTCATTAATTTGTCCATTATATGTTTGTTTTCTTGAAACATTGAGATATGGAAGAAGACTAAGGCCCATGCCCCTATATAGATCAATATATATATAAAACACATGCATATATATATTAATTACTTAGAACATTTCAATAAGTTTGCACATGAGAAAGTGTTTTCCAGTGATCCTCTCATAGAAATTAGAATGAGGAGGTTATAGAGCAGGAGTGAATTTTAATTTTGACTTTAAAGTTCCCAGTTAAAAAAAGACATATCCTTTTAAACTATTGAATCCACTATGTAAAACTGATTAAAGCAGAGAATCTGTGATTTCAGTCAGGTACAAACCCTGGACCTCCAGCCTCCACAGCAACCTCTATGTTGGTTGCACTCTGAAGAATGTTCTCTGATATCCATGGGATGTTCTCCCTGTTTTACATTTTATCAATTTTCATACCATGCTTTCATGTAAACACAGCAGTTTCAAACAAAATGGGTCACAGAAATAAATTTACTTCTCCCATTTTACCTAAAACCATCCTACCTTCATCTAATAGCAGAAGCATGCATTGCAAAGTTACCAAGAATCCTCCAGTCTTATTTTGTTTTTAAATGTTTTCCTCTTCATATGTATGTGTGAGCATGCATGTGTGTGTGTGACAGTAAAATTCAAGGAATGAAAAGCAAAGACCAGGCACCACTAAAATCATAAACACCTCTAAGTATAAGGCTCCACTCAGGCCTAACCAGAGAATTATAGCCCCATGTAAATTCTTTTCATTTTTACATCAGAGCTTGGGAAAAATGGAAAAAATTGTATAGGAGACATTCTGTCTGGAAGTGGAGCTGTAATCCTGGAAAAAGGATAGGCCCCCAAAGTTCAGAAATGGCATTCAAGTCAGTCCTCAGTGCTGGGCCCTATATTGGGTTAGGCTATGAGTTCCTTGGTGGGGAAATAGCCTTCTTTTATTAGTCAATAGGCTATTGGTGATTGGGAAATGCAAAGCCAGACCACCATGGCATGTGACTACACACTTATTAGAAGAGATAAAATAATGAATAGTGACAATACCAATTGCCTTAGTAGATGTCCAGAATGGATCCCTCCTACATTGTTGATGGCAATGTAAACTGGGACATCCACTCTGGAAGATAGAATCTTAAAAACAAAACAAACAACCTTCCCAGAAAACTATAGTACAGATGCAAGTACCATAAGATACAACAATTTCCCTCCTAGTTGTTCATGCCAGATATCAAAACTTATATTTACACAAAAACATTAATATTCATACCAGTTTTATTTGTAAAAACCCCCAACTGGAAACAACTCCAATGTCTTTTAATAGTTACACTTTTAAACAAATGGTGGTCCTTCCATACCATAAAATACAAGGCAGCAAAAATAGCCATATACTATTGATACACACCAACACCATAGATGGATTTCAAGATGCTATGCCAAGTGAAAAAGTCAACCTTAAAAAAGTCACATATTGTATTATTTGATTTATATAACATTCTTTAAATGACAAAATTACATAGATGGAAAACAAATTAGTGTTTTCCAGGGATTAGGAATGATGAAGGAGGGGGGATCTGAGGGAAGTGGATATGATGTAAGGACTGAATAGTTCTGCACCTTGATGACATAGTGGTTAAAAAAAATGACACTTGTGAAAAAAATGGAAAAGAAAAAAGAACTGTGCACATATTGTAATGCTTTCAATTTCCTGGTTTTGACATTGTAGTGTGGTCATGTCAGAAGTTACTATTAGTGGAAATTGGGTAAAGGGTATATGGGCCACCTATGTAGATTTTATGTGCAAACTCCTGTGACTCTATAATTGTTTAAAAATAAAAATCAAACCCAATAAATAACATTTCAATATACTGCAATGAAATGACATTGAAATTAAAATACTATTTATGATAGCATCAAAATATAGAATAAATACATCTATGAATCTGAAAGATGAACAAGATCAGAAAGATGAACAAGATCAGTATGCTGATGACTTATTTTAAAAACCTTTCTAAAAGAAAGGAAAAGTAAATAAATGGAGAGGCTGAGTAGGTAAATGGATAAAATACAACATAGTATTGATCTAACCAGGTCTCAGTTCTACCCATATTGACTTGCAGATTCAAGACAATCCCAAGTACAATCCCAGCAGCCTCTTCTGAAGCTAAGAAGTAGTTTTTTAAATTCATATGGAAATGAAAATAACTGAGAACAGCCAAAAAACATTTGAAATAAAAGTATAGATTTAAAAGACCTAAACAACCTGTTATCAAGACATAATTTAAAGCTGCAGTACTCAAGACCATGGGGCTTTGGGAAGTACATAGTCAAGTCAATCCATGAAACACCATACAGAGACCAGAAATAACCTCATACATATGGTTAATAGATTTTCAGCAGATATGCCATGACAATTCAGTGGAGAATGTATGGGCTTTCCAATAAATAGTGTTAAAACAATCACATACCGATAACAGACTGGAATGTAAAATGTAAAACTCTAAAAGTTCCATAAGAACACTTATGAAAAATCTTCATGTTTTTTACTTAGGCAAAGATTTTTTAAATATGACATGAAAAGCACAATCTCTAAATAAATAAAATGGGACTTCATCAAAATGAAGAACTTCTGTTATTCAAAAGACACCATTAATAGAATTAGAAAATAAGCCACAGACACAGAAATAAGTATTGAAAATCATATATCTGTTAAATGACTAGTATCCAAAATACAGAAAGAGCTCACAGATCTCAAAAAATAAAATCCAACAAAATAATAGGTAAAATATTCAATCACTAACTAAAAGACAATGTATTGATATGAAATAAGCACTCAGAGGCACAAAACCATTAGTCTTGGGGAAAATGCAAATTAAAATCACAACACATCAACTCGAATGGCTAAAATTTAAGTAGATTGAACATAACAAATGTTGGTCAGGATGTGAAGGAACTGGAACCCTTATACAATGCTGGTGGGAATGTAAAATGGTACAATCACTTTGAGAAAAAAATTCAGTTTCTTACAAAATTAAACACTGGTTATAAGGCCCAATCACAGACAGAGAGACAGTTACCTATGGATCTGGTCAGAATGAACCACAGATTTTCTGTCACCTCATGAAAAATCAAGGAGGTCCCCCGAAAGGAGCCCAAACTGGAAAGTAAAACTCAAAATTAATCAGAGATATCAATCACACTTAAAGATTTAGTTCAAGAAGACAAGCAGAAAGGGGCAGACTATTGAACAGAGTAATATGGGGTCTGTCCTTATCACCCAAGAAAAAAATAGAGAGAGGTAATTGACTAATAACACTAGAAACTCAGAGCCCCTCTTCGATGTACATTTAAAATGGAGGCAGGCAAACCTGTCCAGAGCTGTCTGATAGCCAAGGGATATGCCAGCTGGAAAACAATCTATAAGATCAGATTTTTAGTTAAAATGATGGAGATGATGCAATGGGGGGAGCATTTCTTTGATCATTCAGATAGAAGATACCAGAGTCAATCCCCAGCCCTGGGGAGGCCTCTTTGGCTCAGAGTCATGGATTTTTTTTTTTTAACTGGGAAACCCCTCTCTGCAAGTTACCAGGCAGCCTTGCTCAATCAAGTCTCTTACTAACAGCAAGGCTTGGGCCAGGTGAGATATTGGTAGGACATGATAGGGTCTCACATCAGTAACAGATCAAGCCCAGGCAGATACCCTACAAGGGACTATATGCATTCCCTTCCCTGGAGGGCCCTCACTTACTCCTCCTGTATATCAAATGCCCAGTCTTCTGCCCCCCGGGAATTGTGACTGTTGAAACAATTTTTATCCAACAGCATTGCCTACTGGTAGCTTCTTTTGCTCTTACTTTCCCCACTTTTGGTATTGATACCATAACATCTTGCATGGAATACACATAAAGCCAGAAATCACATGTATAAAATCATAGCTTGTTCCAATTTGTCTTTCCCCCTGACTTGGGCATCAGTAGTTTCTGCACCTTTTGGCAAGTAGAGTTTTCATCCCTGGGCAGTGGCCATTGACTAGGCATACTGTGGACTGCTCCTGGCAATCATCTTTCCCCAGGCCTCCCCAGCATTTTCTCAGCCAGGATCAGATCCCAAAGCATGATGGAGTTCAAATAAAGGCCATGACAACTGACAGAAAGCAGGCTGCCTTGGAATGTGGGAGACAGGCTGGAAAGTAGAATACAGGCACCTTTAGTCTCAAGACACTGAGATAAGATCTGAGAGGAGACTGATGGGGTAGACATCCTGAGCTTCAGAGAGAGTAACATATATATGTTAGATAAAGATTTACATGGTCTGCTACATGCAGGAATGTAAAGAGAACTGAGCCATTAACCCTTAAACCTTGCTGACTTTAGTAAAATGTAAACTGCCACAGTAGCTATTGCCTTTGCACATGCTCACACGTATTTTCTTTATTCTAAAGTCAAATAAAAGCCATGATTTTTTATGTGGTGGGGCTCTTCTTCTCCTTCTGGATGGAGAGTCCCCAGATCCCAGTTATTTCTTCTCTTTGTCTTATTCTTTCTCATCTGCAGCTCTGTTTTCATGGAACCAATTCCTGAAAGTCAACAAAAGCAGAGCTATATGGAAGGGCAGTCGTGGTCTAAGTCTCATCCCCACATATGTCACCACCATGGACACTGCCTAAAATATCAGTGGAATTACAGCTCTGAAGTTGTCAGGCCTGTAGTAGGTCTCTATAAGCATGTTAAGAATTGAGACCCCTGTAAGCTTCCATATATAGCCAATAGATTTTTAGCAGATATGCTCAGACAATTCATTGGAGAAAGCATGAGCTTTTCAACAATAAGAGTTCAATCCATCACATATTGATATACATTCCAGCCTTCATGATGCTGGTGAGGACAGACTCAACCCCAAGATGAATTGGGAAACCCTAGACCAGGAGTTCATAACTTTTTTTGTTCCATGGCCTCCTTTTAAGAATGTAGTGGCACGCATTTTTATGACACTCAACATAGGCATGTCCTTAAACTAAATTTTAAGATTATTCAAAATTTATTCAAGCTTATGACCACCTGAAATCTTTCCATGGATCCCTTGGGGGTACATGGAACCCTGGTTAAGAACCCCTGCCCTAGACAGAGAAAGAGGGTTGCCTATGAGTCTAGTCAGTGAGAACCACATATTTTCTCCATTACCTCATGAAATGTCAAACAGGGCCCTAAAATGGAGCCCAAACTGGAAACTGAAACTTAAAATTTTCCTTGATCAAAGATTCAAATAATACTTAGATTTTGTTCAAGAGGACAAGGAACACCAAAACAACATAATCAACAAAAATTTATGAATTTGCCTTGATTAAAATTAAAGACATTTGTTTAGAGAAAAACAGAAAAGACAAGCAGATTTACAGAATATATATGTAGGCCTCATATCTAATTAAGAGCTTGTATCAGAATATACAAAGAACACTCAAAAATCCAAACATAAGAATACAAACATTCCAATTAAAAATGGCTAAATGATCTTAATAGTATCTCATTAAAAAGATATATGGGTGAGAAATAATATATGAAGAAAAATTCAACATATTAGTCAAAAGGAAAATGCAAATTAGAACCTCATGAGATACCACTACACACTCCTTTGAAAAATGAGAATTTAAAAAGTGGCATGAATGCAGAACAACAAGAACTCATATTTATTACTCATGTGAATGCAAAGCAAAACAATACAGCCACTATGGAATATAATATCAGTTTCTTACAAAGTAAATTGTACACTTAACAAATGCTCCTGTAACCCCACATATACATATTTAATCAAGTGAACAGAAATTATTTCCACACAAAATCCTGTACATAAATATTTAAGCTGCTTTGTTCTTGGTCACCAAAAACTGAAAAAGATAAAAATGGTCATCACAGGTGAAAAAAAGAAGGGGATGAGGAGAAAGGGCAGACTGGACAGTAACAGTAATGTGGGGTCTGAGTGGTCCCTTTCATCCCAGGGAAAAAAAGTGGGAGAGAGGTAATTTACCAGTAACACCAAAGCCTCAGAGCCCCTCCTCTATTTACATACAAAAGGAGGGGGACAGGCCTCTCCAGCTCTGGTTGATAGCCAAGGCAGATGCCCACAGGCAGATAATTCATAAGCCCAAGTTTTTACTTAAAAAGATGGAGATGATGCAATGGAGAGAGTATTTCTTTGAGCATTGAGATAGATGACATCCAGAGTGTATCTGCTGCACTGGGGAGGCCATTTTGACACAGAACCATGGAACACATTTTACTGAGAAACCCTTTGCCCAAGTTACATGGCAAACCATTGCTCAATTGAGGCTCCTACTAATGGCAAATCTTGGTCCAGGTGAGGTATCAGGAGGAAGAGAGAGGGTCTCACATCATTCATAGATCAGGCCTAGGCAGCTACCCTACAGGGGCCCACACAGCACATTTCATGAAGGCTCCCTTCCTCCTCCTCCTGCATAAAAAACCCAGTCCCCTGCCACTCTGGAAATTGTAAGTATAGGAACAATTCTTATCGAACAGCTACACCTAGCAGTGGCCTCTTTTGCTCTTACTTTCCACCCTATAGTTATTGATGCTTTAACACCTTGCCTGGAATAAACAGAAACTCTGACAACTGTATACATAAAATCACAGATGGTCCCCATCTGCCATTCACCATGATCTAGAGATCAGTGGTCTCTGCATCCTCAGGTCAAGGGGGTCATCAGCTCCAAGCAGTGGCCCTTGACCAGCCATCCTGTGATATTCCCATGCCGTCCTCCTTCCACAGGCCTCCCCAGGATTTTCTCAGCCAGTGTCAAATCCCAAAGCACAGATATAAAGAAGGGCAGTCCCAGAATAAAATTCTCATCCAGAAGTATGTTGTCACCATGGACAATTTGCTTAAAATATCCATTGAATTTCAGCTGCTTTTTTGCCTGTCTTTTAGTAGGTCTTTGTAAACTTGTTCAGAGTAAAAGGCCCCAGTAGACTCCCACTTCTGCAGAAGGGAATTAGCCAGTGATGAGATTGCACCTGGAAGTAGGTGCCCACATATCCTGGGAAAGGCACCCACATGAGGAGGTAGGTGTACTTCCCTGTGGCATTCAGCTTAGGAAATACTTCCTGTAGAGACCAGACCTCACTCAATTATTCAATGGGAAACTTCTGAACTTAGATGGAAGGATGTCAGGGCAGTTTACCATGAGTTCCTGGTGGTGACTCTAGCCAAGTTCTGTTAGTTTCCATGAATGATTTCCTGTAGATAATTTTGGGCTTGATTTATCACTTAAGCTGCAATACCTAGCCTTTTGTCCAAAACCCACTAGCAGATTTTAGCCATTTCTTTCAAATGCAGACATTCTGAAAGCTAGAAGCTTTGGTGTAGATGGAGCATGGAATATAACCACAGGCTCCTCTCCATGCAAAGTTTTCTTTGAACTACCTCACTCCCAGACAGCAAGTTAAAAATTGCAGGGACTCCTAGAAACTCCACAGTCTGTGGGCAAATCCTATTCCTCATTATTCCTAACCCAGGAAACAGAGCTAAATCATTTGAGAATTGCTGACATGGAGGCAGAAATTTAGCCTTTACCCAGATGAAAATTCTAGATCTCTGGGGACATCTCCAGACTGGACAGGGTGAAGGGTTGATGGACAGGATGGAGGAAGGACCCTGAGAGGGTGGAGCTTCCATGGAGGAAGCCAAGTGGCTGGGGGAAGTAGGGTTATATGGAGTGGTGGATCAGCACTATGTCACAGATGTCTGATCATGATGTCACCAGTGCCACAGTCAGAGCCTGGCCTGAGGAGTCAGAGTAGGGATAAAATCTGGACAGAGGATCTGGGTGCAGGGAGCATGGTCCTGAACTTCTGATCCTCCTTCATGACTCCCCAACACATGTACCCCAACTGGGAACCACCCCCTCTCTGAATCAGGGGCCAGGACACAGGTCTCTTCTCCTCTCCCACATGCAACCTCTCTACCCTTGAGACAGCTAAAGAAAAGCATAGAAACACCAGGCAAAGCCCCTTTGGGGTCAGAAAGGAAATACCACAATTCACATGCTCAGTGACCACAGGAAGCACTTTAGCAGAATGAGCAGCTATAGGGAATTTAAATGGAGGATTTTGAAGTTGACCTAGAAGAATACGTGACCACCAGATGGTAGTAACACACAATCTATCCAAAGAGGGAGACGTGTTGACTACTTTGTAGGCAGGGACCTTTGCAGGAAACTTCCAGAGGACATAAGTGGGAAGGAGTCCCCTGAAGGGGAAGCAGGGCAAGGGGTGCCAAGGTGGCTTGGGCCCTTATAAGCATCCCTGCCTAGCCTACAAATTGAGAGCCTGTGTGGGCCAGTTGCCTGAGGTATGCAAAGCCTGTTAACAGTAAATGGCTTAAAAAAATGCATATTGGGCTAATTTTAAGACAATTGGATGTGTAAGTATTTTAGTTTGGCTGTGCCTCAAAGACCTCAAAATTACTTCATTTCTTCATAGGTATTTTCTCAAGGGGCATTTCTGTGAAAAGGACAGCTAAGCAAGCCAGCTTTGAGAGTTGTCTGAAATGACTCCTCAGTATTACCAACAATGCTAAGCTCCTCCCCCAAATCTATTTGTCCCTTTCCCTATGTTGCATGAGGGTTTTCCAATGTGCAGGGATCTTTCCAGGGGAAGACTTCTCCTAGGGATGCATCCCCAAAGGCTGGTGCACAGGATGACAATGATCATAAGAGCTAAACACATTAGTTGTAAGGCCTTTCATTTTTTGGTAGGTAGATGTTTGTTTACAATCCTAGGTCAAGTAATGCCATTTATAATGCCTTCCCAATTTTTTAAAAAAGCCAACTGAGTTCTTTAAAGTTAACTTTCTTGGGGACTCCTAAATCAGGGAGTCCCACATGGGTCTGTTGTGACACTTTCTGTCCTGGTCTCCAGGCCACACCCATGCCTCCTAACTCACAGAGTTACCTTAATTAGGCTGGCTATGGGCCCCAGGGCCAGTGTGGACAAAACTAACTGTGGATATATTTACTTATAGAAACATTCACACCAACATTGATGTCTACCTTTTTATATATGCCTATACATATTAACTTAAAGGTCCACAACATGGCTTCAGTATCATTCTGTGCATCGTCAAGTGCTCTGACACAATTGAACATACTTTTATTTTCCTGGAAACATGACAATTTATAACTTCTTTCCCACTCCTCCTGTCCTTTTTATTACCTACTTAATCCATCCATCCCTGAGCTCAGGGCAAAGGCACTTTTTGGCCAGTAGAATCCTGCTCATTCTGTGTCTTTCCCCACTAGCCCTTCACTGAGTGACCTCCTTCTCTGAGTCCCTGGTGAAGGGCTGACAGTTCCTCATGTCCTCTATGGGGTCCTGCTTCCTCCCAGACACCCCAGATACTTAGTCACCTCTTTCACAGCTCTGATAATTGGGCAGAAGATGCAGATTAATTCCATGTGGTGGCCACAGGGTCATGGTAGGCCCAGGTATCCCTGTTAGTTCTGATGATGATAAGGATGGAAGTAGAAGCTCAAACTACTTTCAAATGCTTTAAGCTCTTGGTAGATATTTTATTTAGAGGATTTCTGTGAATGGGGAAAACCAGTTAGGAGAGATTGGTATATTAATGAAAAAATAAACGTGTTATTTTATTCATGGAAATAATAAAACAATAGAGGATTTTCTGTGACTGGGCAGCAGGTAAGTGGCTTTGAATTTTATTTTGAAGTTCCAAGGCCAGAGATTGAACCCAGGACCTCATATGTGGGAAGCTGGCACTAAACCACTGAGCCACATCAACACCCTTGAATTGGTTTATCCATTTATTTCCTTCTTTGTTTTTCGTGTTTTATTTTTAGGAGGCACCAGGAACCAAACCTGGGACCTCCCATTTGGGAAGCAGACACTCAACTGCTTGAGCCATAGCCACACCCCTGAATTGTTTTTACTTAACAATAACTGCTTGGTTATTTAAATTGTTCATAGTAATAACAAGGATAATAAAAGAATAATAAAACCCCTTACACTGTTAACATCTTATTTTTTCCCAGCCATTTTAGGATTTCAGTTAGGGATCCAGAGTCAAAACTGTTTTGAAATTATTTTTAAACAAAGAAATCCCTGTGATTAAAATATTATATTTCTATTCATAATAACCATTCCCAGAAATGATCATGAATTCAATTCTAGGCATGGTTTGCATGTCCTGGCTTATTGAAGGATCTATTAGGCCAGAGACAGTGAATCAACCAATGCCCCCATCAAGTTCTCTTCCATTTCTACAAATGTCTGACATGGGTGTCCTAGGCCCTCATTTACTGATGGGGACACTGAGGCCATGAGAGGCAGAAGGGTCAGGATGAGGTCCACAAAATTTGAGTGGCAAGGAAGGACCAAGGTCATTTCTCTGCTCTCTCTTGCCCTCAGAGAACACATGTACAGTTTTACATAATGCTTCCTTATGTGGATGCATTTTTACTTGTCATTCTGGGCCTTTTATGGACAATGAGTCATTCTTCATCCTGAGAAATCCTTGGGTATTGACCCTTTAAGTCTGCCTCATCACTTTTCCTCTCCTCATCTGCAAAAACTCGGATCACACTTGTGGAGATTAATGTCCTATTGTTTATATTAATAAAGACACTGAAAAGTGTGGGGAATAATAAAACACACATTATGATCCTGTGTTGCCTGAATTTGTATGTACCCCATAGGTCTGAAAGCTGCAAATTCTGAAAATTCATCCATCCATGTGGGTGTGAACCCATTGTAAGTCAATAAGACCTTTTGATGAGGTTACTTCAGGTAAGGTGTGACTCTCCTCAATCAAGATGGGTCTTAATCCTATTACAGGAATCCTTTATAAAGGAATGAAGAGAAACAGATAAAGAGAGAGAGAGAGGAGAAAGTCATGGAAGTAAGAAGATAAAAGGAATGAAACCCAGAAGAGAAGGGAGAGATCAGCAGATACCACCATTTGCCTTACCATGTGGCAGAGGTGCTGTATTAGTCAGCCAAATGGGGTGCTAATGTGAAATATCAGAGATTGGTTGGTCTTTATAAAGGGTGTTTATTTGGGGTGTAAGTCCACCGTTACCAGGCCATAAAGCATAAGTTTCTTCTCTCACCAAAGTCCATTGCCATGTGTTGCAGCAAGACAGATGCTGATGTTTGCCAGGGTTCAGGCTCCTTGGGGTTCCTCTCTTCCTGGGGCTGTGTTTCTCTCCAGTCTTAGTTCCTGTTTCCTCCACAAGGTCAGCTGTAGATTATCAGGTGAATGGCTCATTTCTCTTCTCCTGGGGCCTTCTCTCCAACATCAAAACTCCAACATCAAAACTGCTTCTCAAAAACTGCTCCCTCTGTCCTTTGCCTTGCCTTTTATATTTGATTCCCCTACCCACCAAGGGATGGAGCTAAATGCCCTACTGATGTGGCCCAGTCAATGCTCTAATCATAACTTAATCATGCCCAGATTAACATATCAGTTTTCAAGCATGATCCAATTATATTTTTGGAATTCATAATTACATCAAATTGCCAAATGGCTACAGGTGCCAAGGTTTGCCAGCAGCCAGTCTTTGGTAAGAAAGTATCCCCTTGATGATGCTTTTATTTGGACAATTTCCTGGCCTCAGACTGTAAGATAATAAATTCCCATTTTTTAAGTTAACCCATTTAATCATATCTGCTTTGAGCAGCCTAGGAAACTATATCAGATGTTATCCTCCATATAAAAATATCATATTTTAAATTTTGGGTTCAACTACATTTAGAGAAATAAATTTCTATGGAACCAGTGGGAGACCCAAGTCCCTTTTCTTAAACAGGTGATTTAGATAGCTCTGGGTGATTACTAACTGCACTACTTGAGCAGCTGACTCTTGGAGCTCCTTTACTCTACCACCATTTTGCCCCTCCTCTCTACATTTATTAATTTTTGATAACCTATTTGTTGTGAAACAGAGCCTTGTACTTATTTTGATTTTCCTTTTAAGCCATGAGACTGGGTGTCTTCTCTGTTTTTTTTGCCATTCCATTTCCTTCTTGTGTGCTAACCATGCACATCCCTCATCCATGTTGATCTGTTCCCTTTGATGCCTCTTCTGACCATCTGTCCCATGCTATGCTTTTAAGTTTTAGCCAGTGATTTACAAAAGTGATAGTATATTCTGGACACTTATCCTAGAATCAACATGAGCACTGCAAATAATTTTTCCCTCTATGAATTGTCTTTACATTTTGTTTGTGGCTTTGTTTGTTTTGTTTTTCAGATACTTTATTTAGAAGGTACAAGAGATTGAACCTGGGACCTAATACATGTGAAGCAGGTGCTCAACCACTGAGCTACAGCCACTCACCATACAGATGCTTTTACTTTTACTGCATTTACATTTATCAGTCTTTGCCTGCATGGTTTGGTTCTGTGTGCCACATTCAATAAGTCTTCCTCTAATGAGATTTCACAGCAGCTTCCCATATATTATATTCTAAGTGGCTTATAGTTTGGCTTCTCCATTCTGAGCCCTTGCTGGTGCCTGAGCTGATATCAGGTGTGGCAGGTGGCCCAGCAATAACCTTGATTAGCAGGTGACCCAGAAATGCTTATGTCAAAGTTGGTGACTCTGGGATCTGTTATGTTCACTCCAGGAGGGGAGTTGGGAAACAGTGGTCCAGGATTGATCTTTCAGAATGAGTCCCACCCAGGCTCTCCCTCAAGCTGCAGACCCAGATACCATCAATCTGCCATCTAGACCCTTGTTGGAGGCTCTTGAGCAGCATGGTAAGAGGGGATGCCCACCCATCCAACATTTACCCTCCAAACTCCTCCAGGTCCCCCACCCCATTACCATGCAGCCTAGTGACAGATGATTACATGAAACTAACACAACTTATGTTATATGATAAGGTGAAAGGTTAAGGAAGGAAAGAAAGATATTCATTTTATGTACATATACAAACATACTCATAACAAAACAAGGAAGAAATATTTATGACTATTGCAGTCCTCATTCGCTGTAACTGGCCACATGGCTGAAGTTCATATTTATCACTCCCTTCTTCCATTAACCAATCCATGTTCCCTTTACCTAAGAAGCACCCCAGCTGGCAGTGGTTCTTTGCCTGGTGGAGTAACCCAAACTTTCATTTCTGAAGATTCTGGGCCATTGTTAGTCTTGTCAGGATTGGGTCATTGGAATTTTCCATTGGCTTTAATCACAAGACATGGTAGTATTGAGAGACACCCTGGGGGATATCCTGCATTCCAGGCAATCTCTTCTTTACCTTCATTGTGTAGATGCAGTCTTATTTTTCCTTGATAGTATCAATCTCCCATCCAGTACAGTAATTCCTTTCTTTGCCTGTTGATTCAGAGGTATGAGGGACCCAAAGTGGTCAGGGGGAAGTCTTAACTTCCAATTCAATGGAATTATTGTTGTGTTCCCTGGTGGAAGCACTCCTTCTTTTGGAACTAAAACCTATAGACCAGCAGAGCTTAAGTTTACAGGGAAAGGAGGCAAAAATTTTCCTAGTGGATCATCGGGGTAATAGTGCGTGATGCCACTCCCATTTCCACTCCTCAATTCCTGGACCCATGAATCCTGGCTTTGGGAGAAACAGCACCATAGTGGTAATGGTGATTTAGAACATACACAGCCTCCTTGAGAACATTGCCCCAGCCCTGCAAGATACTGCCACCTCGATGGCATGAAATTTGAGTCTTCAAAAGGTTATTCCACTGTTCCATCAATCCTCCTTCTTCAGGATCATGGGAAACCTAGTAAGACTAGTGAACTCCATGAGCATGTACCCACTCTTTTTAAAAAAAACAATTTATAGAAGTATACCATTCATACATGAACTTACACAAACAAGTGTTCAGTAAACATTATGAACTTAGAAAAGAAACATGCATAACATTATACAGGGCTCCCACACATTACTCCACCAAAAATAATTAACATTGTTGTGAAACATTTGTTAACAAATTATGAAAGAGCATTGTCAAAGTATTACTATTAACTATAAACCATATCTTACTCCCCTATTCTTTTTTTAAGGATTTATTTATTTATTTATTTTTATCCATTTTTATCCCCCCCCCCATTTTTGCTGTTTTTGTGTTGATCCACTGGGCAACTCTCTGTGTCCATTTCTTGCCCTGTTTTCTCAGCCTTCTCCTCCTGTCTTCACTGGGATTCAATCCTCAGAACCTCCGATGTGGGAGAGAGGTGTCAAACCACCGGCACTACCTTAGTTCCTGGTTTTTCAGCACATCTCATTTTGTCTCTCCCTTATGTCACTTTCCTGTTACATCATCATCTTGTTGCATGGCTTATGGGGCCTGGTGGCACACCTATGCATGGGGCCGGGTGGCACACCCACATGCAGGGTCTGGTTGTGCACCAATGCACAGGGCCTGCATTCTCACCTACTCATGGGGACTGGTGGCACACCCTCAAATGGGGCCTGATGGCACACCTGCACATGGGGTCCAGGGGGCTCACCCACTCACAGAGCCTGGTGGTGCACCTGTGCACAGGGCCAGATGGCACACACACTCATGGGACCTGGTGGTGCACCCAGCATGGGTCCTGTGGGTGCTCACCCACTAATGGGGCCTGGTGGCACACCCACATATTTGGCCTGATGGCACACCTGTTCATGGGGACTGGCAGCACACCCATGCACAGTTCCTGGAACTTCACCTGCTTGTGGCCTGATGTTGCACCCATACACAGGGTCTGGTCGCCCACATGACTTCTATATTTTTCCTTTTTAAAATTTTTACTGGGAGGTCCTAGAGATCAAACCCAGTTCCCTCCATATGGGAAATGGATGCCTGACCATTTCAGCCACATTCATCCCCCTGCTATATCTCTTAAGGTTGACCAAAGATACCTGGAGTCACAGTCATTTCCCTTACAGGATGGTCATATAATAAATTAGGGTAAGTTTTTCACCAGCATTCTAAAAACCAAAGCTTGGGAGAAAAACTAGGTCTGGGGTCACATGCATGGTTTTTAATATAGTGAATATTTAACTTACTCTGATTATCACAAAATCAGGACAGCAAGAATATTTGCAATGTACCCACTCTTACACATTTGCTGTGAAGTGGGTTCCTTGAGCAGAAGCAATGGTATGTGGAATATCATAGTGGTGATTAAGACATCTGTTAATTCCAAGGATGGTAGTTTTGGAAGAAGCATTGTGTGCAGGGAAGACAAACCCATCTCCAGAAGATATGTCTATTCCAGTTGGAAAAAAATCACTGCCCTTTTCATGATGGAAGTGGTCTTATGTAATCAACCTGCTATGAGGTAGCAGACTGATCACCTTGGGGAATGGTGCCACAACAGGCACTGTTTGTGGGTCTCTGCTGCTGGCAGATTGCGCACTTAGAATTGGCTGTAGCCAAGTCAGCCCCAGTGACAGAAAGTCCAGGTTGTTAAGCCCATGCATAAACTCCATCCCTGCCACCATGGCCACTTTATTAATGAGCCCATTGGGCAATGGCAGGAGTGGTTGGGGAAAGAGGCTGAGTGCTAGGCATGGAGTGGGTCATCTTATCCATTTAATTATTAAACTCTTCTTCTGCTGAAATCACCCTATGATGAGCATGCATGTGGAACAAAAATACTTTCATGAATTTTGCCCCCTAAGAAAGGTCTATATAATTATTTCTTCCCCAGTTCTCCTTCTCACCAATTTTCCAATTATGTTCCTTCCAAGTACCTGGCCACACAGCTAAACCATTGGCAATAGTCCATGAATCAGTGTACAAATTCTCCTCTGACCTTTTCTCCTTCCAAGCAAAATGGAAAACCAGGTACGCTGCTCAGAGTTCTGCCGATGGGAGGATTTGCCCTCACTACTGTCCTTCAGGGATGTTCCAGAAAGAGGTTGCAGTTCTGCAGCTCTCCACTTTGGGGTGGTACCTGCATATCGTACAGAACCATCTGTAAAGCAGGCTCAAGTGTTCTTTTCCTCTGTCAACTGATTGTAAGGAACTTCCCAAAAGGCCATAACTGTGGGCTGGGAAAGAGAAGGTAACTTGGCCAGATTGTTGACCATGGACCTATGGGGAAATTCCTCATGTAACTTTCTTGTGACTTCAGGAACTGCTCGAGCCCTATCTCATATATACCATTTCCACATTATTATAGAGTGCTGCTGTTCATGCACAACTTTATGGTTTGGTGGGACAGACAATACTTAGCTCATGAAAGATAACTCAGATCTCATGGTAACTTGGTGTTCCATAGTTAAACATTCAGGAATACTAAGGAATAGTAGCAGGCCAAAAGCTCTTTCTCAAAAGGAGATTAGTTATCTGCAGAAGATATTAGGCTTTTGCTCCAAAATCCTAAGGGTCTGCATGAGCTTTGAATTTCTGTTGAGAACCTTTGAAAAAGTACATCAAAACCATAAAATTTCAAATGAGATTAATGTTTATTGTGGTTTATAGCTAAAACTAGATATAAACATAGGTTTTATTTTCTGTTTTAATTTTAGAGGTATTACTGTTTGGAAATGATCATCAGAGAATGTCTTATAAATTACAGTTTCTCATTATCAGTCATACCCTAATGATCCTAGCAAGCTGATCGTATCTCTAAGATATGCATTAAAATCTTATTAGGCCAAAGATAGTTTTTATGTAATTAGTCAAAAGAAAAAAAATATTTTACTATTATAATGATGTAGAATTTTGAATGTTAATAAAAGACTTAATCATTTTTAAAATAATAATACTGGATTCCTGAAGGGATTTAAGAGATAAGTGCCACCATCAAGGATTTGAAGGATGCAGGGGTGATTCCCATTGTATTAGTTAGCCAAAGGACTGCTGATGCAAAATACCAGAAATCTGTTGGCTTTTACAAAGAGTATTTATCTGGGGTAGAAGCTTTTTGTTACCAGGCCATAAAGCATATGTTAGTTCCCTCACCAAAGTCTATTGCCACATTTTGGAGAAAAATGGCTGCTGACATCTTTGAGGGTTCAGGCTTCCTGGGTTCCTCTCTTTGCAGGGATTGTTTCTCTCTGGGCTCAGTCCTCTGCTATCATGACAAGGCTAGCTGCAGACTATCAGGTGAACAGATTTATTTCTCTTCCTGGGGAATTTTCTCTTTCCTCATGACCAAGTTCTTCTGTGTGCTTACTTCCCAGGGCTCCAGCTCAAAATCTCAGCATCAGAACTCCAACTCTGTCCTTTGACATGTCTTTTATTTGTAAGTCCTCATCCACCAAAGGGCAGGAACACAATGCCCTATAGACATGGCCCAAACAAAGCCTTAATCATAATTTTAAAATATATTTTAAAAGATGCTTAGATTACATAACTTTTGCCAAAAAAATTATAGGGATTCATATGCCCACCTCCCACACCTCCCACAACCTCCCACATAAACATCTTTTATTAGTGTGGCACATCACCTGCAATGGATATACACATCCTGGGGTTTTACCACTAAGCATGGACCATAGTTCACATTGTAGACCACACTGTCTCCCACACAGTTCTGCATGTTATATGCTGATGTAAAATGGCCTATATCTGTTATTGTAATGTCACTCAGGATAATTCCCAAGTCCCAGAAAAGCTCTTGCATTACAAATGCTATTCTCTCTCTCTGTCCCCAAAGTGTCCAGTGGCCACTGGCTCCACATCAATGTTGTAATTTCTTCCATTGCTTGAATCACACTATGTCTATAACAGAATACCAGTAAGTCCACTCTAGTCCATAGATCTTCCCCCAATCCTGAGAAATCTGGGATGGTGATGTCCACTCCACCTCCAAGTGAGAGGGGGATAATATTCCATGGATAAGATGGATGGGATTATCCTGCCTGCAGCTGCAGACTCTCTCCATTCCCTGGGATGTCCATTGACCATCATCATCTCCCCACCAGGTGTCTTGGGTGAGTCCATTGAACAGTAGAGTAGGAGTTGCAGTTTCACCAAGAATCCAGGCCCAGCTGGCACATGGGTACGCCAAAGGCTCCAGTCTCTTGAAGTACACCTACAAACTACAGCACCACATATAGGTTTGAATAGTAGGGACTGATGGACCATGTGTAGGGAGGACGTATTTTAGTCCATCACTGTCATTCTCAGAACAGATACCAAAGTAGAGCCCACTGATAAGGCATCAATCTCTGGAGCTATCCCCACTGATCTAGGACATGGGTGTCTTCAGAACCCTCAAGAGCCTCTCTATTTGGGGTGATATCTATTTTGGTGTTCTATGAGATCCTACTGAGGTTTGCATAAACATTACCTCTGGGATGACCTCCAAACTTAATTTGAAGTCTCTTACCCATTTGAACTCATTTGTCTTTACATTTCCCCCTTTTATTCAAGATATTTTTCCAGTCATATTGCCAGTTGGCACTTGGTAGTAATCCTTCATTGTCAGTGAGGCTCATCCCCAGGAGTCATGTCCCACACTGGGAGGAAGGTAATGCATTCATATGCTGAGTTTAGCTTAGAAAGAGGCCACATTTGAGCAACAAGAAGGCTTTCAGGTGGCAACTCTTAGGCACCCCATAACACTAAGCTAAGTTTCAATTCCAAGAGCAAAGACTCATAAGGCTAATCATCAATAATAAGAACCAATCAGTGGATCATCCCCCTTGCTTCAGTATGTTCTCCCAGTGTCTTCTTTAGATTTATTTTTTTTATTTATTTACATCTTGCTGCGCTAGCTCTCTGCACCACGCGGGCCAGCTTGCCTTCACCAGGAGGCCCTGGGAATTGAACCCAGGACCTCCCATATGGTAGACGGGAGCCCAACCACTTGAGCCACATCCACTTCCTTCCCCAGTGTCTTCTTAATATTTTTATTCTCTTCCTTCACTTCATTAAGGTTGTTCATCATATTTGTTTGGACATCATTGATTAGTGGTTCAATGTTCTACATCTCTTCCTGGTTTTTAGTTTGTTCATTGGACTGGTCCATGTCTTCCTGTTTCTCAATGTGGTTTGTAATTTTTTGTTGTCCTCTAGTCATCATTTTATATCGATGGGTTTTTTCAGTTGATTAACTTCTCTTTCTGTTAGTTTTATTTAGCTGGTGGTTCTGTGTGTGTGTTAAGTTTTCTCTTTGACAGTTTGTTTTTCTTGTTCTATTTCTCCCCCTTTTTCTATGTTCCCTTGAAGGCAAAACATTAGGGCCAGAGGAATCAAAAGAGGTGAGCAATGTAGAAGGATAATAGTAATATTGATAAAAGTTAATAGAGGGGCCATATAAGACTTAGTAAAATGAATATTTAACTCATGTATGCAGTATAGAGTAATAGGAAAAAAAGTGGAGGACTTACAATGGACTGGGAATCCAAATAGAGGAAAATATTTATAATGATTTAGAAGGCCAGAATAATGAGGGGAGAGAGAAAGAGTAAAGAAATGCTGAAAGGAAAAATAATAATAAAAAAAAGAATAAAACAGAATAGATAAAATTGAAATTGATACCCTTGAAGTTGTGAGCTAATGAAAAAAGCTGGTATGTAAGAACCACAACAGAAAGCAGAAGGTAGAAAGATGAAGGAAGGAAAAGAGATAATGGTGGGAGACAAAATCAATATAGACAGAGAATGGGAAATCACAGAAAAAGAAACACAGCAAAGAAGAGACAAGCTAGCATCACCTAATTTAAAAAAAAAAAAGAAAAGAAAAAAGGGTGAGGGAAGGAAAGAGGAAAGAAAAGCAAGAGAAAACAAACAAACAAAGATAAACCAAACAACCACAGAATCAAGTAGTAGAACAAAGCTAAGGAAGAACACTGTCCCTTCTTGGACCCTTGTAGAGCCTCTCAGCCTGCTTGTGTTCATCAATCAATTACTCTGCAGGCTTCTATTTGCAGGTTTTGAGTGAGATTTTAGAATTTAAACTAAGTTAAAAATTTTTTTCTTCTCTTTTTTTCAAAGTGACTTTTTTTTTTGAGAAATAAGAGACCCAAAAGAAGGCCTCTTCTAGGCCACCCCCTCCACAGAGGGGGTGGAAACATATCAAGCACTTACCACTTCTGGGACTCCCCAGAGAAGGTGAAGCTCTGATGTTTGTCAGTGCAGAATGATAAAATTGGCTGACTCCACCCCTCCTCAGCCAAGCCTCAGTATCACTGGGCTGTTAGGTAAATTAGACTTCCTCAGCAGATTCACATCTTCCCTCATCCTGGTGCCACTTCAAGCCAGGAAGTGGATCCAGGCAGCCAAACCCACAGAAAGGAAACCCCTCTCGACCCTCCACCAGAACCATCCCACTCTCAGAGAATGCTCCCTCTCGCTGGGGTGCTGGCAGGAGTTGTGTTTATCCCAGCCTTTTTCCCTGAGGATTGGGCTCAGCCATCCATGTTGACTACCACCACTGGGGAAAAACTCATGATTCTTTCCAAAGCAATCCACCTTGCCATCCAGCTCCCTCCAGATCAATGTCCCCAAGGTTCTCACTCCATGGGCCCCCAGCACAGACCACTCAGGCAGGATACTGTACCCAATCAGCCATTCTCTGAAAGTGAGATGGTGAGTGCCCTCCTAAAGTGATGCCATCTTGCCACCCTAATCATAATTTAATCACACCCAGAGGAACAGGCTTTTTTACAAATAATCCAATATCTATTTTGGAATTCATAAATAATGCCAAACTGCTATACCCAACATATACCAATTCAACTCTCCTATTTGGCCTATGCAGAAACAGATGACTCCTGAAGGATGACAGTAGAGTATCATAAACTTAATCAGGTGGTGACTCCAATTACAGCTGCTGTTCCAGGTGTCATATCATTACCTCTGCTGATAGCTTGTATAAAGATATTGATCAAGCAAATTTTTTTCTCAATTGCCACTAGTAAGGACCACCAGAAACTGTTTGCTTTCAGCTGGAAAGAATAGCAATATACCTTCACTGTCCTTCATGGGTATATTAACTCTTCAGGTCTATGTCATAATAGTGTCTGCAGGGACCTTGATTGTCTCTGTCCCACAACTCATCACACTGGTTCATATATTGATACTGATGATATCATGCTCATTGGACCTAGTGAGCAAGATGTAGAAATGTTTCTAGACTTAATTGTAAGGCTAGAGATGTTGGGAAATAAATCCAACAAAAATAAAGGGGCCTTCTACCTTAGTGAAATTTCTAAGCATCTAGTGGTGTGGGACAGGTTGAGATATTGCTTTTAAAGTGCAGGATAAACTGTTGCATCTTACCCCATTTATGAACAAAAAGAAAAAAAAAAGGCATAATCCTTAGTTGGTCTGTTTGGATTTTGGAGACAATATATTTCTCATTTCTGTGTGCTACTCTGGCCCATTTACTGAGTGACCAGAAAGTTTTGAGTGAAGACTAGAACAAGAGGAAGCTCTGCAACAGGTCCAGGCTTCTGTGCAAGCTACACTGCCACTTGGGCCATATGATCCAGCAGATCCAATGGTGCCAGAAGTGTCAGTGGCAAATAGAGATGCCGTATGGAGACTTTGACAGGTTCTGGCTTTTATATTTAGGTCTTTGATCTATTTTTAGTTAATACTTGTATAGGGAGTGAGATAGGGTTCCTCTTTCATTCTTTTGGTTATGGATATCCAGTTATCCCAGCACTATTTGTTTTGTTCTGTTAACATGGACTTGGTAGGTTTGTCAAAAACCAGTTGGCTGTAGAGGTGAGGGTTTATTTCTGGACTCTCAGTTATATTCAACTGATCTATGTATTTATCTTTATGCCAATATCATGCTGCTTTGAATACTGTAGCTTTGTAATATGATTCAAGGTCAGGCAGTAAAATTCCTCCCATATTGCTCTTCTTTTTTAGTATGCTTTGGCTATTCACATGCATGTTCCTCCCAAATAAATTTGGTAATCACCTTTCCTATTTCTGTAAATTAGGCTATTGGAATTTTGATTGGTATTGTATTGAATCTATAAATCAATTTGGGTAGGACTGACATCTTCATTTTGTTTAGATTTCCAATCCAGGAACACTGAGTGTTTTTCCTTTTGTTAGGTTTCCATGGAGTTGTTTTTGCATTGTTTTGCAGTTTTCTGAATATAGGTCCTTCCTTCTTTGGTTAAATAGATACCTGAGTGTTTGAGTCTTCTTTTTGCTATTTTAAATGGAATTTTTCCTCTGATTTAGTCCTCAGATTGTTCAATACTAGTGTAGAGAAATATTACTGATTTTTGCATGTTGATCTTGTATTGAACCACTTTGCTAAACTCATTTATTAGCTCAAGTAGCTTTGTTGTAGACATTTCATAAATTTCTAAATATAGGATTATGTCATCCATGTATAGTGAGAATTTTAATCTCTCTTTTCCTATTTGAATGCCACCTTTTTTTTTTTTGTCTAATTGCTCTAGTTAGAAATTCTAGTATAATGTTGAATAAAAGTGGTGACAGTGGACATCCTTGTCTTATTCCCAAACTTAGAGGACAGTTTTCAACCTTTCCCCATTGAGAATGATGTTGACTGTGAGTTTTTCATATATGCCCTTTATCATATTGAGAAATTTCCTTCTATTCCTGTCTTTTGAAATATTTTTATCAAGAAAGGATGCTGGATTTTGTCAAGTGCCTGTTCTACATTGATCAAGATGATCTTGTTGGGTTTTTACCTTCAATTTGTTAATGTGGTGTTTTACATTAATTGTTTTTCTTATGTTGAAACACACTTGCATACAAGGAATAAATCCCATTTGGTCGTGGTGTATAATTGTTTTGATATGTTGTTGGATTCTATTTGCAAGTATTTTTTTGAGTTAGTAGGGCCAGGGATTGAACCCACAACCTTGTAGGTGAGAAGCCGGTGCTGCAGCATTGAGCCACATTGGCACCCCAATAGGTTTTTTATTTATTTGCTTGTTGTTTGTTTTTCTTATTTTCTTTTTGTTTGTTTCATTTTAGGAGGTACCAGGGTCCAATTCTGGGACCTCCCATGTGAGAAGCACTTGAACAAACTCTTGAGTCATATCTGCTCCCCCATTTGCAAGTATTTTGTTGAGAATTTTTGCATCTATATTCATTAGAGAGATTGGTTTGTAATTTTCTTTTCTTGTACTTTCTTTATCTGGCTTTTGATATTAGGGTGATGTTGGCTTCATAAAATGTGTTGGGTAAATTTCCTAGGTAGTTGAGTCTTTTTGTTGCTATTAAAAATGGAATTTTCTCCCTTATTTCCTCCTCAGATTGTTCAATATTAGTGTAGAGAAACATTACTGATATTTGCATGTTGATCTTTTATTTTTTCACTTTGCTGAATTCATTTATTAGCTCAATCTCTTTAAATGTGATGAGTTTGTTAAATTCTTGTACTTATAGCATCAGTGTAGCTTGCTTGTGCATGTCTAGGAATTTGTCCATTTCATCTAGGTTGTCTAGTTTATTGTTATACAGTTTCTCATAACATCCTCTTATGATCCCTTTTTACTTCTGTGGGTGGGGTTCAGTCTTAACTTCACCCCCTTCATTTCTGATTTTATTTATTTGCATCTTTTCTCTTGTTTTCTTTGTAGTCTATCTAGCAGTTTGACAATTTTATTGATATTCTCAAAGAACCAGCTTTTGCATTTTTTAAAATTTTTCTCTACAGGTTTTTGCTCTCAATTTCATTTATTTCTGCCCTAATCTATTATTTCTTTCCTTCTGCTTGCTTTGAGGGTGGTTTGCTGTTCTTTTCCTAGTTTCTCTGGTTGTTCAGTTAGATGTTTGGTTTTAGCTCTCTCTTCTTTTTAAATAAAAGCATTAAGGCTGTAAATTTCTCTCTCAGGACTGCCATTGCTATATCCCAAATGTTTTGGTAAGTTGTGTTCCCGTTTTCATTTCTTTCAATATGTTTACAAATTTCACTTACAATTTCTTTCTTGACCCACTGATTATTTAGGAATGTATTGTTCAGCCTTCACACATTGAGAATTTACCTCTTTCCTGTCTATTATTGATTTCCAGTTTAATTTCATTATGATCTAAGAAGGTTCCTTGTATAAATTCAAGCTTTTTATATTTAATGTGACCTAACGTGGTTTATCCTGGAGAAAGATCCTTGAGCACTTGCGAAAAATATATAAACCTGTGAGTTTGGGTGCAATGTTCTGTATTTGGCTGTGAAGGCTAACTCATTTATTGTATTTTTCAAGTTTTCTGTTTCCTTTTTTATCTTCACTCTAGTTGTTCTATCTAATAATGTGAGTAGTGTGTTGAAGTCCCCAACTATTATTGTAGAGATGTATATTTTTCTCTTCAGTTTTGCCAGAGTTTGCCTCAGGGATTTTGGGGCACCCTGATTAGGAGCATAAATATTAATGACTATTACTCTTTCCTGGTGGATTGTTCCCTTTATTAATATATAATGACCTTCTGTATCTCATAATTTTTTTCATTTAAATTCTGTTTTTTCCAATATTAGTATAGCTACTCCTGCTCTTTTTGGGTTACTGTTTGCATGGAGTATCTTCTTCCAACCTTTCAATTTTAGCCAGTTTGTATCCCTGAGCCTAAGGTGCATTTCTTGTTGGCAGCATGGAAGACTCATGTTTTTTTAATCCATTCTGTCAGCCTATATCTTTTGACTGGGAGTTTTAATTCATTCACACTCAATAAATTTCTGTAAATACTTTATTTACTTCTAGCATTTTATTCTTTAGTTTTCATATATCATAACTTATTTCTGACTATCTTTTTTCTCTTTGGATTATTTTTTCTGCTATTCTTGTCTTCTACACTCTCCTCCAAAACTACCTCTCCTGCACTTTTCTGGCAGACTGTAAGGCTCCCTTTAATATTTCCTCCAAAGGCACATTCTTTTTTTTATGAATTCTCAGTTTCTGTTTGATTGTGAATATATTAAACTCACCATCATATTTGAAGGACAATTTTGATGGATAAAGAATTCTTGGCTGGCAAATTTTCTCTCAGTGTTTTAGTTGTATCATACCACTGTCTTCTCACCTCCATGGTTTCTGATAAGAAATGTGCACCAAGTCTTCCTGAGAATCCCTTGTATGTGATGATTTGCTTCTCCTTCACACATTGCTAATTCTTTCCTCTGCTTGTTCAAATCTGCTGTTATGTGCTTCCAGTGTATTTTTGATTTCTTGGATTGTGCCATTCATCATCATCATATCCATTATCTTTTTATGTAAGTTTACAATTTCTTCAGTATGTTCTTTCTGTGTCCTCTTAATATCCTTAATGTCTTCCTTCACTTCATTAAGTTAGTCCATGATATTTGTTTGTAATCTTTTAATTAACTTGTACTTCTCAGTAGAAATAGCAAACCAGTTAAGTTTCATTTAAAATTTCTTTAGATACAATCCTCCATTACATCCTAATCTAATATTTCTATAATAAGTTTTCTTTTATTTAAATTCTTTTTCCTGGGCAGATGTTTTATTCATAAGGATTCTAGCTCATTGAGATAAGTCAAGTGGAATCTTTTATGATTATTAATTAAATAGCTACAATATAATATGATTTTAATATAATTCTAATTCTAATATCCAAAGACATCAAATTTATTTTATTGATTTGTATGGATTTTCTTGAGGTATTTCTGTGGAAATGAGAGCTAGGCAAACCAACTTATAAGCTATTTAAGGGAGTTTTTAAGCTATTATATTGGAATTGATTCATCTATAAAAACAACAGAAAAACTTAATGATAACACATCCATAAATGTTTTTAACCATGTCTTGTTGTTTTTTTAATGCATGAGGTAGAATCTCATGTGAAGAGTCCTCTTAGAATTCATCCACACCTACTGGTATGCACAGTGAAAGTATCCAAAAGAGATAAACACAACGATTTGAAAGAACTTTTATTTCTTGTTTGGTATGCATATATGTATTAATGTATATGTATGCATGCTTGTATGTATGTGCATATTTAGAGACAATTCTGTGACAATTCTATTTGTAATGGATAAAAAAAGTTTAAATAGTATTCTGACTTTTTCAAATTATCAAAAAGGTCTACATGTCTCTCTCATGACACTGAATGCCTGGTCTCCAGACCATACTTCCATCTCAGTCAGCTGATTCAACAAGGCTGGCTGTAAGCCAGTGAGGCTAGTGGGGAACAAACTCACTGTGATCTTGATTTACTCATTTAAACATTCATAGTAGCATAGACATATACCTATATCTCTGGTTCATATAGAAATAATATGCATTTTAATATTTTATGTATATATATATTATACTTAAAAGTATAGAGCATAGATTATTTATCACTCAATTTATTATTGCTGATTCCTAATATACATTGGCACATGCTTTTAATTTTACAATCTTATAATTTCCTTCCCACTCCTCATTGTCCTTAGTTTTATTACCCACTCCACCCATTCCTTCTTTAGCCCATGGAAAATGCCATTTTCAATCTACAGAATCCTGCTCATTTTGTGCCTCTTCCCTAGTTGCCCCCTTCTCCAAATGTATCATCTTCACCAGGTGTCCTATTCTGGTCAGCAGGTCTCTGTGTCCTGGGCGCTCCTAGAGCCTCAGACGTCAGTATCCCATTTCACATCTCTAATCATCTTCTCCTTGGGCACCAAGTTACAAGTGTCAGCACTACCTGATGGCCATGGGACCGCATCAAGCATGTCATTGTCAGTGGTAAGGATGATACTAGTAATGGCAAGCAACTTTAAGATGCTTTTAGTTCTTGTCAGATATTTTGTTTAGAGGGATTTCTGAAGAAAGGAAAGCTAGTTATGGAGGTTTGGTATGCTTTTTAATGAAATAAACAACTGGTATTATTTTATTATTGGATATAGTAAACCCATAAAGGAATATATTAAACAGACAGTCAAGGAAGTATCTATGAATAGTTTTGATTTAACAATGGATATCTCCATCTTTAAATTTTCCAAATTAATAACAAGGATATTACAAGAACAATAAAATCCCTTTCTTTGTTAATATTTTATATTTGGTCAACCATTTTACTTAGAAGGAACTCAATGAAAAATCAACAGTTATAATAGTTTGGACATAGTTTTTAAAAACATAACCCCCTATGATTAAGATATTAATTTACTTTTGAAATAACCATGCACAAAGATTTTATAATGAATTTATTTCTTGGTATGATTTCCATTTCACGAGATTGTTATGCATGAATAAATACTTAACCGATATTTGAAGTTCCTTTAATGAAATAAATTTCTGGTGTTATCTTACAAATGAAAATATAACAATAATAACTATCATCTCTTTCAAGTCCTGCCTGTCAGAACATATTTTGTTTTTAGAGACATTTGTAAAGTGGCAGCTGACATTGAGATATTATTTAAGCTAACCCCTAGCCATGTTTTAATTTAATAATGATAATAAGATATAAAATCATAATAAAGCCTCTTAGTTTCTAATATAATTCATGGTTTGGACAAGGAAGGTAAGTACAATTAAATATAGAAAGGTTTCCATGAAATTTTCAATTAGTTATGAAAGCTTTTATGTTTTTATCCTCATAAATGATACTTCTGAGTCTTTAATTATGACACTAATATTTGAAAATATTAGAACCCTTGCATACCAAGGAAGCAGATGTGGCTCAACCATTTGGGTGCCTGCCTACCACATGGGAGGTCCCAGGTTCAGATCCAGGAGCCTCCTAAATGATAAGCAGACACCACCTTCCACAGCAATGTGCTAGAAAACTGTCTCCTGCCACAATGAGCTAAGAAGGCTGCCTTCTACCACAATGAGCTAAGAAAGCTGCCTCCTGCTGCAATGAGTTAGAAAGCCACTGCCCATCACAATGAGCTAGACACCCTCTACCACAATAGACTGAGACCAAAAGCCAGCAGAACCTGCATCCTGTGAGTAGCAGATGCAGCCCAATCCATTGAGCAATTGCCTCTCATGTGGAAGGTCTTGGGTTTGGTTGCTGTTGAGTGTTGGAGAAAACAAGCAAACAGTGAGCAGACAAATGAGTGAACCATCTGGGTGAGGGGGGGATAAGTAAAGAAAAATAAAGTAAATAAAATAAATCTTTTTTAAAAAGCCTTGCACAACTTTGCAGAAGTATGATGTGGAAGATATCTTTTGAAGGAACAACTCAATTTGGTGCATGAATAGGTGAGAAGTATATTTGAATAATCACATCACATGAATACCACTAACAAAATACTAGATGTGTTTAAGGAGAAGAATAGGAAAATTTCATCTCAGCCACCTGGTAGCAGCAATAAATGTAAGATCACTGAGGATTCTCAAACAACAGCTTTTTGCCAATTGTCCTTGAACTAGTCCCACTAAAACACTTTGAGAATTGATCAACATCAATACAGAAATTCCTGTTGTCCTCTCCCTGGCACTTATTGTCCAAAACTCATTCACTTTCCACAACCCTGGTGGTGATTAAACTATACAGGCTAGGTGGAATCTTCTCTGCAAAATGTGGTTTATTGAAGAGCAAAGAGTCCAAGCTGACTAAATTGTAGCCATGTTAGGATCTCCTTGATTGGGAGATGCACATCTCCTCTTCCCTTAGCATAATGGCAGAGGCTGTGCATGAATGATGAGGGGGTAGGGGTACCCTAAAAAAAAACAACTGTTTCATCAACTTTCCATCACATGTGCACTATTGCTCATTATGAAAAGTGAATAATACTTAAAGAACAGTAGTGTATTTAGAGAGGATACCTTGCATCTTTTGTGGTATTGTTTTTCAGTGCTAATCTGAGATCATCCCTGTCACCTAGACTTGTGACATCAGATGACCATGGGGATCAGGTTTTTCTACTCCTACAATATTTCAATAATACTCACTGTATTTACACACAGGCAAAACATCCCAAATGACAAAGAAGGGCCACAAAAATTTCTGGAATTGGCTCCAATACTGGTTCTAGTGTGGTCAACTCAGAAAATGATGAGCTTCGTCTTATTCAGTACTTAGTGGGCCTCCTTATTACAATACCCACAGAACTTCACAAGGTTATGAAAAAATAAGTTTTACCTACACAAAAAGGAAGAAATTGACCAGATTCTAATTTTTACTATGTGGCAGATGTTCTCTGGGTGATAAACTGTACTCTCTATTTAGAAGGCTAATATCAATTCTATATTATTTGGGGGTAAAAGCTTACAGTCACAAGGCCATAAAGTGTAAGCTACTTCCTTCACCAAAGTGTGTTATCACATGTTGGAGCAATATGGCTGCTGGTCTCTGTGAGGGTTCAGTCTTCCTCTTCCTCCTAAGGCTCCATGATCCTAACTCCTTCTGTTCTCAGCTGTAGGTGTGGATAAGGCTTGTCTCTCTCCCCAGGGCTCATTTCTTTCCAGGCTTTCTCAGATGTTTAGGGCTCTGGTCACATGAATGGCATGGCTCTCTCCCCAAGCTCCAGTATCCAAAACTCCAACTCTCTCCTCTGCTATATCATTTTTTCTGTGAGTTTCTGCCCACCAGAGAGGCAGGGATTCAAAATCCTATTGATGTGGCTAAATCAAAGACTTAATCTTAATTTAATCAACTAAAAGTGAAACCTCTGAATTTAATACAATCTAATATGCCCAAAGGAATGGACTAATTACAAATACAATCCAATATCTAGTTTTGGAATTCATAAAAAAAAAAAAAATGTCAAACTGCCACAAGAGTGAAAACAGCAAATCTGTTCTGGTAAAAATTCAACCCAATGCAGACTTTCCTAATCTTTGACAGTATTCCTTAAAAAAGATCTCAGGAGTACATAGACCCATTAATAGTCTCTGCTTAATTATCACTTAATTCTACCATGTCAATCTACAAACTCTTATCCTAGCCATCCTAAAATTAGAGGAAAAGAGGAATATCAATTTGTACAAGACATAAGAACAATCAATCAAATAGTAGAAGACATTCATCCAGTGGCGTGAGATGCATGTCTGGGGAATTCTGTTGGTTTACCATGCTAGATTTAAAACATGATTTTTATTGTGTGCCATTAAGCCCTGAATTTCAGGAATTATTTGCTTTTGAATAAGAAGGTCCGTGATCTAATATGAACCAAGTATATTTTTGGACTAGGCTTCCCCAGGGTTTTTAAAATGCCCCTACAGTATTTTGAGAGACTTTAGCCAAAGACTTAAGAGAACAACTACAAAATGGGTTGTTTTTGCAATGTGTAGATGATATCCTACTTGCAAGTAAATCCAAGGAAGCTTCATATCATAATACAATCCTGACCTTAAACTTCCTAGAAGACCAAGATTATAAAGTGTCTAAGAAAAAAGCTCAAATTCCACAACCAACTGTAAAATAGTTAGGATTTGAATAGTTAAGAAGACAAAGGAATCTAGTACCCAACAGAAGAGAGGCTTTAGCCAGAGTAGCTGACATTTCCACCAAAAACAAACAAAAAAAAAGTGACAGCTGCAGGGTTTTGGGGGAATGGCTGGCTTATTCTCTTCTGTCTATGCATTCCTGGTTATGGACTGATAGCTAAATATTTATATGAAGACTTGAAATGGGAAGAAAAAGAGCCTTTATAATGGACCCCAGAAGGCCAATTAGCTTTCCTCCTTATCAAAACAATTTGCCAACAGCACTTGCCTGAGACTTACCTGACCCTCATAAAGCTTTCTTCTTATTTGTTCATGAGCAACAAAGCATAGGTTTAGGAGTTCTAACCCAAATCCTTGGTACCTCACAAAGTCCAGTTCCTTACTTCTTCAAACATTTGGATCTTGTAGCCCAATGGTGTCCAGTATGCCTGAGAACTGTAGCCATAACATGTGAACTTCTACAGGATGCAGAAATATATAACCTAGACCAACCTACAACTCTATTTACCCCTCACTATGTGTTACCTCTCCTAGGAAAAAAGGGGGATATTGGCTTATAGGAGGACACTTCACTAAGTACCAGCCTATCCTTTGGTAATCTCAATGTGAAACTCAAGGTTATTTCTTCTTAAACCCAGCAACTCTTCTACCCAACAGCAACCGGGAGGTACCCAAACATGGCTGCATACATGTAATTGATGAAGATTATTCTGGCAGACCTGACCTCCTAGATGTGCTCTTACAGGACAGAGACCTGGGAATGTTTATTGATGGAAGCACTTTTATGGACCATGGGCACCAGAAAGCAGAGTATGCTATTGTTACAGTACAGAAAACAGTGGAAGCCGAAGCTCTTCCTTCAGGTACATCCATACAACCTGCTGAACTCATTGCACTTCCTAGGGATTTACATCTTGGCAATCGAAAGAGAGTAAACATTTACACTGACACTAAGTAAGCCTTCTTTTTGGTGCACACACATGGAACCATTTGGAAGGAGAAATGTCTTTTAAGTTCAAGAAGCAAGACATTAAACATGCTGACATTATAACCACCTTATTAGAAGTAATCATGTTACCTAAAGAAGTAGCTATTCTTCATTGTCAAGGGCAATAAAGGGGAAATACACCTATGGCTTCTGGAAATAACCAAGCTGACCTAGTAGCTAGGCAAGCCACTAAAATTCAAAAACCAGAACTAATTATAACTTCTTCTATAATTACTATCAACCCTTTAAATTCCCTGAGTATGCATTAAGGGACTTAGCCAGAGCAAAAGAATAAGGATTTACTAATCAAATTTCAACTGGGTGGCTAAAGAATTAAGCAGTTATTGTACTTATGCCTGAAAGACTAATTGAGCCAACCATATTACATTTACATCAGAGGACATTTTATGGCTGAGAAACTGTGTACCACTAGTTTCTCACTATGGGCAGATATGAGAAGGATTATTCAAAAGGTGAATTGAGGTTCTGTTTTTGAGATTGTGAAAAAGTCAGTCCAAAAACAGTGTCCCAGTGCTTGACAAGGAAGTACAATACTAAGGCCTCAGTTCAGGAAAGGATTGGCAACTAGATTTTACAGTAATGCCTAAGGCCCAAGGAAACTATAAATATCTATTAGCATTTGTAGACACCTTCTTCAGCCAGGTTGAAGTCTTCCCATGCCAAACTGAAAAGACCTCAGAAGTAATAAAAGCTCTTTTAAAGGAGATTTGTCTTAGGCTTGGACTACCAAACTCTATTCAAAGTTATAATGGAAGCACATTTATATATAAAGTCACCCAAGTAGTATCAAAAGTATTGGACATTACATGGAATTTTTATATCTTATAAGGACCTCAATCTACTGGAAAAATGGAAAGAATGAATCAAACCTTAAAGGGAATTTTAACCAAAAATTTTCAGGAAACTAACTTGACAAGGGACAAGGTTCTGCCAATTCCTGTACTTTAGATAAGAGTAGCACCCAGAAGTTAACTTTACTTAAGTCCTTATATAATAGTATATGGAAGACCATTTCTAAAAATACAAGTATCTTAACAATGTTCACTTGGCCTTACTTGGAAATTGTCAAATATACTAAATAACTAGGAGCTACATTAAAATAATCCTATGAAATTTTTAATTCATCATATTTTCAAACACAACAGAATATTTTCATTGCCTACTTATAAGCTCTCTTCTCCTTAGACTCTTTTAATTATTATCACTAAGTTCTCATGGAAGGAGGCCATGGGCTGAAGTTTAAGGTTCAATATATTTATTAGGGACTGATATTTCATTCATTATATTTGGGAAAAAAGAGGGAGGAAGAAATCCTGGGCAGAGGGAAATGTCAAAGTGCAATGTGGCCATACAGTTTATGGGATCAAATGCCTATGGGTAAAGTGAAAATACATTGCTTGAGTTTTCTTAAGAAATGATATATTTTTATATATAAAGAGATTACCTAATTTTTCATTAATTTTCTTGCATTGAATCTTTAAATCAGTTTGGATAAAATTGATGTCTTAATGATATTTAGTCTTCTCATCCATGAAAATGGAATATCCTTCCATTAACTTAAGTCTTATTTGGTTTCTTTAGCAATGTTTTGTAATTTTCTGACTACAGGTCTTTTATGTCCTTGGTTAAGTTTATTCCTAAATATTTGATTGTTTTATTTGCTATTATAATGGAATTTTTTTCTGATTTCTTCCTCAGATTGCACATCAGTAAGATATAGAAATGTTATTGATTTTTGCATGTTAATTTTGTATCCCATCATTTTGCTGAACTCATTTATTAAAACTACTCGCTCAGGTTTTCTAGATATAGGCTCATGTCATTAGAGAATAGTGAAAGTTTTAATTCTTCCTTAAAGAATTTGGGTGTCTTTTATTGCTTTGTCTAGCCTAATTGTTCTAGCTAGAACTTCTAGCACAACAATGCAATCCAAATAAAAATACCAAAAGTCTTTTTTTTGTGGAAATAAAAAAGGCAATTGTACAATTTATTTGGAAGGGTAAGTGGACTTGAATAGCCAAAATGTCTTTAAAAAGAAGAATGAGATAATATTAGAGGACTCCACCAAAGCTGAGTTGAAGAAAGAGAAAAATATCAGATCCAGTACCATAATCCTAAAAGTGGACATGCATTGTTAAGATAACTTGTAGTTTGTGGAGGCATTTGGACTATTATAGCACTGTAGCATTGCCTCCACACTGAGCTTCCTCCCACAGGACCCATGGGGCAGGCATCTGTGGCTCTGGGGCATCATAGTCACAAGAACAGCTGATTGGGGACGGGATCCTGCCTGAGTGGTCTGTTCTGGGAGCTCATGGGGCAAGAAACTTAGCAACATTGATCTGGAGGGAGCTGGACATCAAGATGGATTGCCCATGACAAAATTGTGAGTTTTCCACTGGCTGGTAATTGTGGACATGGACAGCACAGCCCCACCTTCATTGCAAAAATCTAGGGGAGCCCTGACTCCCACTTGCAATCCAGTGAGAGGGAGCATTCTCTGAGAGTGGGAGGGTTTTGGCAGAGGGTGGAGAGGGGTTTCCTTTCTGTGGGTATGGCTTTCTGGCCCCCGTTGCAGGTTTGGGGAGCAAATCAGTTGGCTTGAAGCAGCACCAGGCTGAGGGGAGAGGTGAATCTGCTGAGGAAGTCTGATTTACCTAGATGCCCGGAGATACCCCCTGACTAGCACCGGCAATCCATTGAGAGGGAGCATTCCCTGAGATTGGGGGGGGTGTTTCTGGCAGAAGGTGGAGAGGGGTTTCCTTTCTGTAGGCTTGGCTTTCTGGACACCCTTGCAGGTTTGGAGAGCAAACCAGCCAGCTTGAAGCAACACCAGGCTGAGAGGAAAGTCAAATCTGCTGAGGAAGCCTGATTTACCTAACCAACCTCTGATACGAGGCTTGGTTCAGGAGGTGGCAGCATCAGCCAATTTTATCATTCTATGCTGATGAGTATCAGAGTCTCAGCTTCCCTGGGGAGGCCAGGCAATTGGGAGTATTTGATAAAGTTTGCATGCGCCTATTTAGAGTGCCCTTGGTGGAGGGAGTGGTCTAGGAGAGGTCTTTTTTTGGATCCCATATTTCTCCAAAAAAAAAAAAAAAATTAGAAGGTTACTTTATTTATTTTTTAAAAGATACTTAGGTTACATAAATGTTACACATAAATTATAGGGATTCCCATATGCCCCATGTCCCCCCTCCAACACAACCTCCCACATAAACATCTTTCATTGGTATGGCACATCACCTGCAATGGATATACACATCTTGGGGTTTTGCCACAAAGCATGGACCATAATTCACCTTGTAGACCACATTCTCTTCCACACAGTTCTGCATGTTATATGCTGATGTAAAATGATCTATATCTGTCGCTGCAATGTTACTCCGGATACTTCCCAAGTCCTGAAAAAGCACCTGCATTACAATTGCTTTTCCCTCTCCCAGCCCCCAAAGCATCCAGTGGCCAATGGCTCCATATTAATGTTGAAATTTCTTCCATTACTTGAATCACAATATGTCTATAACAGAATTCCAGTAAGTCCACTCTAGTGCATAGCTCTCCCCCCAATCCTGAGGGGTCTGGGATGATGATGTCCACTCCTCCTCCTACTTAGAGGGGCTATAGCCCATGGATAAAATGGATGGGATTATCCTGCCTGCAGCTGCAGACTGTCTCCATTCCCTTGGATGGCCATTGTCCATTATCATTTCCCCACCAAGTGTCCTGGGTGAGTCCATTGAGCTGTAGAGTAGGAGTTACAGCTGCACTGAGATTCTGGGCCCAGCTGGCACATAGGCAGGCCCAAGACTCCAGTCTCTGGAAGTACACCTACAAACTCCAGCACCACATACAGATTTGAATAGAAGGGACTGATGTGCAGGGAGGACATATTTGAGTCCAACTCTGTCACTCTCAGGAGCACAGATTCCAAAGTAGGTCCCACTGATAAGGCACAAAACTTGAGCTATCCACCCTGATATAGGACCTGGGTGTCTCCAAAGCTCTCAGGAACCCATCTATTTGGGGTGATATCCACATTGGAAGCCTATGAGGTCCTAATGAGATGTGCAAAAGCGTTACCTCTGGGATGACCTCCCAACTCACTTTAAAGTCTCTTAGCCATATGAACCCATTTGTCTTTACATTCCCCCCCTTTTATTCAATGTCTTTTTCCAGTCATTGCCAGTAGGCACTAGGTAGTAATCCCTCATTTCCAGGAAAGGCTCATCACCAGGAAACATGTCCCATGCTGGGAGGAAGGTAATTCATTCATATGCTCTTTGGCTTAGAGAGAGGTCACATTTGGGCAACAGGGAGGCTCTCAGGAGGCATCCCTTAGGCACCCTATAGCAAAAGGCTAGGTTTCAGTTTTGAGAGCTAAGCCTCCTAAAGCTAGTCATCAATAACAAGAGCCCATCTGTGATCATCCTCCTTCAAAAATTGAAGGTCCAAGCAATTTCTGTCTGGTTGTGGCAGCCAAGTTTGAATGAGGAAATATAGGAAATTCTAAAAACATGGAAAATGGGTGATGCAGAAGGGTTATTCACAGTGATCTAGAATTGCAAATGGTGCCAAAACTAGAGGTAATGGTAGAATGAAACCATGGCTGTACAGAGAGGAAATGGAGTCAAAAGTATTGCTATGCAATAGGGTAAATTCAATAGCATAGAAAGGATTGTTTGAAACAAAAGTTGGATGGAACACAATGGGCATATGACATTGTAAGCTGAATAGAACACAGTGGATTTACAAGGAGTTATAGTATAAAAGCTAATGGAGGATATGCAAAGTTTGAAGTTTCAATGCAGAGTGCAAGAGTGGATGTTGGATAGTGCAGAATGGATGAGCATGCTGTGGGTGTTGAATTGCAGAGGGTGTGTGGGAGGACTCATTGTTGTATGGCACATAGTGAGTATGCAGGGAGTGGAGGGCAATGGCATCAATTTTGTGTAGCAAGTGAAAATTGAATAGCACAGATGGGTACAATGAATGAAAGTTGCACCTATACTGTGCCATTTAACTATCACACCTTCTAGAGCCACTGTTTGTGATTTAAAATTTCTTACACACCAGATCTGTATTATTCAAATATGACTGCTTAAACACTAAGATGTTACATTCACCTATCAACCACACACACCCTCTGTGTCAATTTATATGCTTTGCAAAGCCTTTACAAGCCATTAAATTTCCAATCTTTGCAAGTTGCCTCTGATCTTATAAACATTGCTCAAAAAGGCTATGCCTTTATCTTTCCACCACACTGAATAATTCAGCTATCACTCCATGAACATTTGTTTAACAAATATGCCTTGCACACAACCTCTGCTCCACTGCATCCAACATTTTGCACATTTTTCTGTGCCAGTTATCTTTCCCTCTTTGCACACTCATCATGTAATTAAAAGTCTACACATTGCAACCCATTCTGCAACACTCAACATCAGTCTTTTCACACCCACAGTAGTGGCCACACATTAAAACAAGATGCACCACTGCACAAAATTTGATATGGACAATGAAATGGATGATGCTTTTTATACATCAGGATGGTATGAAAAGGTTTATTACTCACAAAATGAGATTTTCTTGGGTGAGCAGTTCAGGCTTTCCAAACAAGTCCAAAAATGACTTGAAAGTGCAAGGAAAGGCTTGGGGTTTTCATCATGGTTAGGGGCTGAGGCTGAGATGAGGGATCTTGTACAAAGTCAGGGGCATCCATCATTTTACCTTTGAAGGGGAAGATAAAGATGTGAGGTGTAAAATATGTCAGTAGCCAAATATTGGAGTCAGACACTTTCTTACAATCCCTCACTGGTGTTTGATGAATAAAATATACCATTTTTTATTTAATTTAATTTGAATTTAAGTAAGCCATTATGGTGCTCTCTAAGAACTTCAAACTTAAGCCAATAAGGTGAATATTCTGTTGAAAGCCTTCTCCAAGAATCTGGAATTGTGTATTATGAAAGTGAAGTGGCTGCCTTGGTCACTCAATAATGTCTGGAACTACAAATTTGATAAGGAAATGGCTTAGTGAGACCTTGTATTTTGGCTTTAGTTTTGTGTAGAGACATATGTGTCTTTGGTTTATATATTCAGTATCTATGAGGCCAATTATTTGGACATCTCTTCATCTATTAGGGGGACAACATTGGATAATAAATTGTTCTTGCTGTATTTTGTCAGATCAGATATCCAGACCATGGACAGTGACCCAAGAGTCTGTAAGAATGTGCCGATGATGCATATTGTTGGCTAAGTAGTCCAGTACTAAGAGAACTTAGTTGGCCAATTGTGTTGACACCTAAATTCCAAATTTTTTCTGGGACATCTCAGTTAAGGGATATAAAGCAACAGCTCTTCAGTGATATCTATAATGTATGCTAGTGGCAATTACATCTATAAAGTGTATGGATTCCCTTCACTCTTTACTCAGTTGATCCCATGAGGCTTTCCAGGTAGCCAAGGGGTCTCCAAAAGTGGTGAATACCTCCAGAACTATGGCATCTTTTAAGAGACTGATGAAAGTAGAGGCAACTTCTATTACAGTTAAGATATGCCAGAGAACACAGATTTACCACTAAGTATAGCAAGGAAGCCTCAGAGGCTGTGTTGAGCTTGCAATGTACTCATTCTTTAAAACAAGACACAATGGAAATCTGGATACAATTCCATTGGCTCAGGGCCTATGGGAGTCTCTATTTCCAGGAGAGTCCAGCATGTGGTCAGCAATTGCCACTTTAATGGCAAGTAGAATATGTCCCAGGAGGATGGTTTCTTGCACCAGAAGCTCAAGGACAAGTAATGGCTATCATGGGAGGTCCAGAGTCTCTAGGACACATGAGAAAAGGATGGTAAATCCTCTACAGTGAGGGAGAATCTGGAGGGCATAAAGGGGAGTTAAGGTAGTTAGAGGCAAGATATTGGATTTTATCTGGTTTGCACCCCAAAGATCTAACATATTCGGCAGAAGCTAATTCAATGCTAGCATGCACGTTACCTGTATATTCATTTTTAAGAAATGGCCTTCCTTAAGTCATTTCATAGGAATTTAAATCAAGTCCTCTTCCAGGAGCAGTTCGTACTCTCAGCAGGGCAATGGGCAAGGTTTTATTGCACTTGAGGTTGAGTCTCTAAACAAATCCTAGTTATGGTTTCTTTGAAAATGTGATTCATTCACTCAGTAGATGAGACCTCCAGGAAGAAAGCAAATGTTAATCTATACTGAACAGTCTAGATACATCTTTGGTTACATTAGAGATAAAGGCTGCTATTTTATCACTTTGTATGGAAATAAGAAGTCTGAACCTTGGAATTATTTAAGTAAAATTCTTACCATCTGTTGAGCTTTTTCTGATCAGCAAAGAAAGGCTACCATCCATCTAGAGAAGATATCTACAAAAATGAGCAATTATTTGAAATTTCCCAGTGCTTTGGGTATTAGAATGAAGTTAATTTGCCAATACTCTCCTCCTTGCAGGCCTTGGAATTATACTCCTATGTTTAAAGTTAAAGGATTAATCTGAAAGTTATCTTTAGCATAAGTGACACATAAGGCATTCACAGTTTGAATAGTTCTTTGTAAATTAGGACCAACTAGAAATTTGGACATCCACTGAAGCATAGTCTCTCAAGCATAATACCTCTGCTTGTGAAAGGGCAAGACAATAGGTTTGACTAAGTTCTTGGGGAGGAGGATTTTGCTATCCTTAGCATCTCCCCTCACTAGCCAGTCACTTTGTGTTCTTCTATCATAATCCCATTCCTTTTTTCTTGATAAGTCTTTTTCATATAGCTGGAGGTTAGGCTTTTATTGAGGTGTGAGTTATTAAAGAAGTCATAATTATTAGTGACTTCTGAGGTTGCTTGGCTACTGCTTTGCCTGCTTGATCAGTCAAGTGATTTTCTTTCACTTCACTGATGTTGATTGTTTTGATGTCCTTTACAGTGGACTGTTACCAATTTCTTGAGAAGCATAACTACTTCTAACAATCTAAGAATTAAGTCAACATGTGTTTGTTTGTTTGTTTTTTATTGGCAGAAGTGAGCAGTTCCTGTTCTTTCCAAATTCCATGTGCATGTAATACTACAAAGGCATACTTAATTCTGGGTAGATGGTGACTTTCTTTCCTGTCCCCAATTGTAAGGTTTAGATTGGAGTAATTAGCTCCAGTCACTGTGTGGATGTTCCATCAGTTAGAGCCTCAGTTTCTAATGTTTCTTTGAGGGTAATGATAGCATACCTGGTGCACTGCTTTTCATGATGCATAAAACTTCTTCTATCTTTAAAAATTTCCAGACCTGAGTCAAAGAAGATCACCTCTGTGAGTTGGTCTACTGGAATCTACCTTATCAATTAGCTGTATTCAATCACATTTAGGAGGTAGATAGGATTGATCAACAATGAAGCATGGTACTCATTTTATCTTCCCATAGTGAGTCAATGTCCCCCTTTTTGTTCTAACGATGTTAAATTGTAGTGGGGAGTAAAGGTCATTGTAGGCTGCCCAAGGTAAACTTTCCAGCTTCTTACAAAAGGCTACAGGTGGCTGCTGCAGCCCATAGGCAAACTGGCCACCCTTTGTCCACTGGATCTGTTGCCTCCAAAAGTCCTGTAAGAACTCCTAGCACAACTCCTTTTTGCACAACTCCCTTGTGCAAAAACAAATTGAATTTTTTCATAGGGTCAGGTAGTCCCAAAGCTGGAGCAGTAATTTTTGCTTAAGTTTCTGAAAGCAAATGCAAACTCTAGTGTCCAGACTAGGGTCTCTTTCTCATTTACCTTAAGGGTCTCATTTAGTGGATTGGCTATAAATCCAAAATTTGGTATCCACAGTCTACAATAACGAGCCAAGCTGAGAAAACCTCTGCGTTCCTTTTTGTTCTTAGGCTCTGAAACTCAGCATTAGGCTTCTTTTCAACTGGACAACAGGGCCCTTTGTCGCTTTCATAGCTCAAAACCAAGATATTTATAATGGGTTTGTATAATCTGAAACTTCTTCCTGATACTTTATATCCCTTTACATCTAGCCTCCTTATCATTATTACAGTGTTTTTATTTGAGGCTTCCTGAGTTTTACTGGCAATGAGTCTATCACCTACATATTGGAGGGCTGTTCTAATTGCAGGATGGCATTGTACTCAAGAGATCTCTTACTGGGCTACTTTTAGTATTGTGTCTATATACTTTTCCACAGAGAAATCATTCTTTTCTTAGTCATAGTTTGTTAGCCAAATTGCACACAATTATTCAAAATATAGTCAAAGGACATTTTCCTTTTACTTCAAATCTCTGTTTTTATTTATGAACTTCCTGTTTCCTCCAAGAGACCACAATATACCTATACCAAAACCATAACCAATATATTAGCAAGTGTTAGGTGGGGACTCCTATACCAGGGGGCTGCTCCCTTGGTACTATAGTTGTCTCCAAAACCAAGAAACCAATAAACCAAGAGCAACTAAGCTGCTTACAGCTTTGGCAGGAGATTTAAACCTACATCCACAATAACTATTCAGTTAAATCTTAAAGCCACTCACCAGAGTCAAGGAGGAAATTTTGCTCTTTCCCTTAGTGATCCGCTGTCTGTGTCAGTGACACCCAGGGGCTAGAGGGACCCAGTCCTGAATCTCAGGACTAAAAGCTCTGATGAGTTCACTGGGCAGCAATCTTCTCAGGGACAGCAAGGTCCCATCTAGGGTTCCAGTTTGAAGGGGAATCGTGCAAGTTCCTTGTGTTCTTTGTTTGCCTGGCACAGAGAATTGGAGTCCAAGCCAAGGTTTGGTCATGCAAGGGAAAGTTTATTAAACCAGGGGAGGTCTGGAGACAGACAAAGCCTCAATTCATGCTCCCTAAATAGCAGAAGTAGTAATATTATATTGGCTTGTATAAGGATGGAGCTCAAGGGGTTTGGTTACAAGATTGAAAGCTAGGGAGGGGTTTCATCTTACGCTTGCTCTATAGGACTTCATGCTATAACATGCTTTGTCATACATCACATGTACAGAAAATGGTGTCTAAATCCCACCCAGAAGTATAAATTTCACTGTTATAATGAGCTAAAATGCAGCTAACTTCATTCTACAACCTTACTGAGTCTGCACTAAAATATGGAAAACTCCAATTTGTGGGTATCTAGATTTTGTGGTTAGCTTTTGACCAAAGCTGGTAGCTGATTTCTATTCTGATCAGTTGGCTACTGCTGCTAGCTAATATTAGATTAACAGAGGAAGAGGAAATTTGAGTGGAGGTAATTATTAAAAATAGTCATTACAAATAACTTATTACAAAATATTTTTTAAAAAGAGGTTATTTCATGAAAAACCATGCTCATAATTGTTTTGAAATTTATATTTACATGTGGATGAGGCAGATTTATACCTGCCTTGGTTCTTACCCAGAAATGGCTGCTTATCTCATGGGATGAATATTAGACCTAGAATCCAAACCCCATTCAAATCTTAATTACATATGTTGCTGGTTGCCCCAAGCCTTCTCTTGAAAATTAGTAATAAGACTGCTCAGTATTTTTTTCCTTTATAATCATTTTTTAAAATAATTTATTTTTAATTTTTAAAAAATACTTAGATTACATAAATGTTACACAAAAATTGTAGGGATTCCCATACATTCCACCTCCCACTCCTTGCACAACCACCCACATAAACATCCTTCATAAGTGTGGCACATATAGGTATACATATCTTGGGGGCTTACCACTAAGCATGGACCATAGTTCACTTTGTAGACCACACTCTCTCCCACGCAGTTCTGCATGTTATATGATGATATAAAATGGCCTATATCTCTCATTGCAATGTCACTCAGGATAATTCCCAAGACCTGAAAAAGCCCCTGTATTACAACAACTTTTCCCTCTCCCTGCCCCCAAAGCATCCGGTGGCCACTGGCACCATATTAATTGTTGTAATCACTTCCATTGCATGAATCACAATGTGTCTATAACAGAATATCAGTAAGTCCACTCTAGTCCATAGCTCTTCCCCCAGTCCTGAGGAGTCTGAGATGGTGATGTCCACTCCACCAACAACTGAGAGAGGGCTTATATCTCATGGATAAGATGGATGGGATTATCCTGCCTGCAGTTGCAGACTCTCTCCATTCACTGGGATGGCCATTGCCCATCATCATCTCCCCACCAGGTATCCAGGGTGAGTCCATTGAGCTATAGAGTAGGAGTTGCAGCTCCAATGAGATTCTGAGCCCAGCTGGCACATGGACAGCCCAAAGACTCCAGTCTTTAGAAGTACACCTACCAACCATATTTAGGTTTGAATAGAAGGGACAAATGAACCAAGTGCAGGAAAGACATATTTGGGTCCAACTCTGTCACTCTTAGGAGCAAGGATTCCAAAGTAATGCCCACTGATAAGGCAAGAAATTCTGGGCTATCTGCCCTGATATAAGATATGGGTGTCTCCAGAGCCCTCAGGAGCCCCACTTTTTGGGGTGATAGCCACACTGGAAGCCTATGAGGTCCTATTGAGATGTGCATAAGTATTACCTCTGGGATGACTTCCCGACTCACTTTGAAGTTTCTTACCCATATGAACTCATTTGTCTTTCCCTTTTCCCTTTTTTATTCGAGGTCTTTTTCCAGTCATTTTGCCCATTGGCACTTGTAAGTAATCCCTCATTGCCAGGGAGGCTCATCCCCAGGAGTCATGCCCCATGCTGGAAGGAAGGTAATGCATTCATATGCTGAGTTTGGCTTAGAGAGAGGCCACATGTGAGCAACAAGGAGGCTCTCAGGAGGCAACCCTTAGGCACCCATAACAATAGGGTAAAATTCAATTTCAAGATCCAAGACTCATAAGTCTAGTCATCAACAACAAGAGCCCATCAGTGGACCATCCTTCTTTGCCAGGCACTGCCCCTGCACTTGGGGGACTGTTGCTGCTCCTTTGGAAAATATGGAAGAGCTGTCCAGGATGGGAATTCAGTATTCTCTAGTTTATTGAGTGTTTCTGCACCCACTGTGACCATACCCTGTAAGCATTTGAGCAATTTTATATACCTTTTATGTATGTTCAGGTGCACTTCCTCCCATGCACCCCCCTTCCCTGACCCCCCCACCAATGATCCTCTCCTGCCCCAGTGGTAACCCTTCTGTGATCCAAAGCTTCATTAAAGATGAAGCCAATACAATAGCCAAATACAATTAATAGGGAAATTAAATAATAATGATGCTTAAATGTAAGAGATAAAATACTTGAAAACTTAAAATAAAAACTAAAAATAAATTAAAGGATTGGATTATTCAAAAAAATGAGAAAAATTTTTAAAAATTAAAAAAAATTTTTTTTTGACATTTTGCCTTTTATCACTGTAATATCTGGTGTACAGTCTGTACTGTGACACCTTCCCCCTCTCACTCCCCAGTGTCTCACTATTTTTCATTTAAGTTTCAAAAAAGTTTTAGGTCACAGCAAAAAGTTACACACAGAATATAAGACACTGTCATATACCCAACTTCCTCCCTCTTTCCTCACCCCATATTAAACCCTTTTGTATGTAGATGATAGCATTGCTATACCTGATATACTGATAGTGAATCATAGGTGTTAAACATTGTCAATGTTTTACAGTATGGTTTACATTTTATTTTTTTTTTTTTATTTTTTTTTTTTTTAAAGATTTTATTTATTTATTCATTTATCCCCCCCTTGCTGCTTGTGCTCGCCGGGTCAGCCAACCACGCCGTGTGGGCGGGCCTGCCCTCACCAGGAGGCCCCGGGAACCGAACCCGGGGCCTCCCATATGGTAAACGGGAGCCCCACTGATTGAGCCACAGCCGCTTCCCTGGTTTACATTTTAGATCATACATTTTTACAAATTTTGATGATATTTACCATGTCCTGTGTCCATCACTGTAAGGTAATGAAAAACATTTTCACTGACCACTAAATACCCCCTGTTTGATTTATTCTGTTCCTCCCTCCCCACTCCACCCCTGGGAGCCATGACGACCCCTTGGCTTGACTCATTGTATGACAAGATTCATAGTTACATGCCACAAGAAGTCATGACACACTGGTTTGCCCTCCACTATTGGGAACCACCTTTGATCTTAAGAGATGCTCAACTGTCTATTTCTGAGCAAAACGATCCTCCAAAAGATGGGAGTCCATCTCTTCCCTCTCATTGTGTGGGTCTTCACCCACTGACACAACACATTATGACAGGATGAACACTCACACACTCCTTAGAAACCTGCTCCAGATGCACCCTGTCCCAAATGCCCCCAATCAACACCCTAAAGCAGTGACAATTCCTTTTCATATTGCCGCGAGAGCATTCCCACCTCTGTACTTTCAACCTCATACCCACAAATCCCAAGTGTCCACCTGGTCCCTCTCCCCTGAGTATCCAAGGTTTTCTAACCCACCCTTCCCATTCTACTCATCTGTCAACCCTGCACCTCACAACCCAATATATCATTACCCTTCTGTCCTTTCCCTTCAATACACAACTATACTCTATCACTTTTCCATAGGTTACTTCCATATGGGTGATGGCTCACAACTTTCCCTTCTCTTTCTTGTACACCTTACTTTCAGACAATAGTTCTCAGAAACTGCTCAATTTCCTTAATTCATATCAGGGAGGTCATGTACTGTTCATCCTTCAATGCCTGGCTTGCCTCACTCAACATAAGGTCTTCCAGATTCATCCATGTTATCTCTTGTGTTAACACTTTATTCCTTCTTACAGCTGAATAATATTCCATTGTATGTATGTCCACAATTTTTTTATCCATTCATTGTTGTTTCCAACTTTTGGTAATAGTGAACATGCCACTATGAATATTGGTGTGCATATATCAGTTCATGTCTTTCCTTTCAGTTCTTCTGTGTATATACCTAACAGTGGGATCACTGGATCATATGGAAGATCTATAGTTAGTTTTCTGAGGAACCTTCAATCTGTCCTCCACAGTGGCTGGACCATTCCACAATCCCACCAGTAGTGGATGAGGGTTCCTATTCCTCCACATCCTCTCCCACACTTATAGTCTGCTGTTTTTTTAATAGCTGCCATTCTAATTGGTGTAAGATGGTATCTCATTGTAGTTTTGATTTGCGTTTCTCTAATAGATAGAGATGATGAGCATTTTTTCATGGGCTTTTCAGTGATTTGTACTTCTTCCTTGCAGAAGTGTCTTTTCAGGTCACTTGCTTACTTTTTAAATGGGCTGTTAGTCTTTTTATTTTCGAGTTGTACGATTTCTTTGTATATGCAGTATATTAGGCTTCTATCAGATGTATGGTTTCCAAATATTTTCTCCCATTGGGTAGGCTGCCTTTTATTTTCTTGATAACATCCCTTGAGGTGCAAACATTTTTAATTTTGAGGAGATCCCATTTATATATTTTTCTTTTGCTGCTCATGCTTTGGGTGTGAAGTTCATGAAGCCATTTCCTATTACAAGGCCCTGTAGATGCTTCCCTACATTATCTTCCAAGGTCTTTATGGTCTTGTCTCTTATATTTACATCTTTGATCCATCTTGAGTGGACTTTTATCTAAGGTGTGAGATGGTGTTCCTCTCTAATTCTTTTGGAAATGGATATCCAGTTGTCGAAGCACCACTTGTTGAAGAGGCCATTCTTTCCCACCTGAATGGGCTTGGTGGCCCTGTTGAATATCAGATGTCTGAATGTGTGAGGATTTATATCAGAAATCTCAATTCGGTTCCATTGGTCAATGTGTCTATCCTTGAGCCAATACTATGCTGTTTTGAGCACTGTAGCTTTGTAGTATATTTTAAAGTCAGGTAGTGTGATACCTCCAACTTCATTTTTCTTTCTCAGTATGTCTTTGGTGATTCGAGGCCTCTTACCATTCCAAATAAATTTTGTAGTTTGTTTTTCCAATTCCTTAAAAAATACAGTGTTGATTTTTACTGGGATTGCATTAAGTCTGTAGATTAGTTTGTGTAGGATAGAAATCTTGATGATGTTTAGTCTTCCTATGCATGAACAGGGGATCTTTTTTCCATTTATTTAAGTCTTCTTTAATTTCCTTTAACAGTGTTGTGTAGTTTTCTGTATATAATTCCTTTACATCTCTAATTAAATTTATTCCTAGGTATTTGATTCTTTTAGTTACTATTGTCAATGGTATTATTTTCTTAATTTCATCTTCAGATTGCTCATCATTGGTGTACAGAAGTGCTACTGATTTTTGAGCATTGATCTTATAGCCTGTGACATTACTGAAATCCTTTATAAGATCTAGAAGCTTTGTTGTAGGATTCTCAGGGTTTAAAAGACATAAAAGACTTAAAAGGCATAAAAGAATGAAACATATTTAGGTGTGAAAAGACACTTTTAGCCATAAAAGGTGAAACTATTATCAGATTATATGTAATGATATTTCAGTTTAACATAGTTGGTATCTATTCTTATGTTGAAAACTGAGGATAAATATTTGTTTTTAATAACACAAGATGGAAAATTTTGTGTTAAAAATAATTGAAGGGAGAACTCAGCAACCTAGACCACTGTTTCTTGAAGACTATCCACTTTGACTATGAATAGAATTGTAAAATGTCATAGAATTTATGCTTGCCCTTTTTGATTCACAGGTAATTAACTAGAAAGTATTGTTAATATAAAGGACACTGTGAAAATGGTTGGCATCATTACTATAGCTTGGCATGCCTCCAAGCTCCCAACACAATCTCTACCTAAATCCCAGGAGGATGCTCTAGAGGCATGTCTGTACCACTATCTCTAGTCCCAACATTAGCATATTTTTCAAGGGAACGCATGTCACCCAAAACATTTGAATCAGACTCCCTTTCCAAGTATTGAAAACTGAGACATTGAGATTAGTTGTCACTAGTGGCTAAATCACATTCACTCTAGACAGTTTCTAAAAACTCCTGCTACTGAACTCCCTGCCCCAGACCTGGGCACTTTCCTTTCTGAAGCTTGACTCTCAACTGCTCCTTGGAGTCCATGATACATCCAAATACACTTTTGATGAATTTTCATATTTTTAAAGTTGTTACTATCCATCTAAGTTCTTGGGAGCTTATGGAGCATTAAGACACTGTGCCATGGGACAAGGCACATCTCATCTTTGTATATCACTTCCTCCACTGGTGTTCACAGAGATTAACTTTTCCATCTGAGCTTTGGTTGTGGGACTTATTCTGCTTCATTAATCCCCCAGTTTCATGACATCAAAATGGACTTTTGTCAACAGAGCTATGAAATAGCTGAGCATTCTCACCCTAACCACTAAGCTGCTTCAGACACAGTAGTCACATTTCAACTATTTTTATTGGCCCTTTGGTGACATATGGATTTTCTGATTCTTTGGAAGTAAGGTAAACATAGGAGATTTGGTCAATTTACACATTCCCTTGTTATCCTTTCTTTTTGACTACTGCTGCACCATGGGCTGTAGAATTTCTCTATACAACAAATTGTCTTTGGGGAAGACCTATTTGTGGCTTCCAAAATGCATTACCCTTGCCCCACATGTTCCCCTTGGAAGAAATCAGACACTGGGTGGCTAGAGGTTCACCAGCAACTGAAAGCAAGTCATTCCTATTGAAAGTCCCACTTCCCAACATGTATTACCATTACTGTTCATCTACTGGGCAGGGTGCCCAGGTCTTCACTTATTACCTTTTCAATGTATGGTTTATACCACAGGCTCTGGCATTTCCAGAACCTTGATTTTATTCTGAGATAACCCGGATTTGTAAATAAGGACTCGCAGTTCCACAGTCTCCAGGATACGATTTTTAAACGTTTCTTAAAGAACACAAAAGCTGAGACTGGCTTCTTTGTTCAGATTATGATTTAGTATATTTTCACAAATTATTAACCACCACTAACATGCAGCAAAGGCCACTGGATCGATGGAATGAAAGATCACATGGAAATATGGCATGCAATGGCAGTAAGGAATCTCATTTGATATTCATAATTTTATCCTGCTCCATTTGTAACTAAAATGAACAAAACTACTACAGAAATTAAATCAGGGAACTGACTTTCAGGAAAAATATGTGGTTGAGGTAGGTAGAAGGAAATGCAACAGGCTCACCTTAACATTCCAGAGGTTGTCTCAAACTGATTAATCAAGTGCCCTGGAGCCATGTGCTTTTCGATTGAACTTCTATTGAAAAGAATACCAACAGTCAGAGAAAGGAGATGGAACAAAATGACAGTAAAGTTGGGCATTTGCTTTTATGATATTGCAGGTATTGAAAATTGTAAATAGTGCACTTTTAAATAATTATCTAGTTTTGTGCACTGTCTGTTTCTTACCAAGCCCTGACTGCTGGACTGATGCACCCATTGGCTTCAGACTGAGGTCTATACTTGCACCGTGGGTCTCTAGGAAGAATTAGTCTCTGGGAGGTTGTGCAGCCTTGTGTACCTGTTTTGGGGATGGTCTTTTCTTCTAGCTAGTGTTATGATCATGGCAAGTTATTTTCACTGAATGCCAATCATTTCTCTGTGAATGTGGGACATTTTCTGAATCTACAGAAGTTCTAGAACTGATGGAAGGATGAAGATGGAAGTAGGAGCTGACAGGGGACAGTAGTGTTATGGAAAAAGTTGCTCTGGGTTAGGCAGTAGGTTAAGAGAGTTCTATGGCATCTCGAATGAAAATGACGGATGAAGATGATATCACAGGTGTCCCATTGTGTTGCTTCCAGAACCTCAACTGGGGATTGGTTGGGAAGGTGATAGGTTGAGGTAAAATTCCAGTGCCTAGGACCTGATAATGGAATGGGCCAGATACTGGGCAGAGGACCCTAGAGATGTTGAGGAGGTTCCTGGGATCCTGCTCCTTCTGTTGTTCACTACTTTCTTCAAAATTGAGCCTGCTGAGAACTCTTCTTCTATGTTCAGCTTCCAACATCTTGGGCATACACTTTTGTCTCAGACTTCCTGCACACTATGGCCTTATCCACCCTTCTCAGCCCTCCTTCCACTCACCTTTTGTTCCTGCCTTCAATAGTGATCAAGGATTCATCATGACAATATTTCACTCCAGTCTCCTATGTCAGGGATAAACACTCTTGAGTGGAAGAAAGTCCCCAATTGCCACCACTCTGCTTCTGAAAGAAATTTCCTACTTCTCATTAAATAGCAAGAAAGAAAGACCTAAGTAATTGAACTAAAAATGGAATGAAATGATCAAGGGCTATTGTTTTGCAAAGGAAAACCTGAACAAGGCAGAATAAAATTCTCATAAGATGCACATTTTCCCCTCTTCTGAGATGGATTTCAAGTTTGTATAAGTGAATAATCCAATATGTTGAATAAAATATTCTCTTCAGACTAACTCTGATATAATTATTCCTGTTGAAGGAAGAAACCTGTTTTCTCCTATAAGGAGTAGTAGCCTTCTTGTTCATCTTGGTACTACATGCACAGTCCTTTTCCACAGACACCAAGCATGTGCTCCACAACAAGAGGATTTCCATTGCCACTTGAACTTTCATACTTAGAGAGTAGAAGTCATTGCCTGGCTTCCAAGCTTCAAAGGATAAACTGACACTCTTGTTAGGGGATAATGCAGCTGATAACTTTAATTGAAGCTACTGCTCATTTACCATTCTGAAAATCTTAGGGCCATTAAGAATTATGCTAAATCTACTCTGCTTGTGCTTTATAAATGGATTTAAAAGGCTTGGATGAGAGCATCTGTTTACAACACAGTTTACCAAATATTTTAAGCCCTCTATTGATAACTACTGCTCAGCAAAGATTCCTTTCAAAATATTATTGCTCTTTCATCACTATGAAAGTCCTATATGACATATCCTTCTAAATATAAGGTTACTTTATATACACTGAAAATCTGTTGTTTAGTGTACACACCTTCATTAATTACACTAGTTAGATCTTCTAGATAACTTGGTGCTGCTTCTACATCAGCACATTTTGCTTCTCCTTACTTTTATGTTATGGAAACAGCTTGTTTCTTTAAACCTATAGTCTCAAATTTTTCTTCTACAGCCTTCTCACCTCTCTCAGACTTCACTGAATAGAAGAGAGGTAGTGCCTTGCTCTGTACTAGGGTTTCACTTAAGGGAGTGTTGTTGCTGGTCTGATGTTCCCTCCAAACCACTAAAACTTTGTCCATATCAGGAATAAAGCTGTTTCACTTTCTTATCATTAATGTGTTCCCTGGAGTAGCACTTTTAATTTCTTGGAGAAAGTTTTCTTTGCATTCACAAGTTGGATAACTGTTTGGCACAAGTAGCCTAGCTCTTGGCTTATCTCAGCTTTCAACATGCCTTCCTCACTAAGCTTAAGCTTTCTAGTTTTTTGTTTAGGTATCGGGCCAGGGATTGAACCCTGGACCTCGTATGTGGGAAGCCAGTACTCAACCACTGAGACACATCATCTTCCCTGATTTGGTTTTTTCATTTGTTTGCTTGTTTGTTTTTTTGTTTTCAGAAGACACTGGGGACAAAACCTAGGATCTCCCAGTGGGAAGCACACTCTCATCAGCTTGACCCACATCTGCTCCCAATCGTTCTAGCTTTTGACTTAAAGTAAGAGAAACATGACTCTTCCTTTCAGTTGAACACTTAGTGGCCAAAGTAAGATTATTAATTGACTTAATTTCAATATTGTTGTATTTCAACAATATTGGGAGAGGGGGACTAGGGACTAGGGAGAGGGAGAGAGAAGGGAAAAGCCTGTTGGTAGAGTAGTCAGAACAAATGCAACATTTATTAATTATATTCACTATCTTATGTTGGCACAGTTTGTGCAGTCCCAAAATAATTACAACTGTAACATCAAAGATAACAGATCACCATATCAGATATAATAATACAGAAAAAGTGTGGAATATTGCAAGAATTACTGAAATATGACATGGAGATATGAAATAGGTATATACTATTGAAAAAATAACACCAATAGACTTGTTTGAAACAGGGTTACCACATAGCTTCAACTTTTTAAAAACACAAAGTGCAATAAAATGAAATATGTCTTTATAGTCTTTAAATTTTGCTGTTTCTGAATGGAATATTGTTGGAACTATTCAGTATTTAGTGTTTTCAGATTGGCTTCCTTCACTTGGCAATATGCATTTAAGATTCATTCATAAACTTGCATGTTTTACTAGCTCATTCTTTTTCATCACTGGATAGTATCCCAATAGACTGATTCACCACAATTTGTTTATCTTTTTCCCTATTGAATGATAACATGACTCCTGCAAGTTTTTCACCATATAGGTAAAGTTTCTGTAAATATATGAGTGCTGTATTTTGTGTGAACAAGTTTTCAAGCTAGTTGGCTAAATATCAAGGAGTTTGGTTCCTGGATTTTATGGTTTTACCATATTTAGCTTTGAAAGAAATGTCACACTGTCTACCAAAGTGGCCATACCATCTTTCAAGATTGTGCTACCATCACTACCATTTAATTGAGCTGATTTCATCTTGAAAATTTTTATGATTACTTTTGCATATTTAGATACAAGACCTTTTTCAGATATGTATTTTCAAATATTTTATCCAAGCATGTTGTTGTATTTTCATTGTATCTGTTATACTGTTATATTTTTTCAATGAATAAAATTTAATGTTAATAAAATCCAACTTAATTTTTTTCATGAATTATATTTGTGTTGTATAAGAGGCTATCACCAATCACAAAGTCACATAGATTATTCCTATATTCAAGAATTTTTATAGTTTTGCCATTTACATTTAAGTCTTAAATTATTTTGAATGTAGTATTTTTGTAGTCAGTAAAGTTTGTGTCTGTGGTAATTTTTTTCTATAAACGTCCAAGTGTTCCATCACTGTTTGTTGAAAGACATACTTCTTGAATTAAATTGCTTTTGCTCTTTTGGCAAAGACTATATTTGCATAGGTCTATTTTGGGGGTCTCTATTCTATTCCATTTATTTTTGTGTCTATACATTCACTCTTATGTTGTCCTGATTAATATAGGTTTACAACAAGTCTTGAATCAGGAAGTGTGAGTTCTTCAACTTTGTTCATCATCAGGATTTTATACACTCTTCTATGTTTAGAAATAGACTTTTCTTTTCTAGAAAATTGCTTGCTTAGATTTTTATTAGAATGGAATTAAATATATAGATGAATTTGTCAAGAATTGACATCTTAATTTTGAATCTTCCCATCATGAACAAGCAATAATTATTCATTTGATTAGATTTTCTTTGGTTTCTTTAAACAGCATTTCATAGGTTCCTGTATACTCATTACATCTATGTATTTCTTATTTTTGTTATTTTAAATAATAACATTTATTTATTTTAAATTCAGAATATGATTTTTCATTCTTGGCATACAGGAGAGCAATTGACTTTTGTATATTGAGCTTAGAGTTTTTTCTTGTTATCACAATACATTCCATTCAAGCCATTAGTTAGTTGCTCCCATTTCTGTTTGAATTTCCTAAAATTATGGCATAACTCATCTGAAACTGAAATTCAGGGATCCAGAGAGAGTGGGTAGGAGAAGAAAGGCAACCAATAAATAGTGATCCTAATGATAATTGTGTTGTGACTAGTTGGTTGAGAAGGGGCATCTGAACTTGCATTTTCTGACCAACTGGCCCCTTGGATACTGGATGAAATGCCTAGGTGCTCACCTTCACTGAAACTGACTTTCTATATATGGTGAGTTCAAGTGCTTTTGTCCTTAAAAACCAACCCCCAGAAGTGCACTCATGGTTTTGGGATAACTCAGAGGTAGTGAGGTGTCAATAATAAGTAAAAATTCTTCCAGTTTGTGAACCTGATACTGAAGGGTAATTTTTGGCTCATTACACATTTTTATTTTAAATAGCAAGCACAGAACTTTTCATTTTCTGAAATGACTGCATGCATCTAATTCTTAAATTTATCATAAAATATTTTACAAAAGTAATAATTTATTTCAGGCTTTATGGCTGGAAATCATAAGATGCTGTGGTATTTGTTGCATATTAGGGTTGTTTCTGGGAGAAACCCCAATATGGATTCAGGAGAGAATGGAGACATATATACAATTGTGAAATAGATGTACAAAATATTAGGACCTTTTTGGCACATGAATTGGGGACATAATGAATGTCTGATTTAGACATTTTGCACCCTGAGGCTAAAGGGAAAATGTGCATGACTATATACATGCTTTTAATAATTTTAAATGGTTTCTCTTTCTTAACAGCAGTAGTTGAAAATTGAAAGCTATACATATTAAATTTCACAATAATTTAAGTTTAAATAGATTATTTATTTCCAAAACAATTTGTTCTATAATTTTTACTTTCTTGGTTTTAATGTTAGCAAACTCATCAGTGTTTGAAAATTTTACTAATTAACTAAACTTGTTTTCATTTTAAAGGATTGTTCTTGTTGACAAATTATTATGACCATGTAACAAACCTTCAACATTTTAAAATTAACTACTATTTACTGAAACATCTTTTGCAGGACCCAAATGTTTCAGGAGTTATTTTAAAAAATCTGCACCATTTATATATTTGGATAAGGTTGTATAAAACAAAATTTAATTGATTTTAAAATGATGATCTTTCAAAAAATCAAATGATATTGTATCCACTTAAAATGATTCAATTTTGAATTTCTTCAGGATATAAATAATTGGAAAAGCAAAATTATCTCCATTCATAGAAGTCATGATTTTATATATTGATAACCTAAAAAAAATCCACATAAACATCAGAGGTAATAATTCTTCAAAGGTACAAGATACAAGATCAATGGCAAAATTCAATTTTATTTCTATAAACTAGCAATGAACAATCCAAAAAAAAAAAAAAAGAAATTATGACATTAATTCCATTTAAAGTAGAAGGGAAATAATTATATACTTAGGAATAAGTTTAGAAAAGGAGGTGCAAGATGTATATAGTGAAAACTACAAAACATTGTTGAAACTAATTCAAGAAGACAAATAAATAGAAAGACAACCTATACTTATGGATTCAAAGACTTCATAATGTTAAGAAACAACACTATTGATCTAAATGTTTAGTGAATCCCCATCAAAAATCCCAATAGCCCTTTTAAAAAATAGAAAAAAAATATCATAAAATGTATATGGAATTGTAAGGGACATGAAATAGCCAATACAATCTTGAAATAGAAGAAGAAAGTTGGGAAACCCACATTTCACTATTTCAAAATGTTTTACAAAACAACACTCATCAAAACAAGATGATACTGGCAAAAGAATAAACATAGAATATAAACCAATGGGTTAGAACTGAGAGTCCAGAGCTAAACCACTGCATATATGTTTAATTGATTTTTGACAAGGTGAAAAGGCCATTTGATAGAGAAAGAATAATCTCTTCAACAAATTGTTCTGGTACAAATGGATATTCTCAGGCAAAATAAAATAATTGTTCCCCTACCTCACACCTTATGCAAAAATTAACTCAAAATGGACCAAAGACCTTAATTTAAGAGCTAAAACTATAAAACACATAGGTGAAAACATAGTGGTTAAATCTTTATGACTTTGGATTTGGAAATCAATTCTTAGATATGACACAAATGCAAATAAATTTTAATTAAACATATTGGACTTCATCAAAATGTATCTTTTCCTTATCAAAGAACACCATCAAAATATAAAATCAATATACAGAATGGGGCAAAATATTTGCAAATCAAATACTTGTTAAGAGTCTAATATCCAGAAGGTATAAAGAACTCTCTCGTCCCCAAAGCAAAAAAATAAACATCTCCATTAAAAAACGGTTAAAGACCAGCATAGACATTATTCCAAAAACAATAGAAAGTGACCATCAAGCACATGTGAATGTGCTTAATTTCATTAGTCATTAAAGAAATGTAAATGAAAATCACAGTGAGGTATTGTTACCAAACAAAAATTTAAAATAAACATAGAATTATATATCACAAAGAATGAAACCTACTATAACCTACAGACTATGGTTAATCATGTAATTATACTAATATTTTTTCATCCATTATAACAAAGGTATCACACCAATGCACAATATTAATAATAGGAAATCTGTGTGCAGGAAGGATATATGGGAGCTCTGTGCTTCCTGCATGAATTTTTATAAACCTAAAAATTCTTTAATAAAAAGATGAGAAAAAATTAACAATAAAATATGGATAATTTTTGTTGTTTCTTTTAAATACTTAAAAGCAGAAGGCCAAGATAGCACAATAAGGCAATAAGAAGAAATCAAACATTTTTCATTATTCATAGATGATAGAACTGTCCCAATAGAAAATTTTAAAATCCCTAAAAATATTGAGAGCTTTATATATATATATATATATATAAACTACAAAAATCAATTGCATTTCTATATATAACCTTCAAATAGACATTTTACAGGAGTTATGTGAAAGCAGAGAACACTGATAAGGAAATATTGGGATACTGGTGGGATAGGCAATGAAGGAAAGATATTATTAACTGGTTGGAATATATCACAATGTGCTCACTTAGCAGATATTTTGGGTTGAGTTTATTAGCAGGATCAGCCTGAATGGTACTAATTCCTTGCTAGATTAGCTAGCTGAAACCTGACTCAATGATCACCCATAGAAATGATTTATTAGATCTATTAGATAAGACTCTGCTAACATTTTTTAACAATGTCCATTGTGGAGAACAAGTCAACCCATCACTGAAAGTTTGAAAAAAATCATTAATAAGGGAAGAATTGGGGTTGGAACAAAGAATTGTTGTATGGCCATGATAATGTCATATTACTAATAGATATACACATGGAGATGTCAAGTAATAAAGCTAAGAGTTTTTGAGTACATACACTGGTGCCATGCACCCTTCAAAGTGTTTTTCTTAAGGTATTTCCTCTGCATGAAAACCATGAGAGGAATTTATTATTATAATCCACATTTTATACAGGAAGAAGTTGAGGCACATAGAGTTAAGCAGACAATCAAATATATGAGTCTGAACATCAGAGGATCTGGCTTGGCTGGAGATGTAAACTTGAATGTCATCAGTTACAGGCAGCCATGCACTTAATGAGGTGACATAGAAAGAGGTGTCAATAGAGAGCAGAGGACTAGGCACAGAGTCCATGGGTCCTCGGATATTTAGGAGCCTGTCAGAAAAACTGGAGATGTGCAATGCCATGGCATGGGATATAGGTATTTAGTCAATAACAGTAGATTGTAACAACTATATCCTTTCTTTTTTTTTTTTTTAAAGATTTTATTTATTTATTCATTTATCCCCCCCTTGCTGCTTGTGCTCGCTGGGTCAGCTAACCACGCCGTGCGGGCGGGCTTGCCTTCACCAGGAGGCCCCGGGAACCAAACCCGGGGCCTCCCATATGGTAAACGAGAGCCCTACTGATTGAGCCACAGCCGCTTCCCTATATCACATGGTTGTACATTCACCATTGCAATAAAAATTCAAGTTTTTTCATTACTCCAAAAAGCCATTCAATGTACAATTCAGTTGGATTGTATAGTCTATGAATTAGTTTTAATAAAACTGTGTTAAAATTTTTAAAAAAGAAATCATGGCCATTTCATTAATGTATTTTAATTGCTTATGTAGTATGTAAAGTAACTATGAAGTAAATATCACCCAATCACCATTAATAAAATTGTTTTAAAAGGTATAGCTAAAAAATGAAATCATTTTCATTTTCCACTAATACTATTTAATTTCTAATATCCTTACTTATACCATCAGGCTGTTTTTCATTTAGTAACATGTGAAGAAAGAAAAGGTCATGTTTTAGAAAGGGTTCGCTATGGAATCAGAAATGACAGGAGATATAGATAGATAGATAGATAGATAGATAGATAGATAGATAGATAGATGATAGATGATAGATAGATAGATAGATAGATAGATAGATAGATAGATGATAGATAGATAGATAGTTAGATAGATAAATGAATAAATAATGAATTTCTTTATTTGAATTTTGTCATGTGAATTTGGGGATGGTTAAGTACAAATTCTTTAGTGCAGGCCAAAACCTGAGAATGCCAGTGAAGATTTATGGTGAATTTCCCAGGAAATCAAATAATTGGACCCCATAAACTGACCATCCAATCAGTTTCATTAGATTCTAATCAGAATTTTCAGATAAACCTGTAATTCTCTGCCCTGAGAAATCAGCCACCCAACCTCCAGTCTTCCCTGAGCAACCAAACCTCCAGTCTACCCTGAAGAATCTACCATCCAAACTCTACTTTAATGGATTAACCCTAATGTGCCTAATAAAACTTTTACCACCTCTCCTGATGAAACAACCCTCACTACTCTGTCTGCAGAGATAAATCATGTTTCACAAGAGAAAACTGCAACGGAATACCCTGAGGTAGTTGGCTTTCAAAACACATGGAAACAAACTCTTCAACTGTCCCATCCCATTCCCTAAATAAGAAGCAAAGTAGTTATTCTTTAAGTTATGCCCATGTCTGTTGTATGACACTAAATATGTATTCATTGTCATTCTGTTAAGAATAAATCCAGTGACTACCAATATTCTCAAATGATTCATCTCTGTCACCATATTCTGCTTATGGATGTGTCAATAAAATAATAGTATGTTTTAGTTAAATTCTCCTGATTCTCTTGACAATATAAATTTCTGGCAATTCTTAGTCGTTACTTCTCTGAAGAGAAAAAAATTGATTCACAAATGAAGGTATATTTTGTAGCAAATCATGTCCCACTATAGAATTCTCAACAACACTATAAGAAGCTGGAAATGTGGTGGGCAATATGTATGGCACTTAGCCTCATCCAATCTCTTCTGCACAAATACATTCTTGTTACTAATATTTCAGAATTATTGAACTGGCCATGCTATGTTTAGCTTTTTTCTCTTAAAGAGAAGATAGAGGCATATAGAATTCTTTTATAAAAACATGATCAATATAAAAAAAATAAAATAAAATAAAAGCATTTGCTGAAATCACAAGTAGTCTGAAATGAAATAACAAATGTCCATGGGAAGAAATTTGCAAATATTAAACTTGAGAAAAATGAAACTATGATAGCTGCTACCACATATTAAGTGGTTAATAAGGGTTAAGAGTTATGTATATATCATTTTATATAAACTATGTAGTAATCAGCAAACTAATTTTGTGTCCCTTTATATATGAAAAGTTATGCCAAGTTAGGTATATAATTTTATCAAGGTCACATAGCTACCTATCAGCAGAGCCAGGGTTCAAGTTCAGATTTCTGATTTCTGTGACTACACATACTAAGCCGCTCAACCATATATAAAATCCCATTGTGACATGCAAAATTCTTGAGTCATTGTCACCTAGAAATATCACAATCTATATCTTCACCCTTTTGAGTTCCTTTTGAAAAGCCATCAAACTTAAAATACAATCAAATAATAAAAGTAATAAGAAAATAAAATGGTTTCTAGATAAGATATCTGACCAGTAATTAAAATTTAAAATATATTTATAATCCTCTTTCTTAAAATATATTTATGATCATAAAGTGACATATACCCACTGGATGATTGAAAAGTCATTTTCTTTTTCTTTAATAATTTCAATAATAATAAATTACAGTCCCTTATTTCTACTGCCCTTATTGCTTAATTTTCTGTTAAGAAAATTGAAGCAAATTTCTGATTTGCAAATCTATTGGTCTAATAGATCTAAGTATTGTCTTAAGGAACATAGACCTTCCTATTTTCCCAGCTATGTTCCCTGGAAGGACTGTGGTTCAATTGTAATACAACTCTGAGTAAACCTAGACCACGCTATTTAAAATTTAATTATTAAAGTTCATCATTTAGTCTGAGTTCAGGTTTATAGTTTCTAATATGTTGTGTAAGTGATGAAAAACTATTCTTACTTCTAGAGCAGAACTGACCACTCAATTACAAAACACTGTGAATATTACACATTTGGATAATTATACTAATTTACATATCTCTTCTTGGAGTCCATGGGGGAAGCCAAAGCAGAAAACACAATAACACTCATCTATCATAGAACAGCAACAAGATGAGATTATTTTACCCCTATAATTAACAAGTGAATGTTTCTGGAACAACAATCCATATGTTAAAAAGACTACAAGAGAATATTTTGGATTTTAATAAAAAATGACCTCTCTGTGGAAAAACCATATGGCATCAAATTGGAAAAGTAATCAAATCATTAATTTTCTATTAATTATTCCAGGAACAAATACTTATTAGCTATTGGAAATATATTAATGAATTAAGTTTCCTGAAATCAAATTTTCCTTTGCTAGAAATACATCTTCTTTAATTCCTCAAAAATTCCATGAAGATATATACTATAATATTATATACATTATGTTTTGAAATTTGTATGATTTGCACTTGTCTTCAGTATGCCTAAACTAATCATTGAACTCTAATGTACCTGGCTGTATACATAGGAAACTCTCAAGAAAATTTTGAAAAATATGTGAATGACTTGGTCTAACACAAGACATTCTAATTTAGTGGAAAGGTAAGGCTGGTTATGGAAATGGAAGAATGTAAACAATTAAAGGAATATGATATTAGTAAGGAACCATTTGTGATCAATAGATCTATTCATTAAAACAATTTCAAATTCATCTATATAATTAATATAACAATTGAAATTTAAGCAAGCATTGTTTGCACATGTTGATATTGTGCTTTTATAATTTAAATGAAAATGCAAAAGGATAAGTAAAAATAACTTTAAAAAGTACGATAATTTAGAGGCCTCATATAATCTGATTTTAAAATTCACCAAAGTTCTAAAATAAACAAATGAGTGTGGTATTGTTGAGAAGATAACTTAATCAGTGAAGATGAACAGAGTACAGAAATACATTCACACATATACGTGAATAGTGGCACAACAAGGGCTTGAAGGATGTAGGGGTGGTGATTCCCTCACATTCCTATTCAAACCACCTATTTGGTCTCTGGAGAAAAAAGACTTGGAGTATGACAGTGGATTACCATAAACTAAACCATGTGGTTACCTAAATTTCAGTCACTGTTCCAGATATGGTATCATCTCTTGAACAAATTAACACATTCCAAGATACATGGTAAGCAGCTATTGATTTGGCAAATCCTTTCTTCTTACAATACTTGTTAGTTTATTTTCATCATCTTAGGGGAATAGGAAAGCTTCAGGCCTATGAAAAAAATCTATTCTGCAGGTAACTTTATTTTTTATTTTTTAAAAGACACTTAGATTACATAAATGTTACACAAAAAATATAAGGATTCCCATATGCCCCACTCCCCTCACCTCCCATACCCTGCCACATAAACAACATCCTTCATTAGTGTGACACATTCATTGCAATTGATAAACGCATCCTGGGGCATTGCCATTGAACATGGACCATAGTTCATATTATAGTCTACACTCTTTCCCATACAGTTCTCTGCAGATAACTTGATCAAATTACCCTTCCAGAAGACAGCACAATGGTCTAGTAAACTGATACTATGCTCTTTGGACCTAGTGAGCCTGAAGTAGAAACTACACTAGACTTATTGGTAAGATATTTACATGTTAGAATATAGGTAATAAATGCAACTAAACTTCAGGGAAATGTCATCTCAGTGAAATTTCTAGGCACCCATTTGATAAGACAATGTCCACATATCTCTTTTAAAGTAAAGGATAAGCTTTTCAATCTGACCACTCAGCCACAAAAGAGGCAAAATGACTAGTCAGCCTCTAAGCATTTTGAAGCTAACATAGTTCGCATTTGTATGGACTACTCTGATCCATTTAACAACAATTAACCTAAATGCTGCTATTATTTGAGTGTGGACTGGAAGAAGAAGAACCTATTTAATAGCCCACAGTGCTGTGCAAGCTGTTTTGCCACATGGGTTTTAGTGATCAAGCATATCAAATGTTGTGTACAGTGCCAGTAGCAAATAGAGATGTTGTTTGCAGCCTTTCAAAAACATCTATATGAGAAACACAGTTGCAGAAACATGGGATTTGGAGCAAATCTTTCATCCTCTGAAGATAATTACTCTTTTTGAGAAACATATTTTGGCCTGCTACTGGTAATTAGTAGATACAGAATGATTTCTGCCAAGTATCCTAATTTCCATGAGACCTGAGCTGCCCATCATAAAATGGGTGTTATCTAACACACCAAGCCATTACAGTGGAAATGTACTGCAACTCCATCATCAAATGGTAATGGTTTATATGATGTAAACCTTTAGCAGGCCTTAAATGCACAAGTAAGGTACCTGAAAAAGGGCTCAAATGTCCATGGCTCCCATTCCTGTTACCTAACCTTCTCCTTCCTAGGCCATAGCTATGGCTTTAGAGAGTCCTTCACAAGAAAACTTGAAGCTTTTATCTGCATTTTTAAAAAGAAGCTTTAGACTGCTTAAAATAATTCTATATCTAGTGAAAACAGCATTATTTTACCTTTCCATCAACAAAGAACAAATGTTCCCATTTCTCCACATCCTCTCCAACACTTGTTATTTTCTGTATTTAATAGTAGGCATTCCAGTGGCTGTGAAATGTTATCTCTTTTGCTTTTGATTTGTGTTTCCCTAATATTAATGATGTTGTGCACCTAATCCTGGGTTTATTGGCCAATTATGTACCTTCTTTGGAGAAAAATCTATTCAAGTTCTGCCCATTTTTAAACTGGATTTTTTTTTTGTCAAGTTTTAAAATTTCTTTCTATATTCTGGGTAATAAATCCTTACAGATATATGAATTTCAAATAGTTTATCCCATTTTGAAGGTTGGTTTTTATATTCACGATAAAGTACTATGAGGCACAAAGGTTTAATTCGGATAAGGTCCCATTTATCAATTTTTTCCCCTTCTTTTGTTGTTCTACTTTTGGTGTAATGCAAGGAAATACTGCCTAACACAATTCCTGGAAATGTTGCCCTATGTTTCCCCCTTGGAGTTTGTCTTAGTTTTTTGTTTGCTAAGCAAATACTATTAAAGAGGTGGCATAAAAAATGAGACATTATTGGCTCATGGTTTTGAAACAGACAGAAGTCCCAAATTGAGGCATCAACCAGGTGATTCTTTCTTCCTTATGACTATGGTGTTCTGGGGCTGGCTGCAAGTGCTCCTTAATCCTTGTATTTTCTGGCATTTCACATTGCACTTGGTAATGACATTATCCTTTCTCCTGTGGATTCCATTGACTTCTAGGTTCTTTTGTGGCATTCTTTTTTTTTTTCCCTAGAGTTTTTTAAAAAATTTGTTGAAGTAAATCACTCATACATAAACATAAATAAACAATAAGTATATAGTAAAAGTCATGAACTTACAAAGGAAACATGCATAATATCGTACAGGGCTCTCATACCTTACTTACCACCATTATTTTGCATTGTTATGAAACATTTTTAACTGTTGATTAAAGAGCATCCTCAAAATATTACTACTAACCAAAGTATTTTCCCCCAACCTACCCTATTATTTTTATTATATCATTTAGAAATGAACTTACATAAACAATGTGTGTAGTAAAATTTATGAACTTACATGTGGCATTCTTTCTATGGCTCAATTTCATTCTGCTTATGAAGGACTCCAGTAATTGGATTACACTCCAAACTGATACACTTGGCCAAAGTTTAACTAAAAGTAGCATCTTTAAAAGGTCCTATTTAAAATGGGCTCACACCAACAGGAATAGGTTATGATTAAAACAAGTTTTTTTATATATAATTTTAAGAGCTATATAGTAAAAACAGCAGCAGACTTTATAGTTTTGGTTCTTATACTTAGATATTGATCTATTTTGGTTTACTTTTTTGTATATGGTGAGATATAAAGGTCAAAATTAATTTTTTGTCATGCAGATATCCAGTTTTCCCAACATGATTTCTTGATAAGATTATTCTTTCCTCACTGAGCTGATTTGCCACCCTTTTCCAAAATCCATTGACCTTTGACACATGGGTTTGTTTCTGAACTCCCAATTCAAAACCATTTTCTGTATGTTGGTCCTTGTGATAGTATCATGAATTTTGGCTACTGTAGTTTTGTAATAATTTTTTATTAGGATGTGTTGTGCTCCAAAAACCTTTTTAAAAATGTCTTTGGCTATTAGAGCCTTTGCTCTTCTATACAAATTTCTTGAGTGGCTTTTCTATTTCTACAAAGATGTCAGATGTATTTTATATTGGGATTGTGTTGAATCTGTAAATCTCTTTGAGGAGAATTGACACCATAATATTTAGGCTTCCAATCCAGGAACACAGAATGTCGTTCCATTTTTTTTTTTTCTTATTTGAGTACTGTCAGCAACATTTTATAGTTTTTTGTGTGTAACATTTGCTAATTTGCAACCTTTGGTAAATTAAATCCTAGATATTTGATTTTATTCAGTTGCTATTGCAAATGACTTATTTACTTCATTTCCTCTTATGATTATATATTAATAATTTATTGAAATGTCACTGATTTTTTCATGTTTATATTTTATTCTGCCACATTGTTGAATTAGTTTACTAGCTTTTAGCTTTGTTGTGAATTTTTCAGAAATTTCTGTGTATAGGATAATGTCATCTTCTAATAAGGAATGTTTTACTTCTTCCTATCCAATTTGGATGCCTTTTAATTCTTTTCCTTGCATAATTAATTGAATTAGAACATTATAACAAGGTTGAATAATATTGGTGATAGTGGGCATCTTAGCTTTGTCCCTTATCTCAGGGGGAAGGCTTTCAGACTTTCACCATTAAATAGGATGCTAACTATGGGATTTTTATATATGACCTTTGTCATTTTGAATTAATTCCTGGCTATTCCTCATTTTCTGAGTGTTTTAACAATTTTATCAGGTAATCTAATCAAAGGTCCCTCAGCTAAATTTAATATAATCAAAGTATATCACACCCAGAGGGATAGATTATTTTACAAACATAATCTTTTTCCTTTTTGAATCATAATCCCAAACTGACACACTTCCACTTCAATTCTTTGGAAGAGTTTAAGTAGGATTGATGTCAGATCTTTCCAGGATAATTGGTAGAATTAACCCATAAAATAATCTGGTCCTATGCTTTTCTTGGTTGGGAGATTTTGATGACTAATTCAATCTCACTACATATGATTGGTCTGTTGAGTCCTTCTATTTCTTATTTCATCAATGTAGGTTACTTGTGTGTTCCTAGAAATTAATCCTTTTCATATAAATTGTCCATCTTTTTGGTACACAACTTTTCACTGTATCCTCTTATTAAACCCTTTATTACTGTAGGGTCAGTGTGGATAAATTCTCCCTCATATCTGACTTTATTTATTTGCAAGTTCTTTCTTTTTTCTTGTTCATCTAGCTAAGGGTTTGTCGATTTTATTAGTCTTCTCAAAGAACCAACTTTTGGTATTGTTAATTCTTTCTAATGTTTTTTATTCTCGGTTTCATTAATTCTGCTCTAATCTTTGTAATTCCCTTCCTTATACTTGCTTTTGGATTAGTTGTGTTGTTTTTTTTTTTTTTTCCTAGCTCCTCTAGGCATACTGTTAGTTCTTTGATTTTAACTCTTTCTTTTTTTTTTACAAAGGCATTTAGACTACAAATTTGCTCTCAATGGTGCTTTAGCTGCATTTGCTTTGATTTCCCTGGCAATTTCTTCCTTGACCCACTGATTGACACATTTTGTGTTGTTTTATTTCCATATATTTTTGGGTGCTCTGGTTCCTTGCCCCTTATTAATTTCCAGCTTCATTCCATTGTGGTCAGAGAAATTACTTTGTAATATTTCAGTCTTTTTAAGTTTTTTGAGACTTGTTCTATGATCTAGAAAGTGGTCTATCTGGGAGAATGATACATGAGCACTCAAGAAGATTTATATTCTGTTGTTTTTGGGTATAGTGTTTTGTACATGTCCATTAGTTCTAGTTATTTTAATAAATTATTCAAGATATCTGTTTCTTTATTGCACCTCTGTTGAGATGTTCTGTCTAATGGTGAAAAGATAATGGTATATTAAAGTCCCCTCTATGATGACAGAGACATTTTTATGTCCCTTTAGTTTTGCCAGTATTTGCTTCATCTATTTTGGTGCTTAAATATGCATGATTGTTCTTTGTACTTGGTATATTATCCCTTTTATTAATATATAGTGTCCTTATTTGTCTCTTACAAGAGTTTTTCATCTAAAGCCTATGTTGTCTGATATTAGTATAGCTACCTCTGACCTTTTTTGGTTACTATTAATGTGTAAAATTGTTTACTAACCTTTAAGTTGCAACATATTTGTGTCTCTTTGTCTAACATGGAGTTCTTGTAGACAGTATAGAGATGGGTCATATCTCCTTATCCATTCTACCAATCTGTTGATTGGAGATCTTAATCCATTGACATTCAGTGTTATTACTGTAAAGGCTATACATACTTTAGTCATTTTTCCTTAAGAATCATATATATCATATTTTATTTCATTTTTGAAAAATACACTAGAAGCACATAACAGCAGATTTGAACAGGCTGAGGAAATAATTACTGACATCAAAATGTAATATATAAAATTGCACATATAGTAGTACAGATAGATTTTAAAAATGGAAAACTTCAACAGGACTCAGGGAATTGAATGACAATGTGAAATTCATGAATATACACATTATTGATGTCCCAGAGGGAAAAAAGTAAAGAAAAGTCAGAAGACATGTTTGAGGAAATAATGGCTGAAAATTTCCAACTCTTATGATGGACATGGATGTACATGTCCAGGAAGTGCAGTGTGTTCCAAGCACAATAAATCCTAGCATATCTACCCCAAGACACAAACTTATCAGATTGTCAAACATGCAAGACAAAGACCAAATCCTGAAAGCAGCAAGGGAAAATAAATCCACCACATATAAGGGACACTTGATAAGATCAATGGCTAATTTATCATCTGAACCATGAAGATGAGAAGACAGTGGTATGATATATTTATGGATATGAAAGAAAAAACTTGCAGGCAAGAATTCTGTATTCAGCAAAGTTGTCATACATGAATGTGGGAGAGTTCAAAATATTGACAGATAAACAAAAATTGAGGGGAATTGTCAACAAGTTTCCTGTCCTTCAAGGAATAACAAAGGGAGGTTGAAAGGCAAAAACAAGAGGGAAAGGGTTGGAGGAGAGTGTAGAGAGGAAGATGACCACCATTCTCTTTTAGATTTACAAAATAAGCAACCATTACCACCATGAAAGTCTCATCCCATATGAGCCACACAGTTGGTGGCAAATATTATTGGCTTTGGATTGTACCAGGAATCATGGATACCCAACCCTTGCTCTACCTACCCCTACTTATTCATCTAGTTATATTCCATTTATATCACTGTATGTCACAATCTTTAAAAAAATTAATGCATAAAAATCCTTTCACTGTCTTTAAAAATGGCTCTGTGTTGGCTGGTGCTCTCCTTAAGAGTTTAGTTCTTCTATCAAGAAGATTCCCCTGAAGCAATATTGTAGGGTCTTCTTTTTTATTTTGAGTCTTGCCCTGAGTTTATTTTAGGGGCTTAGAAATTAATGTTTACTGGAATTGGAATGCCTTCCCTATCCCTATGAAATAGCCCCATGCCCCATTTTCAGTGTTATATTATATGTCTTGCAGCCAGGGACCATTTTCCCAGCCCACTTTGAATTGATAGTTACTTACAATGCTTTAACTGTCTGCAACTTATTTCTGCTTTCAGGGCAAGTTCTGGGGTAAAAAAGACAGAGATAGGCTTCATGAATTAATCTTTCAGGCTGCTATTCAATAGATTGGTTGCTATAAGCACTTTAGTATGCTCTTGGGGGTTACTCTACTCCCTACAAAACAGAATCAGGGACACACAATCAGATTTCAGGCTCACTCTGCAATGAACAAGGGATGTATTAGGGTAAACTCCAGTTTATTCTACCAGTTTTAATTTGCACTTTCTTGATTCAGGACTCACCCTGTTAATGCAATCATTTAACTGTTCTCTGAAAATTTGAGGAAGATAATTTGTCTTTTTATGGAGTTTCTCAAAGATTCTGTTGGTAAATAGGCCCTGGAGTGTCTTATGTTGACACCTTTCCCTAGAATTAATCATAATAATATTGACTATTAAAATAATTAATGAATATGTCCATGTGTTCACGGGGCATTGTCTCAGTGGGTGGAGACCCACACAATACCCAAAAGAATGTTGGATTCCCATTCAGAGGATTCCTGCTACATTCCCTAAAAGAGTGTCAAGAAAGCCCCTAGTACTTGGGCAGTGTCTTGTGAGGAAGGACAGACTATTATGTCAGCCCCTTGATATTAATGATTGTACTCGTGAACCTTTTCTTGTGAAATTGAAACAGCCTATTGTGATATATTGCCTGGAAGTTGCCTTCTGAAGCCTTCCTTGTTGCTCAAATGTGGTCTTTTTCTAAGCCAAACTCACCATATAAATGCACTCTGGTCACCCCCTACTTGGCCTGGGACATGTATCCCAAGGGTGGGCCTCCCTGAATCAGAGGGACTATTACCAAATACTGACTAATAATGGATCTGGAAGGAGACCATGACCCAAAGGGGGAAATATTGAATACAAATGAGTGTTTATGTTTGGGAGATTTCAAGGTGAATCAGGAGGTCATTCCAGAAGTTACACTTATGCCTGTCTCAACAGGGTCTCATTGAGTGCCACAGTAAATAGCACCTAAAACAGTGGAGCTACTGGGGGCTCTGGAGATATCTGGATACTGTAAGCAGGGTGAATGGTCTTGAGGGTTCAATGATCTCTCAGTAGGCCTTGCTGTGGAACATATGATAACCTATCTCCTCAATGTACCAGAGTTGGACTCACTTGTAGTTTTTCTGCATGTGGTTCTTCTACTCCTTTTTATTTGAACCTATAATTGTACTATGCTTATTGATTATATGTACCAAGGACTTAAATCTTTTGTCTGTTCATGTTCTAAGTTTCAGCAGAGTTGCAGCACCTAATCTCCAGTTCAGTGGAATTGCCCAGGACAGCAAGCAGAGAGATGATGATGCACAACACTCATCCCCAAACAACAGAGAGTAACTATAACTGCAGGTGAGATGGTTCCATACATCTCCCCATGAGATCTTTGCACCTTCTCAGTCAGAGGCAGGATGGGCATTGCAATTCCAAAGTCTTCAGGATTGGAGAATGAACAATGGACTAAAGTAGACTTATTATTCTGTTAGTATTCTATTATACACTTATTATTATTCTAGCAATGAAGGAACTTGGATCATTGATGTCAGGGCATTGACCACTGAGTGTTCTAGAGGGAGGAAGGGAGAAGAATGGGTGTAGCATGGGGGCATATTTGGAACATTGGGATTATCCTACATGGCATTACAATGATGGATACAGGCCATTATACATTTTGTTAAAGCCTATAGAACTGTGTGGGGCAAAGTGTGGACTATAGTGCAGACTGTAGTCCAGGATGGTAGCAATGCTTCAATGTATGCTCTTCAATTGTGGCAGATGTGCCCACAAATGAAAGGTGTTGTTGATGTGGGAGAGTATGGGAGGAGGATGGGGTGGGGTGTGTGGGAATCCCCTTTAGTTTTTTTGTGGCATTTATGTAATCCAAAACTTCATTAAGAATTAAAACTTTACAAACTTTACAACATTTTTTAAAAAAGAGTTCAAATCCTTCCACATAGCCAGTGAAGGGTTAGAGTAGAGTCTAGTTTGTTCTACCAGTTTTAATTTGCATTTTCTTGATTTAGGACTCACCCAGTTACTGCAATTATTTAACTGTTTTCTGGAATTTTGAGCAACAATTTGGAGTTTCTCAAAGATTCTGGGGTAAACTTACCCTGGAGAGTCTTCTGCTGCCACCTTTGCCTAGAAGCTATCATAATAATATTGAGTTATAAAATAATTTAAGGATGCAAATAATATCTCCAGAGAAACATTAACATTATAATGCAATGTGGTATAGTTAAAAAATACAAAAGAGAGAATAAAATTAAATATTAAATATTATATTAACCAAAAAGAAGAAAAGATAGAAGAATCAGATTTGCAAATTATATGATATCAAATGAAAATAACACATAAATAATCATTTTAAGTGTAAAGTCTAAATCCTCCAATTAAATACCATTAACTGAATTTATTAGAAAGTAAGGTCCATTATATGCTTAAAAATGTATATCTGTATATATATATATATATATAAGTATATAAATACAACTCTGCAAATTAGTACCATTAGAAAAATAGAACATTTTTTCCATAGATGGGGAAGGAGTATAAAATAACCAAAGAGACAATTTTCCAGAAAATTATAAAATTTCTCATAAGAGCTTTAAATCACATTTAGAAATGGAAAGAATTAAAAACAGAAATAGATTTTTTTTCAAATAAAAGCATTGAGTAATTGCCAGTTACAAAGATCTAATTTTGATGACATGTTGGACTAATAGATCATGTTTCCTTTCTTTTTCCTTTTTTTTTTTTATGATTTAACAAAATTATGTTACAATTAAAGATGATGTATCGGAATCCCAACAATAAAGATTCAGCCCAAAAGATTAGTCATAAAAAGATTTGTCAATTATTTTTTTTTTGACTGTGAATATTATTTAAGGTAAGCATAATGACTATAAAAATTAATTTCATTGCTGGGGAAAAAGCTTTCTCAAGTTGACTTTGAAGACTATTGTGGTGGCATTGACATAGAACCCCATGGTCATCTGCTGTGAAATAAATTAATACTGGCCTTTTAATTTCCAAATAAGCTTTTATCAGTCTTACTGAATTTTTGGTGGATTAAAGAAATGTACATTAAAATTTCATCAAGTAGATATTATTTTGAATTCCTTTCCCCAATATATCAAATAATCTCCCAAATTCTGAAATATAAACAATTTTCTTATAGGAGTTGCTTCTCAATCTACATGGAAATTGACCTCATAATCACTTAATGAAATATTCATCAGAAAACATTTCCCCTTGGTGTATATAGAGGAAGTAAATTTTGGCCTTTCACTTAATTAGAAAAACTTTACTTATCTCAGTGCTTATATTTAGTTCCTTCTCTCATATTTCTTTTAACATAATAAAAGCCTAAATACTATGTAATAAAAAAAGTTTAACAAACTCTGCTGTGGCTGAATACAGCAGTGCATCTGCTGTGTTGATGAATAGTAGACACTTGCAAACCTGACTCACCTGTGTTTTCCTTGTGATAAATCAAAAATGTCCAATCATCACCTGGTGTTCACCCCTAGAAAGTAGTTAGTTATGCTGTACCAGTCAATGCAGAATGTGTGATACTGTGGGTTTTACAAACATCTATTATAATACAGGTCTGTGTTTATTAGAAGTATTTAATAATAAAATTAGTATATTACTGGAAATTCAGTGTGCAAAATTCTACAAATATATAAGTACACTTGATAATAAGCTTTATATGCACAAAGGAGAATAATTGGAAGCAAAAAATCTAAAGAATAATGGAAGAATGATTTTCATTTTCTTCTTTAAATTTCATTGTAAAATGAATTTTGTGGAATGAATTATGTTTAATCTTATGATAGTTTAAATTTTAAATACAAAAAAAAAGTTTCTTTGTGAACATGTGTTATTTCATTCTTAGTGTTAAACAGTCTTACACTCACAGGTTAATTAACAACTTCTCCAGAAATACCTACTCATTTACCCAGTCATAAAGTGGAGCATCACAAAAGAATACCAAAAGTGTTGTTCATCATTATGTGGCTTCTAAGAGGAAGGCAGCTCTTTATTCCAAATTAACATGGGTGCCTTAGTCATTGACCTTTAATTATTGGCATCATGCCAAGAAAACTGCCTTAGAAATTGGTACCAGAGATGATCAAATGTTGCATTATCAGCAACCTTCAATATAATATGTGCCATGGCTTTATCAGGTTGAAAGACAAAGGATACTCTCTGCTTGTGTTGACAGTAGCTTCCTCCTATAATTGTAAAACATAATTTCCAAGTGAACTTTCTATTTGACCAGGACCTGAACAAATATTTTAGGTTGATTAATTGTACCTCAAAAACTGAAATAATGCACAAATATTAAACTTCAGTTATCTCAAAGGAAATAATCATTGTATCACAGAAATGCAAATATTTCAGGTTTCTTAAATGGTTCACATATTTCCTTTCTGAGAAAAAATTGAGGTTGAAAATTTTCTAGACAGGTAATTCTGGAAGAAGATTTATAAAAACTCTGACTCATGGTATGTATTAATCTCAAAGTTACAATGTTTTTGTTTATGTAAAAAAAGTGAGGTTATTTTTAGAAGGATATTAGGATTTACCTATGTAATGCCAGGTTTTATACAAATGGAAATATAGAATTGATAGAATCACAGTCATCAAACAATATACATATACTGAAAATTTTTCGAAAAACTTTTGGTTAAATAATCTGTTAAAAATAATATCTTCTAAATATTAACAGTAATATGTAGTCTATAATATTAATACACCAAAAGTTTAATTTCTGTTATGTCAGTGCTACTCCTGCCACATTAGATTTTCTTTCCCAGCTAATACCTATGGGCTTGTGGGGAGTTCCTTACAATCAGTTGCTGGGGTCAAGAAAACTTGGTCCTTGATTACAGATGGTTCTACCTGATATGCAGTGGCCAACAGAAAGTGGAGAGCTGCAGCACTGAAGCCCCTTTCTGGGACATCCCTGAAGAAAAATGCTGAAGGGAAATCTTCCTGAGGGATAACTTCAAGAAGTACACCTGGTTAATTTTGCTTGGAAGGAGAAATGTCTGGAGTTGTGTTTTTATAGTGATTCATTGGCTGTCATCAATAGTTGGCTGGATGGTCAAGGACTTGGAAGGAGCATAATTGGAAAATTGTTGACAAAGAAGTTAGGAAGGAAGTATGTGATTAGACCTTTCTGAATGGGCAAAAATCACGAAGACATTTGTGTCCTATATTAATGCTTATCAGAGGATGACTTCAGCAGATGAAAATTTTAATAATTAAGTGGATAAGATGACCTGTTCTGTGGATACAAGTTGGCCTCTTTTTCCAGCCACTCCAGTCATTGCTGAATGGGTTCATGAACAAATTGGCCATTTTGTTATGTATAGAAGTTATGCATGGGCTCAGCAACATGGAATTCCTTTTACTAATGCCAATCAGGTTATAGCTACTATTTAGTGTCCACCTGCCAGCAGCAGAGACCAGCACTCAGTCCCCAATATGGCACCATTCCCTGAAGTGATCAGTTTTGCTATGGGGTCAGAAGCTGATTACATTGGAACACTTACATCATGGAAGGTGCAGTGTTGTTTTCTAACCAGAACAGATACATATTATGGATATGGCTTCCATTCCCTGCATGCAATATTTCTGTCAAAATCACCATCTGTGACCATACAGAATTCCTCATCCACCATCTTGGTATTCAACAGAATTGCTTTTGATCAAAAGAAGTGTTGGAATGGTCACATGCTCATGGATTTCCCTGGTCTTACCATGTTCCTTATCATCTTGAAGCCACTGATTTGATAGAATGGTGGAATGGCCTTTTGAAGATTCAAGGATGGCCCTACATATGTGACAATACCTTGCAGAACAGGGCCAGTGTTTTCTAGGAGGCTACATATATCTTAAAATCAGCATCTACTCTATGGTGCTGTTTCGCACATAGCCAGGATTCGTGGGTCGATGAATCATTTGGTAGAAATGGCATTGACACCACTCTTTATTTCCCTTAGTTATTCAGTAGAGAAATGTCTGCTATCTTTAGCTGTGCAGGTCTATAAGTTTTATTTCCCAAATGAGGACTGTTTCTTCCAGGAGACACACCAATAATTCCACTGAACTAAAATTTAAGGTTGCCAACAGGACAGCTTGTGCTTTTCATACTTCTGAATAAACAGACAAATAAAGGAATTACTGTACTGGCTGGTGTGATTGAGCCTATCAAGGGGGAATAGGACTACAACTACATAATTTAAGTAAAGAAGAGTATGTCTTGAATAAAGAACAGTCCCTAAGGTATCTCTTTGTACTACCATGCCCTGTGATTATAATCAGTGGAAAACTGTAACAAACCAATTCAGGCAAGACTACCAGTGGTCCAGAAACTACAGGAATGGGAATAAATATAGGGAATTTTTTGAACACCTTCTTTGGAGCTCTCAGCTTGTGGGTTATCTTGTAGAATATGGACTTGCCCATCCCCACAATCATGTGAAATAATCATATAACATATCATAATGTTTTCATATATCTGTTGATTCTGTTTTCCTAGAGAACCCTGACTAATATAGAGGGTGGAGTGTTGTGGATTGAAAGTGTATATACACCCCAGGAAAAAAAGTTCTTAAAATTAATCCATTCCTGTGGGTGTGAAATCATTGTAAGTAGGACAATTTTCATTAGGATACTTCAATTTAGCTATGACTCACTTAAATCATGATGGATTTTAATCCTATTATTGTTGCTTTTATAAGTGGAATGAAATCCAGACAGTGATAGAGAAAAATTCACAGTTGGAGCAGACAGAACCTGTAATCAATGGAGTGGAATCAACCAGGCAACTACATGATAATCCTTGCTATGTGACAAGCTAGGGACCAGGGGTCATTGGCTGCCAGAACCAGAATGCTACAGTCTTGGGAGAAAAGGCACCACCTTGATGATGCCTTAATTTGGACATTTTCCCCACCTCAAAACTGTAAGCTATTAAATTCCCATTGTTTGAGATGGACCATTTCATTGTATTTCTTTAAGCAGCCTAGAAAACAAAAACTTATATGAAGAAAACATAAAAGTTAAATATCATATCCCCATTTCATTTATCTAAAAATAAATATTTACTCAGTACCAGAAGGGGGGGGTTCTCAAGTTAGTAAAATAGCAGTGGAACTTTCTCCCATCGGCCCATGTACATCTGCTGATAATGGGCTTACAATAACACACATGTTGACCATTACAGGAGCGGGTTGTAAAGCCAATTGTTTTTGGGTTTTTTTTTTTGGGGGGGGGAGGATTTAAGTTCTACCCAAATCACTCTGGCAATTATTGCCCCTGTTGGTATGTCTTTCATGCAGTTGGCATATTATAGTACTGTCAGTCCTCGTAAGAATAAAGTATTGGTTCCAGTGTTCAACAAATCTTTTGAATAGTGCCCTCTAAGACTATGAAACAGAGATATTCTGGAGGCAGTGACCACTGTAGGGCTAAAGAGACTGGAAGTCTTCAGAAGCAGCTTGCTTCTGTCCTTTTCAGAAGCATGGCCAGATTTTATGGGCTGTCCTAACTGGCTGTGTCAATAACAAATTAAGATACACCATGTGCAGTAGTTGGGGCCTGGTCTAAATGCACAAATCTGTTTGTTGGTCCCTTAATGGTATGTTGGTTTTGGGTATGTCCACTGCTGTAAAGCACCAAATGCAGTCAGAGCTGTCAACAAGCCTCACAGTCTTGTATAATATGAACCAGGTCAGAATATTTAATGGAGATTCCTAGTGCCTTAGCCAGACACCATCGTGTAGCAACTCCTATATGGCCATTCTTTTTGTGTAGCCATAGGGATGCTTCTTTAGCACCTTTAGAGCTGGCTAACTTTAGCTCTGAGTTCCAGGTGTGTTGCAGTATTTAAAAATTCTATGGATTCTTCCAATTTGCTAAATTCATATCAGTGGGGTCTTGTAATACTTGTACTTCAGTACCTGGCTTACTTCACTCAACATAAGGTTTTCAAGATTCATCCATGTTATCCCATGTGTTAATACTGCATTCCTTCTTACAGCTGGGTATTAGTCTATTGTATATTAAGTGATACACAAAGAGTGAAGCATCTCAGGATTTAAAAATAACAATCAGCAATCAGAGGTCAGGAATAAATGCTACTACAACAAGAGTTTGCAATCAAGACCCTTAATTAATTATGAGTGTTTTAAATAAAGCTGTTTTTAAAAATCATTTACTATGGAATATAGTAAAAGTTTTGTATCATTTTCCTTTGACCCTTTTACCAAAATAATGTTAATCAACAGGTAAAACATAGCTTATAGACTTGCATTGCTTCTCCTTTAGTGTCTCCCTCTGTTGAAGATGAGCTGACTACATGCTCTTTTAGAGAAGTATTAGTGCAGAACAATGTAAAAACTAAGGATACAAATTAAAATAAATAAACAAATCTTTTTTTTTTAATTGGCCACATTTTTTTTTGGTATGGCCCCCCAAAAATAAACAAATAAAATGATAAAAAAAAAAAAACAAAAAACTAAGGCATTTTTTTTTTTTGTAACATATTACATTCTTCTAAGAATAATAAAATTATGACCAACAATACCACTATGAAGATCAGTATTAGGAAGGATATTGATAGTGAGAAACTTAAGTCTAAGAATTTTATACAATCTTTAAATAAAGAAATAGCATATAAGTAATATTTTGCTTACCCAGATTTAACAAACAGAAAATTAATCTTCAATATGCAAAACAGCCCAAACACTTCTCATATAACCCATAATATAAGAAATGACACTCACTATATAGTTTTGTGATTCTTGAAAGTATTTTAATTCAGATGAAATGAACAGCTTCCACCCTGTTCACTGTAAGATATGCAGTAATAATGTATAAACTTCAACAGATCAAGTAAAACATAACTATTTTCCCAATTATTTTATGAAACCCTTAGTTTTCCAATGTAATCAAGACCACCTTCCCACCAACACCACCTTAATATGTTCACATGCCTAATGGAACACTAATATGTGCATGCTATGAGTACATCAACTTTCAAAAATGAGGGTTATTCTTAAAAAAAATTCATTAAGAGTGGTAAATACAACATTGATTTCTGCAACTAATAAGTATCTGAAATAGGTAGCAGATATTGGATTGAGTATTAGTTTTTAAAATATCGAGACAGTGTCTGATAAGTTTCTCTGCTACTTAATAATGGCTTCCTGGAATTAACCATTTACATTTAAATCCTTCAGTTTAGAAAATGCTTTAACTTAGCCTAGTGTTGTAGGGTGCCTAAGAGTTACCTCCTGAGAGACTCCATGTTGCTCAAATGTGGTCTCCCTCTAAGCCAAACTCAGGATATAAATGCATTACCTTTTCCAAGCAAGAGATATGACTCCCAGTGATGATCCTCTCTGGCACTGAGGTATTACTACCAAACACCGGCTGGTGATGAAGCTGGAAAAAGCCTTTGAATAAAAGGGGGAAAAGGTAAAGACAAAGGAGTTTATATGGCTAAAAGACTTCAAAGTGAGTTGGGAAGTCATCAGAGAGGCAACGCGTATGCACATATCAGCAGGATCTCATAGACTGTCAAAGCATATATTACCCCAAATAGTGGAGCCCCTGAGGGTTATGGAGACACCCAGGTCCTACCATAATGGCAGAGAGCTCTGGAGTTTTGTGCCTTGCCAGTAGGCCCTACTTTGGAGTTTGTGCTCCTGAGTGTGACAGAGTTGGACACAGGTGTGATGGCTCTATATATGCCTCCTCTATCCCTTCTATATGAACCTATATTTGGTGCTGGAGATGGAAGGTTTATGTCCAAGAGACTTGGATCTCTGGGCTGTCCATGTACCAGCTGGGCCTTCAGCCTCAGCGGAGTTGCAAAACCCACTCTCCATTTCATTGGACTCACCCAGGACAACTAACAAGGAGGTGAGGATGGACAACCACCATATCAAGGAATTAAGAAAGTCTGCAACTGCAAACAAAAAAATCCCATCCATGAGCCATATGGGATCAAAACCCCCTCTCAATTAGTGGTGGAGTGGGGATCACCATCTCAGAATTCTCAGGATTGTGGAATAAAATATGGACTAGAGCTGATTTACTGGCATTCTACTATAGACATATTGAGATTCTAGCAATGGAAGAAATTATATAATTGAAGTAGAGACAGTGACCACTGAAGGTATTAAAGTCAGGTAGGGGGAAATGAGATGTAATATGGGGACATTTTCAGGACTTGAAATTTTCCAGAATGACATTGCAATGACAGATACAAGCCATTATATATCCTGCCATAACCTACAGAATTGAGTAGGAGAGAGCATTAATTACAAGGTAAATTATAATCCATGCTTAGTGGCAATGCTCCAAAATGTGTTCATCAATTGCAATGAATGTACCACACTAATGAAAGAAGTTTTTAGTATGGGGAAAAGAAGGAGGTGTGCGGAGTCGGACATGTGGGAATCCCCCTTTTTTCTAAATGTCACATTTTATACAATCTAAGTATCTTTTAAAAAAAAAAATATATATATATATACATATTTTTAAAAAGAAAATGCATTTACAAATGTCCCATAATAATCCATAACCACATCAACTAGTTACTTCACCTCAAGACAAATTTCACCTTTAAATAAGTTTATTAAATTTGTCCTCAAACAAAATTTACTTTCACAAGCCCTCTACAACTTTTCATTTCCATTAATGTCTTGTCCTACATATTCCCACTCTCATGAAAAATGTGCTATTTTATCTAATGATAAAAATACTATCCCTTAGACAAGCTTATCAAATTTTAGTCAGCCTTGACTATGACAAACATAATTCACTTCCACAAACCTTTTATTTCTTTTTTTTTTTTTATTATGGGTAAAAATCAAAATTCTCACAATACATACAAACATTTGTAAAATGATATATAAATATATATGCATATATGTGTATTTGCTTACAAAAATGTTTTATTTATATATATATATATATATATATATATACATATATTTTAAGAGGTGCTTAGATTACCTAAAATATTACACGGAACCCACTGGGATTCCCATGTTGCCCACCTCCCACACCTCCCACCACATCACACACAAACATCTCCCACAGTGTGGCCCACCAACCTCAAAGAACTTACACATCCTGGAGCCTTGCCACTAACCATAGACCACAGTTCACACTGTAGACCACACTCTCTCCCACTCAGTTCTGAGTGGTGTGTGCTGATTTAAAATGGCCTACATCCATTGCCACAACAGTACTCAGGACAACCTCCAACTCCCAAAGAAGCCCCTGTATTTCAACTGCTCATCCCCTCCCTACCCAAAAACTGTCAAGTGGCAACTGGCTCCACCTCATTGTTATAATTTCTTGCATTGCAAGAATCACCATATGTGAGCAAGAGAATACCATCAAGTCCACTCTAGTCCATAGTTCTTCCCCCAATCCAGAGGCGACTGGGATGCTGATGTCCACTCCAACTCCAAGTGAGAGAGGGCTTATATCCCATGGATATGGTGGGTGGGATGATCCTGCCTGCAGATGCAGGCCCTCTCCATTCCCTGGGATGGCCATTTCCCATCGTTGTCTCCTCACCAGGTGACTTGGATGAGTCCATTGAGCTGTAGGGTAGGAGTTGCAGCTCCACCTAGATTTCATGCACACCTGGCACATAGGTAGGCAGGAGGCTCCAGTCTCTGGAAGTATACCTAAGAAACTCCAGCATCACATGTAGGTTTGAATAGAAGGGACTGGTGAACCATGTGCAGGGAGGACTTATTTGAGTCTAATTCTGTCACTCTCAGGAGCACAGATTCCAAAATAGAACCCACTGATAAGGCATCAGTCTCTGGGGCTATCCCCCCTTATATAAGACCAGGTGTCTCTGGAGCTCTCAGGAACCCCACTGAGTGGGGTGATAGGCACTTAGATGTTCTATGAGCTCCTACTGAGGTGTGCGTAAGAGTTACCTCTGGGATGACCTCCTGACTCTCTTTGAAGTCTCTTAGCCACTTGAACTCATTTGTCTTTACTGTTTCCCCCTTTTATTCAAGGTCTTTTTCCAGTTGTGTTGCCAGTTGGCACTTGGGAAAAGTTTTCAATTAGCAATAATCGTGCCTTGGATAAACCTCATTGGCTACGATACTGCCACTGCACAAAGCTGCCAGTTGGCACTTGGTATTAATCCCTCGTTGCCAGGGAGGCTCATCCCCGGGAGTCATGTCCCACGTTGGGGGGAAGGTAATGCAATCATATGTTGAGTTTGGCATAGAGAGAGGCCACATTTGAGCAACAAGGAGGCTCTCAGGTGGCAACCCTTAGGCACCCCACTACTGCAGGCTAAGTCTCATTTGCAAGAGCAAAAACTCACAAGGGTAGTAATCAATAAACAAACAAACAAACAAACAACAACAACAACAAAAAAAAACAAAACAAAAAAAAACCATCAGTGGGTCATCCTATTTGACAGGCACTGTCCCTACACTCAGAGGACTATTGCTGCTCCCTTGGAGATTGTGGCAGAGCTCTCCAGGCTAGGAATTCAGATTCCCTCATTTATTGTGTAATTATCCACCCATCGTGACCATGCCCCATCCCCCGATCCTTTGAATGATTTTGTATATCTTTCATGCATATTCGGTTGAACCAATCCCCACAAACCCCCCCCGACACCCTCCCCCCAATAATCCCCTGCAGTACCCATTGTATTATGGGTAAAAATCAAAATTCTCACAATACAATTAAAGGGTACCATATCCAGAGGAATAGATTAGCTTACAAACATGATCTTTTCAGGATTCATGAAATAATCTCAAACTGCCACCTGCATTTAGCTTAGAACTCTGTCTATCAGGGCTGGAAATTAAGAATGATAGGGAAAAAGAGAATGCTATAGATTAAACATTGGTTTACATAGTTTGTTTTATAGTTCCCCAATTTAATTTTTTAACAGTCTTGTGGTGAGAGTAATTAGTAATTCAATTGTCAAGTTTCAGTAAATAAAGAAAAAGTCCTTGAAAGTCTTGGAAAATTTTTCTAAATTATGAATGAAACAAATTAAACACATATAATAGATATTTGAGAGCCTGATGGTATGCTTTGACATTGCTCAAAATTTTAGAATAGTATAAAAAAATTTAGCCTCTTATGAGGAAGGAAAAACACATTTCTCACATAAAATATAATTGTTTATATTTTATTCAATTTGACCTTTAAGGAAAGCTGAGGGACTTTTCCTCAATTACTGCACTACTTCACTTATTCATTTAATGCAACAAAATTAAAATATAGGCAAACATATTTTTGCAGAAATTGACATTATGATTTTACATCTTTTAGAAAGTAGAATAAAGTTAGAGGTCTGATTTTAGGATTTATCAAAAAGTTAAAATAAGAGAATGTGTATTGTTGAAAAGATAGATGCCTTGATCAATGAAACTGTATAGAGAGTTCAGAAATAGACTCACACATATATACTGAAGATTAGTGCCATATCAAGAGCTTGAAGAATCCACAGGTGATGATTTGATCACATTCCCATTCATCTCTCCTATTACCTGTGCAGAAAATAGGTTGATCTTGGAGGATGACAGTGAATTACCATGAAATAAACCATGGTTTACCCTAATTGCAGCTGCTGTTTCATGATATGATATCATGACTTGAATAAATTAGCACATCCCCAGGTACATGGTATGTAGCCATTGATTTGGAAAATACTTTTTAAAATTCTTTAGAACTTATTCATTTTCTTTAAGCTTGCAAGCCCAACAAAACCTCTTCACCATCCTTCCCCAGGAGTTTTACAAATCTTCAGGTCAATGTCATAATCTAATCTGCAGGTACCTTGATACCTTTCTAGAATACATCAAACTGGTCTATTAAATTGATAGTATGCTCTTTGGACCTAATGAGCCAGAGGTAGCAACTACTCTAGACTAATTGGCAACACATTTGCATATCAATGGAAGGGTAATAAATACAAGAAAAATTCTGAGAACTTTCATCTCAGTGAAATTTCTAAGCACCCAGTTGATTAGACAATGTCAAATTATGCCTGTTAAGGTGAAGGATAAGCTGTTGTATCTGGCTGCTCCTCCAACCATAAAAAAGGCACAATGCCTCTTTGGCCTCTAAGCATTTTAGAGCTAACTTTTTTCTCATCTGTGTGTGCCATTAACCGAAATGGTGCTAAATTTGAGTGTGGACTGGAATAAAATGAGTCTTCTTTACAGGTCCAGACTGTCTGCAAGCTGTTTTGCCACTTGGGCTATAATGATCCAGGTTATCAAATGTTGCCTAAAGTGTCAGTGGTAAATAGGAATGCTCATTTAGCTTTTTTCAGACCTCTATATGAGAAACACAGCATAGACACATGGGATGTTGGAGAAACACTTGCATCCTCTGCAAATATTCTTTTTGAGAAAGAGATTTGGCCTACCATGAGACTTATTGAGTCTGAATGCTTAACCCCAGGCCACCTATTTACTCTGAGACCTGTGCTCCCTATCATGAAATGGGTATTGTCCAACATACCAAGCCATTAAGTTGGGCTTACACTGCAGCACTCCATTATCAAATGGAAGTGGTTTATATGAGGCTGGGCCCTAGTAGACACTGAAAGCACAACTAAGTTACTTGAAGAAGTGTCTCAAATGCCCATGAACCCCACCCCTGAAACCTTGCCTTCTCTTTCCTAGCCCAGAGCTATGACTTTTGGGAGACCCTTTCAAGAAAACTTGTGCCTTATTTACAGATGGTTTTGCACAATATACAGACACCATCCAAAAGTGCTGAGCTAGAAAGCTACAACACTTTTCTGAGACATCCCTGAAGGACAATGTGAAGGGAAATCTTCCCAATGTGCAGAATCTCAAGCAGTGTATATGCTTGTTCATTTTGCTTGGAAGTAGAGATGCCTAGATGTGATCTGTATACACATTCATGGGCTGTGGATAATGTTTTCACTGTGTGCTCCAGATATTGAAGGGACATTATTAGAAAAATAGTATCTAAATGGTCTTGGGGAGATATATGTGGATGACTCTTAATGGATGAAAAACATGAAGATATTTGTTTCTGATATGAATGCTATTAGATGGCATCTTTAGCACAGGATGATTTTATAATCAATATATACAGTGACCAGTTCTGTGGATAACAATCAGCCTCTTTTTTCAGCCACTCCTGTCATTGACCAAAAGTTCATGAACAAAGAGGTCATATTGGTAGAGATGGAGTTTATGCATAGGCCCAGCAACATCGACTTCCACTCATCAAGGCTGAACTGGCTAAAGCCACAACTGAGTGTCCAATCTGTCAGTATCAGAGACCAGCACTCAGTGCCTGATATGTCCTTTCCACAGGGTGATCACCCTGGTACATGGTGTCAGATTGACTACATCAGACCAGTTTTATGAGACAAGGGACAGCATTTTGTACTTAATGCAGAAGATAATTACCCTAAATACTTAATTGCCTACCAAGAACTTTAGGATTCTACCAAAACTACCATTTGGGGCCCTTAGAATGCCTTATTCACCATAATAATATTCCACAAGTATTGCTTCTGCTTCAAGAAATCACTTCAATGAAAATGAAGTGTGGTCATTTGGCCCCTATTCATGGGGTTAATTGACATTAGCATGAGCTCCATAATCCTGAAGCAATCACATTGATAGAAATATTGCATGGCTTTGCGAAGACTCCATTACAAAGCCAGAAGGGTGGCAATGCCTTGCAGGGCTGAGGAAATGCTGATCAGTGGGCTGTCTACTTTCTAAATCACTGTGTACTCTATGGTCCTGTTTCGCCCATAGCCAGGATTTGAAGAGCCAGGAATCACAGGGTGGAAATGGGAATGGCACCAGTCACTATTATCTTTGTGATTCACTCGCAAAATTTTTGTTTAATTTCCCTGTGACATTAAATTGCTTGTCTAGTGGTCTCCAAAGGGAGAAGCTCTTCCATTAGGAAATGCAACAGTAATTCCATTTAACTAGAATACAATATGGCCAGTGGGTAAATTTTGTTTCTTCATTCCTCTCAATCAACAATTTAAAAAGGATTTATTGTACTGGATGGGATGATTGATCCTCCTAGCAAGAGGAAATTGGATTAGTAATGCGGCAAGGAAGAGTATGTCTGGAATATAGCAAATCACTTAGGGCAATTCTTAGTACTTCCATGCTCTGTGGTTAAGGTCAATGAAATACTTTAATAACCCAAACCAGTCGGGACAAATAATAGATCCTTCAGGAATGAATGTTCGGGGTGCCCACCAAGCAAAGATGATAATGAACTAAGTTGCATGCTGAGGGTAAGGGGAATATGGAATGGATAGTGGATGAAAATAGTTATAAATACTATGATCATGTAATCAATTACAGAAAGAAAAACAGTAATTGTTGAGTATTTTTCTTTATCTTTTATATATAGATATATATCTTCACACATACTCATACACTGACAGTTATATATATATATGTATGTATGTATATATTGGGTACAATGGTCCTCTCCCTAAGGGAAACTCAACCTGCAGTATGCAGCCACCTGCATGCTCCAGGACACAAGTTAATATATAACAAACCTCTTCACAGGACAATATTACAGATAGTATCAGAGACTGTAATTTTCTCCAGGCTGTACAGTTTCTTCCTATAATAAAATCACCAGACCCTATGTATGTGACACTATCAGGAGCTCTGTAATGAAATGCCTTTGTTCTGAGACCCTATATATTGTCTCTTTCACCTCTTTATGGAGTGCTATCATCATTTTCTGGACTGCCACCACCAGAGAGAATCTTTCCTGTCCATGAGTTCCAATAAATAAAAGTTGGGTCTGATCACTGTACAAGGTGTGTCCTTTGGTTTTGCAGTCACCCTATCCCATGCTTTTCAGCAGTAGGAGATATATATATATATTTAATTCCTTCTCTTACATTTTATTTCCTTTTTCATAAAGATAACTTGTGTATACTTTATGTGATTTTATTAAAGTTTCAGAGTAAGACTGAATATCATCAAGGACTCACACACTCTTCTCAGAAAAGAGTGTCTTGTTTATTGTAGACAGGATAGTAGTACTATGTTAGGAAGAAGCTTATCTGTTATTGCACTCTGTGTATAGGAATGTCAAGTTGAGAAACAGTAGACTGGGAAAATTAATTCATGTTTCAACTTGGGTAAATTATGGTGTCCAGTTAATTTGACATGTTACACTTGCCTGACTGTCACTGTAAAGATATTTCAAAGATGAATTTGCATCTGCAATCAGTTGATTGAATTGACAACTTATTTCATCTAAAATAAACCAAGGAGATTGTCAACAGTAATGTGAGGAGTGTCTGCATCCAATTACTTGGAGGTCTTAAAAGCCAGTTCAGAAGACAAAAAGAAAAAAGTTCTGCTTCTACTTCAGCAAGCCAGCTTCTACTGGGAAATTTAACTTCACCTTCTTGGGAGTTTCCAACTCAAAGTCTGCACTAGAGAATTCAGACTTGGCAAATCCCACCATCACCTTGTGAGCCAATTTATGCAACAAAACCCTTAGTGTATATCATGTCAGTTCTGTCAAAAAACCCTTTCAGTTTGCCAGACTTCTATGACAAATAACAACCCATAAGGAATTTATTGGCTCATGGTTTTAAAGATTAGATGCCCAAATTCAAGTTAGCAACAAGGCTTGCATTCTACCCAAAGTCTGTAGTTTTCAGGTGCTGGCTTGCTGCCATCCTCTGAATTCCTGGGCTTGTACACAGCTTGAATCTGCTCCTATTGTTCCCACTGACTTCTGGCTTCTTCTTGTGTGGTCTTCCCCGCTCTGGCTTCCAGTGACTTCTCTTTATCAAGTCTTCAGTAATATTGATTACAACCCATTCTCCATTTTGACCACCGTGCTGTTGCCTTAGTTCCCAGGGTGTTACTGCACTTGCTCAGGAGCCCAAATTCAGGAAGACTTGGGTGCATCATACAGATGTTTATTTAGCAAAGGTTTCATATGTGAGATGGATTCCAGGGAAGCAGCTAAACCCCAAGAAGTGCTCTGCAGGGTGCAAAAGTTTTCTTGAAAACTATAAAGGAGGAGAAAAATGATGGCATGGAATTAAATGATGCAAGAACACAAGACTCAATTATCTTAATCAGGAATATGTATGGGACTTTTGATGCATGTATGCAGGGTCTTTATACAAAATAATTCTATCCCTCAGGATCACAGAGCAACATTTTGACCAGAATCATATGCCCTGCATAAAAGGTGCCTTCTAATTAAGTAAATACTCCCTTGTTCCTTGAGTAAGCTTGTAAATTAATAAATTCCATTGTGAAAAGCCAACTCATTTCTTGTGTACATGCATTTCCACAACCTAGCAGACTAAATAAGGTTGAACTGAGTCCAAACCATCAGACAAAAGAATTTTCCATAGGTACTTCTTAGACAAGCAATTTTCCAATATTAATTAAAACACAGCATAATGGAGTATTCTGGAAAGATAGCAATATTCCCTTTCTTGTCTTGGTCCTGTTTCTAAAATTATTTTCTTTTCATGAAAATTCATTTACACTTATGATCTATATTCTTATCTATATCATTTTCAATAAGAATTCAAAGGGAAAAACCACATGGTATTGCATATTTTAAAATAAATTCCATAAATCATTATGTAAATGATTTTTGAATCAGTCTTAACATTCCTCTGATATTCCTCTTAATGAAATAGTAAATAAATGTTTGCCATGTACTCATTTTATATTTGTTTGAGTCAAGTTTTTTAATATTTTGAAAATTGCACTTAAGCATTTTAGTTCTGTTTCTTTCAAATTACTATATCTCTTTCTCATTTTCAAATTAGTTTTTCTTCAAATCTGCAATTTCAACTTTTTCCTTCCCTTGACTGTGCTTTCTGTGGTGATTAATCACTCTGGTGTTTTCTGAACTCTTCTAGATTTGTTTTTTTTTTTTACTTCTAGTTTATTTCTGATTTCTGTGACTCATGTTCCTGATGTCTAAACATCTAATTACTGATAAAGGTGAAATAAAGCAATGTACACAAAATTAGATTACAGCAGCAGGGGCTCAATAAATTATAACTTTACTAGTCTCCTCCTTTGCAAAATTTGTTGTTTCGATGTTGAGTCCAAGTCATCTGGATTTTTCTACTTTCTATTAATGTGATATATATATAAGCTGCTTTAAAATAATTTCTAAATGTTTATTCATAATTATTAAATACATCAAGAATCACAGACACTTTTTCTTTATAAATTCTGAGTCCATTGAATATGTGCTAATATTGATTTGGTCATACCTAGGATAACTTTTCTTTTGGCATATAAAGTAAATATTCAGGTACATCATTGAACTGATAACAAGAAATGTTTTACTATTGATATTTTTCTTGTGAGTACAAATCACATTTAAAGAATAATAAATTGGTTTCTTCATAATGATAAAATATTTTATTTTATTTGTGGCAGCTTGATATTGTTTATGATTTCCAAAAATAGATGTTTGATTATGTTTGTAAATTGGTCTGTTCTTCTGGGCATATTAGGTTATATTGGATTCAGAGGCTTTACTTTTTCTTGATTAAATAATGATTAAAGCTTTGACTGGGCCACTTCAGTAGGACATTGAGTTCCCACCCCCTTTGTGGGTGGGGACTCACAAAAAAACTGCACTACAGAGAAGGGAGGTTGGAGTTTTTATGCTAGAGCCCTGGGAAGTAAAGACACAGAGAAGCAGATATGTGAAAAAGGAGAGAAAGCTCCATTAGACATGGCAGAGGCCCCAGGAAGAGAGATGAACCATTCACTTAATAGTTTACCGTTGACCTTGTGGAAAGAGCAGAGCAGCTCATCCCAGAGAGAAACAAGCCCCAGGAAAGAGATGACACTTATCCCAGCCTACAGCTGATATTGGAAGAAACTGGACCATGGAGCCTTAAGAGGAAGTGCAAGTCTGAACTCTTGCAGACATCAGCAGACATCTTGCTCCAACATGTGGCAACAGATTTTGGTGAGGGGAGTAACTTATGCTTTAGGGCCTGGTAACTGTAAACTTCTACCCCAAATAAATATCCTTTTATAAAAGCCAACATATTTCTGGTATTTTGCGTCAGCACCCCTTTAGCTAATACATTATTCCTTTCAAATCTTTTGCCACATATACATAAACACTTTTATATCAACCTCCCTTCAGATAACATTTATGACAACCTCTCCCTCATGCAACTTTTAAAATTAGATAAGAAAACCATTGGGTTTTCCCAATCAAGTCATTAACATATTATTTAATTAAAAGAAAAAAATATAAGTGTCTTATACTGTTAGAGTCACTCAAAACATTCAAATAATTAGAATAAATGACTTGGGGTTCTAATTTTTTATTGTTTTTTAAAAAAATTTCCAATACAAAGTCATGTTTCTCTAAGGAAACAGAAATGACAGGACATATCTATTAATATTACCAGATTTTATAAAATTATCTCACAGGATTTTGGAGATGTAGGAGTACTAATTCCACTGAGCAGGTTACAAGCCGGGAAATCTGATGAATGCTTTCAAAGAATTCCCCAGATCAAGCTGGCTGGCTTAAGTAGAGATGGAAATTCTCTCTTCTCACTCCTGAAATCATCACTTCTCCCTTCAAAGCCTTCAACTAATTGAATGAGATGTCTCTCATTGCCTAAGGCAATCTCCTCAGTTGATTGAAGATATAATCAGCCACAAATGCAAATCAGTGTAGTGATGATTGAAGTCCACAAAATGAGTTCAGAGTGACATTTATGCCAGTGTTTTGTTGAACAACAACAAGGCACTATTACCGGGCTAAGCTGACATGTGAGCCGACCATCCCAAAAGACTTCAACCTAAAATCTGCCTTTTGACACCTTATTTGAGCATTTTTCTTTTTCTCTGCCTTTATTATTTTCACAAATTCAATGCAAATGTTTTAGCCTGATATTGGCAATTCTTATAAGTAATCTTGACCTTATTTTACTAAGGGACTCTTGATGGGGCTTCCATTCCCTTCCATCATTATTCTACTCCAATATGCTTTTCCTCTTACTAATGGGATCCATGTGGATATAGCAAAACTGGAAGCTTGAGTAATATTGAAGATGTAAATATTTTCAAGAGTATTACTTGCAGAAGTATATGTTACCTCAAGACTGCATCAAAATTCCTGTGAGGTGAATACATGAAAAAATAAAAATACCTGTATTAAATAACTAATAAAACCTAACCTCCTATCTAGTGCTATCTAAGGGATAATACATGAAACTTTGAATTTGACACAGGTAACTCAATGGCTTTTAATTTATTTAACTATAGGACTATCAAGGAAAGATTTTTTAAAATTCTTTCTTACTTTCAGTTTTCCACCTTTTTCTCTTAAATATTGTCTCAAATCTAAGTATAAGGATTTTTTTCACTTTCACAGTAATATTTAATTATGTTCCCTATGGCTACTTTAGTTATGATTTAGAGCATAGTTATTTAGTTGTTAGTTCACTGAATCCACAATTAACAATGCATAAACAAGAGTAATGCATCAGAAGAAAATAATTTACTTTTTCTTTTTTTGTAATAATTCTTACCATTCCTTCCAAAGTGTTTGAAGGGAATAGAATACCTATGGGTTTTCAAGAAATTAGGCTCCATAAACAATAAAATGTGCAATTATTAAGCTATCAAAAGTCAAAATATTGCTAAGTATGTAAGAGAGAAATGTGAATGAAAATATTAAATTTCATAAAAATTTAAATTCAATCATAATGTATCTTCTCAATAAATATCTTGATTAATTCTTTTAGTAAAACATAAGAATACATAAGACAACTGGTAAGTTTTTGAATTAGCTCACAAAATATTATAATATATGAAGTTGTGGCTGTCATGGCCAGCTTAATTCAAATAGTTTATCTTTAAATTTTTTTTAAAGATTAAATATTACTAATACAATTTATCCTTCAACATTCATTCCAATCTTCTTAAATAATTATTAATATCTTCACTCTACAGGGGAATAGATTCGGGCAATTTGTTTTATCCAATTGCTGAAATCTATATTTCTCCTGTTGTATTTCAAAGCTCTGGCCACTGATATCAACTAGTTAGGTCTCATATTATCAAAAACAAACCTCCTAAAATAGGATAAGTCTTCTAAATTTGGTATTGGAGTGACTAAAGTTATCATATGATAGATCTGTGTGAGTATGTATGTATGTTTACATATAGAGAGAATTCTTTTCACATTTTTTCGCTTTTCTTACCTATTTTACATGGTTCTGACTCCTGCAAACTTCATTAACAATATAATAATTTAAATTAGAAAAATTTTTACTGTAAGAAACCACTTATGAAATGTACTACTGAGTTATTCTTGGGATATAATGAGTCTACTGCCTACCTATTCACTCATGCAGAATATACACAGTTCCCATATAAGCCACATTATTAAAACCATGCATCCATACAGACATTTTCTACAATTTTGGAATTAATATTATTATAGTTATATTATTTACTAACTTTAGTTTATATTTATTTTTACTTTGAATCACAGAATATAATTAAGATTATTTCCTTAGAATATTTCATCTTAGTTGAGATATCTTAAACTGATTTTATTTTATTCATTTCTTTATCTACCACAGATTTTCATTCCTCCATTCTAAATATAATGCTTAGCTTTTAATATTATGCGAAGCATAAGAGCTTTCATACCTTATTTATATTTATGTTAATTCTAATTTGAAAGTGTTATTATTATCTTGCAATGACATTGAATATGTATTCATAAAGAAAGTATTTTAAGTATGTACACTAATTTATATAACATAAAAAATATCTAATTTTTAAAAAAAATCATCAGTATATTCATCTTATTCTGTTGGTAGAAGCAAAAACATGTCACACTATATTGCCCCCATAAGAAACTGTAATCTACTTTATTTGTACCAAATTATCCTTAAATGTCCCTATCAGTTCTTCTGAGTATGTACTTCAAATTTGGATTTGGTATAACTACCTATCTCTTTCTGTCAGCTCTCTACCTTCAGTATTACTTCATGTAATACCAATATTTCCAGAATGAGCCACGAATTTCCTTGCTTTTTTTAATCATTCTCCATGTCTGATTCTCCTTGTTCTCTTGTTCTCTTGCATGGCATATGATCAACTCCTAGTGTCTGAAATTTGTTAGATAAAATTTCCTTCTGAATTTGCTGATTATAAACATTCAATTTTAAATGGGTTTGATTTAATAGGCCTCAAATAATGATAATTATTTTTGCTCAATCGGTCACATTTTGTATTCCCTGGCAATGTTTCTGTTGACCATGTGTATTCCTTGAAGTTTTGTTCTAATTAGCTACCTGTAAGATTCATTTGAAATACACTTAAAAAAGACAATACAATTATTTTTCTTAACTAATTTTATACTAATAATTATTTCAGGAATTCTCAATAAACTATGGTATTCTATAAAATACAATTAATGGAATGAAATTGAAACTTTTGTATTATGTAGATAACAAACCCCTCTTATATCCATGAGAAAGATTAGTGGTTCATTCAAAAATGAAGTAAAAAATTTGTGGATATTTACAGAGCATAGCATATAATAGGTTAGAATTTTTTATAGAATACTTGCCTTTATACTATAGGAGGGTATGGGAGAAAAATAGAACAATTATCTGAAAATAACTAAAGACAACAAATAAGAAATAAGGCACAAGGTAGAAAAATACATTTCAAAAAAGAAACTAGAAATATTAATATAGTAAAATTTCATGTTAGAGAAATTTTAATTATATGTTTATTATGTAGAATTAATTCCTCAAAAAGACATAATCAGACTGAGTCTAAATATAAAATTCAATATATCTTACCCTATTGTTATTAAAACAATATGATGCAAAGCATTTGGATAAAGGGCACAAAGTATCTCAGATTACAGACTGCTGATTTTATGATTCCATTTGTTTGAGTCTCACTTCTTCCAGGTATTTGTATGACTCTCTATTTCACTTCTATTGGGTTGCTCTAATGTGATATTACAACTGAAGAATTTTCCATAAATTATTTTTAAGTGTAAGCTCAACTGTTCCATGGACACCTTCCACTTAGTTTTTCCTTCGTAACAGTTATCACCATCCATATACATAGACTTAGTTAATTACCCACCACCCTTACATGATAAGATGTCACTTTTTTAAGATGAATTTCATCAGAGTTCCTTAAACTCCACAGTCCACCATCTGCACAAGGCCATTTACACTAGTGTCCCCCCTTTTGGGACATTTTCCTCTCATGAATATGTATGACTACATCTTTCCTCTTCAAATATTTGATCAAATGACAACTTTTTTTGAAGGGCTGACCTGAACACAATATTTCCAGTTGCTTTGTCATGATATTGCCCCCAAATCCCCTAATCTATGTTACATTTCCTTTTTTGTTAAAATTACTTTTCACATTCTAACATGGCATATCACTTACTTCTGTGTATTTCTTCATTGTCTCCCAGGTAGAACATAAGAACCAAGAGGACAAATATCATTTTTTTAAACTTTATTTTGTACATTTAATAATTGAAAATATAAAAAATTAAAAACTAAAAAGTAAACACAGATGAATAAATATATACATATCTCAATTAAATGTAATGGATACATATAATTTTTGTTTGAATCAAACTATATGTTACACAATATATTAGGTTCATAGTAACACAGTCATACAGTATTTGTCCTTTGTATCTGGCTTGTTTCACTCAACACAAAGATCTTTTATGATTGTTATATTGTGTACACAGTATCTGGTACATTGTAGCTATTCAATTATAAATTATTGAATAAATGAATTAAAAGTTGTGGCATAATGAACAAAACATATGCCTCCCACAAATGCATAAACTCTGAATAATACATTTATAATAGATTTATTTGATCATATGAAATTAGCAGAACAAAATTTGAAACTTTCTTTCCCATCAATGAGTCATTTATAAAATTTTTTAATGATTAATCCATATATTTGAATAAATTTTCAAAGTTTTATGAGTTGAGATTGTTGGTGTTCAAGAACTGGGTCCGTGAAAATGGTGCCGTGGATGAGAAAGAAAGAATAAGACAAAGAGAAGAAAAACTGGGATCAGGGGAATCTCCGTCCAAACTGGAGAGAAGAGCCCAGCCACCTCATAAACTGTGGCTTTTATTTGGCTTTAGAACAAAGAAAATATATGTGAGCATGTGCAAGGGCAATAACTTGACAGTTACATTTTACTGAAATCAACAAGTCTTAAAGGTCAATGACTCAGCTCTTTTACATTTCTGCATTTCACAGGCAAGCTCAGGATGTTTCCCCACCCAGCTCCTATTAGCATGAGACTTCAGAACTTGTTTATTACATTCCAAGGTGACCTTTTTTCTTGTCAGTTGCCATGGCCTTTAATTGAAACTCCATCATTTCCCCCTTTTTTATTAATTAAAGCTCATAGGAACCATTATATAAGCTGATACAAGGTGACCTGTCACACTTGTCTTCTTCCATAGGCTCTTGTCACTGTGCCTGTCTTAGGTTGTCCTCCTCTGAGAATCTTACCCGTCATTGACTACCAGCCAAGCTTTTGAGCTCTTACATGGAAGGCATTTTCATTAATATTTATGCTTCTTCAGGTTCCTTTAATGAGTATTTTTTGTGCAGATATTTAGTATTAAGATCAAGGGGTTATTAGTAGAATCTTTCTACTAAGTAATGCAAAATTAGTTTCTCATGGCCAAATTTCTTAACATAAATGCATTTATCGGGTCTAATTACTCTAGCCTTGACAATATAATTAAAACACATATAACAATAATTCCAAATCCAATCCAAAATGATATTTGAACTGTTTTTTGTTTCCACCAATGAAACGGCTGCACCAGTGGTTTCTTTCAATTCATTTGATACATGCTCAATGCCTTCTTTTGCAATTCTAAAAGATTTATAGAAGCATTATGCTTATATCCAATCAAGTGATTTTTCACTTCCTCCCAATCATGTTCACTATTATTATAAGAAAAGAGTAATACAAATAGAACTTTCATTCCAATCACATTCAAGATCTCTTAACAAGTTTAAATTATAAATTTGATTACCCAAATGTATAATAGTTGTTTCAAGATCATTCATACAGTTATTCAGTTCCATATCAATGTAAGACTGGCAATGCCAAATCTCACTTGCATTTTTATTCCAGTCCTTAACATATTGTTGATTCTGGACTCCTTGATGCAGGGCTGTGCCAGTGACTGCTGCAGCAGTTATGATGCAAATCAGTCCCAAAATTTCTGCTATTAAAAGTCCAATCAGTCTTTTAGTTCTTTTTAAATAATGTTCGAGGAAATACCACAGTAACTGGGATTCTTGAGACTGCTGCCAATGTCTGGTCATCTGAACTGGTAACCATAGTCCTTTTCTTCTTGCTAGAAAAAGAGTTTGATTTTCCTGCAAATATGAATTCTTAAGACATGTAAATAAAGAGAAATTAATGTTCCTCTCACCAAAGGTTACTTTTCCAATGATAAAACTATAGGATCTCATACACATACTGTAAGAAATTGAGTTGATTTTCTTTTTAAAATAGTAATATTAGTTTTGCTGCCTTGCCATTCAAAAATTGGACCAGTTTCCCAAAATAATTTCCACAAATAACTTTGAGTTGTGTTAAGTTTAGTGTCCCATGGTTATGGGATATATCTTCCTTGATTTTTCCAAATTATTGATCTGTTTGTGAATGCTGTATTACCAAAATTCCAGAAATAATGATTACTGCCATTTGTGATTATGGTTGAATTATTAATGAACCAAGATATGGTTGTGTTTTTAATAGGTTTCGGCATCCCTATAAGGGCCCGATCCTTTACAATTCCATAGGAATCATTAAACAACACAACCTCTGTAAGCCCATGACAAATATGCCATATGTCATTAAGTAGTCTGTTGTGAGATTGATTAAGATAAATTGGGTAAGACTCATTGCTCCAAGTTAACAGCTCTAGAAGAGGTGGGTTGGTTATGTATGCCCAATAAGTATATTTATGATGTGATATCTTACCTTGACCTAATACTTTACCTATAATTAATCCAATGTAAAACCACCATGTCCATAGTTTAAGTCTTGGAAGCATCTTCAACTCTAGGCTTGATTCTTCTAGAGAGGATCCACTGCTCTTCTCCTGTTTCTGTAATGATAAGAGCAAAACCTCGGCCCCAAAATTTTACCTCTCCTTTTTCCCATTTATTGGTTGTTTCATTTTTCCAATATACAGGTTGTCCACATTTTTCATTTTCATTCCTTTTTTTAACCTCCCAATGTCTTTCTGCTGCTGTGGCATTAGAAATTTGTTGTCTATTAAGAAAATATAAGGTAAGCAATGCTTTAGATAGTTTGTCCCTAGCATACTCTCCTCCATCTCCCCCTTTTTATTTTTGCAACATTAATTTTAATAAGTGATTACTTTTTTTCTACTATCGCTTGTCCCTGAGGGTTATATGAAATTCCTGTAACATGTTTAATATTCTAGTCACTGCAAAATTTTTTGAAATATTGACTAAGATAGGCAGGCCCATTATCAGTTTTTAGCTGTGCTGGCAGGCCCATTACAGCAAAACAATATAATAAATGAGAACATACATGTGAGGCATTTTCACCAGCTTGAGCAGTTGCCCAAATAAAATTAAAATATGTATCCACCGTCACATGCACATACTGAAGGTGGCCAAAAGAAGGCACATGCGTGACATCCATTTGCCAAATTTCATTAGGATGTTCTCCACAGGGATTAGTTCCTAGAGAGAAAGTGAGGGCATTTATGGGCCCACAAGTAGGACATTGTCTAACAATCCTCTTACATTCTTTTACTGTTAAGTGGGGATATTTATGGCATAAGCCAGAAGCATTAGTATGTGTAAGTTTATGATAATCAGAAGTTTTTTTTGTATCTTTGTTGGGTAGGAATATCCATTCTATTATGCCGTCCTCTTGTCAAAGTATCCCAGTAGGGGAACGGCAAGATGGAAATATTAAAAGAGAAATTGGAAGATTTACATTTATCCTTGTTAGTTGGCTATTTTGCACTCTTTTTCCAGCCATTTAACTCCTCTTTTGCTTCTGGGCTTAAAATGTGAGGACTATTTAAGTCAGGGTCTCCTGTTAGGGTATTGAAAAGGTTAGTTAAAGCATAAGTTGGAATTCCTAAAGTAGGCTGTACCCAATTAATATTGCCCAATAATTTCTGAAAATCATTATCAGTTCAAAACTGGACCTTTTGTGGAGTTATAATATTTCTATTAATAGTATGACCTAAATATTGAAAAGGAACCTTTTTTTGAATTGTTTTCTGCTATTTGCAACCCATGTTGAGGAAGAATTTTTTTATCCAGCTGAAATAATTGTTTCAGCTCTGAAGATTGCTCAGTGGCAAAAAGAATATCATCCATATAATTGATACTCATAGCCTTAGGAAATTGTTTTCGTAAAATTTGTAATGGAATGTGAACAAAGTATTGACATAATGTAGGACTGGTCATCATTCTGAGGTAAAGCTTTCCACTGATATAGCTCAGTAGGAGCTGAATGATTAATAGAAGGGATAGTAAATGCAAATTTTTCTCTATCATTTGAATTAAGAGGAATAGTAAAAAAACAATCTTTTAAGTCAATAATAATAGTATGGCAATTTGTGAGTATTTTGCTAATTCCTGAGGAAGGGGCCAGCCTCCCCAGAAAGGAACACAACACTCCTTGGGCAGTATATTTTAAGGTTTATGCATCAGTCCCTGGGAGAGTGGCCAGCTCCTCCAGGGAGAAATACAACACCTTTTGAAATATACTTTATCTTTTAGAATTTGTTACAAAATATCCTTGATGTGCTTACTATTTTAGTTTCCATTTATTATTATTATTATATATAGCAGAGGTGGAGTAAAGCAGACAAGTTAAAGCATCTGTCTTTTGATTTTTAGGCAGAGAGGTAGTTTTATAACATATTATATTTTAAAATAATTTAAATTATGATTTATAACAGTATACTTTTGTTTAATATTACACTGAAACATTATTAAATTTTCAGCAATTTTATACACCTTTAAAGTATTTATATGAACTTTTTATTCATACAACTTTAATTGTCATAAAATTAGAAAGTTTCTTTTAATTGTACAACAGTTTTAAATACTTCATTCAATTTATATCACATAAACTTAACCACTTTCAGTATTCCACCCCCTTCCAGGCAACAGACCAAACCATTTGTAACAGTTTGAAACAAAAAACTTTTTTGAGAAAGCAGGTTTAAACATCATGTTCCCCCAAAAGCAACAAAACCTGTCTCTCCAAGGAAACATCAAGGCCAAAGCACAAGAAGCTACTTTGATAAAACACTTTCCCTCTTGCACACTGATCACTCAGGAGAAAAACTCTGTGCAAACTTACACCAAAACAGACCAACAACGTGAGAAACCCCGAGAAAGAACAAAACTCCAACCCTGTTTTAATAACTTAGTCATTTTATCTTCTGATAAAATTACTTTCTTTTCTTTAATAATAAAAGCACATTCTATATACCTTCTTTACTTAAATTACCACAATGATTTTAGAAACTGTTTTTAAACAAACTTCTGAAAACATACAATTAGCATCAACATTAAGCAAACTTGTTAGAATAATGATTTAGTTTGTTTATATCTATTTCTCTTATTTTAAATTAATACCCATATTTATTTATTAATATAAGCACTTATTTAATGTTGGCCATTTGAATAGAGCTCTTTTAATAATTTTTATTCATTAATTTAATATTACCATCTGGAGGTATCAAAATATACAGACACTGAACAACCATACAAACACAAAACAAGTTACAACACATCAATAGAAACATATCTTTGATTTCACTGCTTTTGAGAATTTTTCTGTAAACTGTATTGCTAAGTTTTCTTACTTTTTCAGTGGTTTCATTTTATTAGCTTCTATCATCCCACAGCCTTATTATGTAAGCAGTGGGAGGTTTATAAAGTTGCTGCTGGAACTGAAGGGTTAACATCCACAGCTGGAGTTGAGGAGCAACAGAAATAAGACTACACAAAGACCATACATGAAGGGGAATTATTTTTCCCTTTTGATAAACCCTTTTTAAAGCTTTCTTCACTAACTTCCAATGTTTCAGGTTTAAAATATCCTGCCCTTGTGGCTGAAACCATTAACAACATTTCTATACAAGAGAAAAAAGTTCCTCAAAAGCTGAGGATTTAATAGTTACACCAGTGCATTTTAATAAAGTTTTTAACACTCTAGAGAACTCTTCAAAGTTCAACTGCGGATTACCCATTACCCTGATGATTCCAAGGATGAAGCTGACCTTTTCTGTTTCTTTTTTCTTTTAAAACTGCTCTCAGGAGCTCCTTGGTCCACACACTGACTGAAAGAAAAGTTTCTTTTTCAGAGCCCCACATTGGGTGCCATATGTTGGCATTCAGGAACTGGGTGGGTGAAAACGGTGTCGTGGATGAGAAAGAAAGAATAAGACAAAGAGAAGAAAAACTGGGATCAGGGGACTCTCTATCCGAACAGCAGATAAGAGCCCAGCCACCTCATAAACTGTGGCTTTTATTTGGCTTTAGAACAAAGAAAATACATGTGAGCATGTGCAAGGGCAATAACTTGACAGTTACATTTTACTGAAATCAACAAGTCTTAAAGGTCAATGACTCAGCTCTTTTACATTTCTGCAATTCACAGGCAAGCTCAGGATGTTTCCCCACCCAGCTCCTATTAGCATGAGACTTCAGAACTTGTTTATTACATTCCAAGGTGACCTTTTTTCTTGCAGTTGCCATGGCCTTTAATTGAAACTCCATCAGAGATAAATTAACAAAAATAAAACATTTAAAATTAATGTTCAAAATTTTTAAAAATTAATTTCTAATTGAAAATTAAAAAAAAATTAAAATGTGACATTGTTTTTCTTGGTCAAAAATATGAAAAACAATGAATTTAATCTAAATATTGGAGAAATAAAATGATAAAACTAGAATAACATTGGATTAAAACCAAATAAAACTGAATAATATGTATCAAAAAAGAAAAAAGAAAAAAAGTCACCCTTTAATAGGCCAAAAAAAGGAAAAGAAAAAGAGAGTCTCAAAAAGTATAAGGAATAAAAAATGCCATAGTGTTTCAAACTGTATCTTAATTAAATCAGAAAAGATTCAAAACCTTTTGTCAGATTTTGTTTTCAGCCATGACATTGTAAGTGGTACAAGAATTGCCCTGCCATCATAAACAACTTTAAACCTGAATAAAATGCAGATGGAAACTGTTTTCAGGCTTTGTATACAGACATAACATATCAGTTATTCATGAGACAATGGAACCACATGAGAAGGGACTCATGTTTACCCTGCCTTTCTGTCCTGCTTAATGGCTTAGAGATATAGAGAACAAGCAGAGTATAAAGGTCTTGCATTGCTGAAGAGGCAGAGATTGGAGTTTCCAACATTCCATTGAAGAAGTTGGAATAGATAAAATGGGTAAAGAATGAGATACCCAAATATCAGTCCTGGGATTCTCTGTAGGATCTTGGCTGAAGACTGTGCTGCATATGCACTAATGGAGAATCAACAGGCCAACAGAGGTTGCTGCAGGGCTGAGACCTGTAATTCATACCAGGGTTCACTAGGTGCCAGGAGAAGCTGGATTTATGATGCAGCCAGTAGGATGAATACCTTCTATTAACTCATGCTTGAAGTTAATGCAAAAAAAAACCCCAAAAAACACAACCAAACAACAAAAATACACACACAAAAACAACAATGCATGTTTGAAGTAAGGACAATATTCTGTAGTAAATACCATATCCTGAGTTTAAGGACAAAATGAAAGAGATCATCCATAAGAAATAATAGCAAAAAGTTTGAGAGTTTCAAAATTTATTGCCAGTCAGAACCAATTTAGGTACCCCTTATAAAAACAAAACAAAAACAAACACATAAACAGAAAACAAAATCCAGGCTCCCTACAATGCATCATTCACCAAGTAGAGTATATTATTTTAAAACATTACCAACCAAAGTATGAAAATGTTAGTCACATTAATGAAAAAAAAAGTTAGTACAAGATGAACTCAAAGTTTGAATTAGCAACCAGTTTTAAACATATGCTTAATGACTCAAGGAAACATCATCCAATGAGGAAATATATGAGAAATTACAACAGAAAACTGCAATCTAAAGTAAAAATGAACCACATAGAAATTCTAGAAACAAAAAGCAAAATATATGATGAATAAAAATTTTCCAGAAGGACTCAACAGCTGTTTGGAGGCTATTGAACATCAGTAAACTTGAAACCAGATTCATAAAAGTTTTCCAAACTTAGGAGATAAGGGAAAACAACAACAATAACAACAACACAATGGTTTGCATAAACAATAACAGAGCCTACATTGTGACTGAAATTTTATATGATTTGTAGAAAAACATCAACTTACAAATCTAAGAATTTCTGACCATTGAAAACAACATAAATGCTATATGCAAACAAACCCACCCCCATAGAAGCAGGTCATTATCAATCTACAGAACATGAAAGACACAAAGAAAACTTCAACACAGCCAGGGTGAGACTGGGAGAACACGTAATTTGTCAAAATAGGGAAGGGAGCAAGGATCTTTTGGGGGAGTGGGGAGCAGGGAATATATCAGTCATGGCTGCCTTCTCAAAAGGAACAATAACACCAGAAGGAAAAGAAATGTAGAAAGTGTGAGAAGGTAAAAAGAAAAATAATTCTATATTGTGACAGTTTGAAGTTTTTTTTATGAATGCCCCCCCCAAAAGATTATGGTTTTTAACTAATCCATTCCTGTGGATGTGGGACCCTTTTGATTGGACTACCTTAGTGAGGCATGTCTCAGGTTGAGTTTCTGCCCTCTTGCTGGGTCTGGGTCTGATATAAATGGAGACCCTGAAAGAGAGACACACGAAATGGGAGCTCTGCCATTTTTGATCCTGATTTATTTATGAGGACTGGAGGATTACTAGCAGACAGAGCTTAAGCATGAAGATGCCTACAGGCTGGGCCATGGAGCAGCTCAAGACTGAGGAGATGAAACAAGCAATATGCTTGATAGCCCATAGCTGAAACTGGGAAAAAAAGCAGAGCATCCAAGACTGTGAGAGTAGGCCAGGAAGGAGACAAGCCCTATGCCTGGTCATCCACAGGTAGGCTTTGGGAGATAGTGAGCTCAGACGGGAAGGTAGGGACCTGTTCAGAGGCTGGCCACCATCCTGCTTTGCCATGTGGCAGGACACCAGGGTCACCAGTAGCTGACTTTGGTAAGAAAGCATCTCTGCTGATGCCTTGATTGGACACTTCATGGTCTTGGGACTGTAAGATTTTACCCTAAATAAAATTCCAATTTTAAAAATCAACTCATTTCTGGTACCATGCATCAACAACCCTCTGGAAAATAAGACATATATCTAAGGAAAACATGTGAAAATCAAGTGTGATATGGAGACATTTAAGATAAATGAAAACTCAACATTTATAGCCAAAAGTCCTTTATTATAAGGAAATCAAACAGAAGTTATTCAGCCTATAGAAAATTAATCCAGAGAAGAAATTGAATCTACAAAAAGAAATGAAGAGTACTAGGTATGGGAAATATTTGAAGTTTTGTAAAAGACAAATGTGTACAACAAAAATAATAACATTTATTTTCAGGATTGTAACACATATAGGAGTAAAATATATGTAAACAATGGTTAAAATAACAAGGAGCAAAGGAAATTAGAATTTTTAAGGATTCTTACATTTTTATGAAGGAATATAATATTTGTTATTTTTAAATAAGAAAGTTGTAGTTTAGAGAAAAAATCACTTAAAAATATAAAGAAAATATATTCTCCTTCACAAACACAATTGTTCACACTTTCCATCAATATGAAGCTTTCATTCCAATTGTTGAAGCAATATTATTACAAATAAAATGTTAACTGTAGTCCATGGATCGTGTTAGGATACTCTGTGATGTACAGTTCTATATCTTTTAAAATTTTATTCTGTAACATATATACAACCTCAAATTTTGCATTTTAACCAGTTGCAAATACAGAATTCAATGGTGTTAATATTCAACTTTTTGTGCCACCATTATCACCATTGATTAGCAAAACTTTTCCATCAATTTGAATAGAAACTCTATAGCAATTAAGCATTAACTCCCCATTCCCTATCCTTGGTAACTTATATTCTCATTTCTGAATCTAACAATTTGCATATTCTAATTATTTCTTATCAATGAAATCATACAATATTTGTCCTCTTGGTTCTTGATTATTTCATTTAAAAAGATGTCTTCAACATCTTGCATGCTGTTGCATGTTTGAGAACTTCATTCCTTTTTATGGTGGACTAAAATTCATTTTTTGTATATACTACCTTCTGCATATCCATTCATGTGGGATCAACATTTAGATTGCTGCCATCTTTTGGCATTGTGAATAATACCACTTTGAACACTGCTCTGCAAATATGTGTTTGATTCTTGATTTCCGGTCTTTAGGGTATTTACTAAGAGGTGTAATTGCCAGATTGTATGGTAATTCTATACCAAACTTTCTGAGGAAGCTACAAACCGTTCATTACTAAGGTGTAGAAACATCACTGATGTTTTTTCATTGACATTGTACCCTCCAGTTTCCTGAATTAATTATTAGCTCTCAGCTTTCCTGTGGCTATTTGAGAAATATCTCTATTTAGGATCATGTCATTTGATAACAAGAGAAGTTTTATATTTTCTTAGCAAATTGAGATGCCTTTTATTTCTTTTTCTTCCCTAATTATTCTGGCTAGACCTGACACTCCAATGGTGAATAATATTGGTATTAGTAGGCATAGTAGTCTTATCCCTGAATATTATATTAACTGGGGTTTTCATATATGTCCTACATAATTTTGAGTTAATTTCATACACTTTTTAGTTTATTGATTAAATATTCACACAGGATATTGGTCCATAATAATGTGGTATCTTTATCTGGTTTTGGTATTAGGGTGATGTTCACCACAAAGAACTATTTAGAAAGTGCATTCTCTGATTCTATTTTTTTTTTTTAAAGAATATCAGTAGGATTGATGTTTTGGAATGTTTTGTTATTTCACCAGTGTACTTGTCTGGTCCTGTGATTTTCATTGATGAGGGGTTTTGATTACTAACTCAATCTCTTTAGTTGTTATTTGTCTGCTGAGATCTTCTATTTCATCTTGAGTCAGTTTAGGTGGTTTCTATGTTTCTAGGAATTTGTTGATTTCATCTAATTTATCTATTTCATTGGGCACAGTTGTTCATAGTATTCTTTCATACTAATTTTCTTACTATGTCAGTCTATGATAATGTCCCTCTTTCATTTCTGATATTAGTTATTTCTGTCCTTTCTTTGTTTTTATCATTTTAGATAAAGTTTTGTTGATCTTATAGAACAAGGAAAAATCTTTGGTTTCATTGATCATTTATTTTGTATTTTTATTTTCTATTTAACTTATCTCCACTGTTACCAGATTTTGTCTAGGTTCTTGACTATGCTGCAGAAATGAATTTCAAGAGCATGCCACCTTGATTAGGCTAGTAATTTTTAAGGTGGGGAGGGAAAAGAAATGCAAGAAAATAACAGATGATAGGTCCCAGGTAGAGAAGAAGGGGTGGAAGAGCAATAAAGAGGGCTGATTTACAGACTACAATTTCCCATTATAGATTATAAATGCCCAAGTTTTACTTGTATATTGATCCATGTGTATGTGTGTGTGGGGGGGCGTCATGAAAAGAGCAGGGCACAGAAGGTGAGAGAGAGAGAGAGAGAGAGAGAGAGAGAGAGAGAGAGAGAGAGAG
>JAKSZT010054465.1:1209990-1224220 GCA_026826555.1 Tolypeutes matacus | reverse complement strand
GAGAGAGAGAGAGAGAGAGAGAGAGAGAGAGAGAGAGAGAGAGAGAGAGAGAGAGAGAGAGACAAAGACAGAGACAGATATTCAGTCTTTTCATTGCTTTTCAAACAATTAATTATTCTGCCCCTTTGCTAATGACATGGGAGGAGTTCCAGCTGTTTGCTATTTTGATTGAACACCACACTCATCAATCCCCTGGGAATGCCAAATGATAATGTCCTTGGAGAATATCCGGGGCTTCTCTTGGCTTCCAGAAGAAATCTCATTTTGGATGAGATTCTCATGAGGGTCTTCCAGCAGCCATCTTGGGGGTATTGATATCAACATGGACTCCTTGCCATGTTCCAGATCCATCTATTGAGTCCCTAATTTACTAGCCAGCTTCATTTCCCCCTCAGGGAGTTTACACTTTTATTCTTAAAGGGGTGCTGAAGGGAGATGGTCCTTCTTCTATAATTACTTCTTGCTGGTTAGGGGCAGTAGGCTTACCTGACAAGATGTAAAACAGTCTGGGTGTTCTATCTTGATTGGAGGAAGATGGATCTGGCATCCTGAATGAAGCTGGATGAAGTCCTCATATGATTAAGAAGATGTTGATTCTGGAAAAAAATTAACTTGATTAGAATTTTGAGAATATATGGTCCCACTAAGAGGATACTGGGACACAAAAGTAGAAAAGGCCAGGTGCCTATAAAGGCTGCATTTTCCCAAAGTTGATTGGAAACAGTATTCTTCTTTCAGTTATTTTTATGTTTTTGGTTAACTCTAGAGAGAAGAGGGTTTGCCCTTCTTAGTTAAGCTACAGAAGATGAAAACAGACAAAGTTTCTTAGAGGAGTGTCTGATTTTCCCTTGCCCTAGCTATAGGTCTTTGGGCTAGAGTTAGAGGGAACAGCTGTATTGACACAGACACTACTTAGCTTTTTATCTCAGAGAGGTATTTCAGGCCATCCAATTCCATCAGATACTTCTGGTGAGCCAGCACATTCCTGGGCATCTTGATTGGAGTGAAATGAAAAGACTGGCTTCAAACAGGTTTAGTGTACCAAACTGGAAATTCCTTTAATTTTAATAGCTGTTGGAGTGATCAGAACTACAGAGTAAAATTCCTTCCATTTTGGCTCTAATTGAGAGAGAGGCTTGTTTTTTTGCCAAGTTTTTATCAGAGCCTGGTTTACATGTCCTGGGTGAGGAAAGGTTGTCCATTGACCATCTTAAAGGGTCTAAGCTGAAGTGGGTCTTAGCCACTTCATTTGCTATTTTCCTTCTGGTGTGAAATGCTTAGCCCTGGCAGTATGACATGTGGATTTGTCAGTCCTCCCCAGGGTATGAGTGAGACAGGTTCTAGAACAAGGGCTAAGAGGGATACCTGGGTTAAGCATATTCATTAACAACTTAGAAAATGAAGTTTTCCAGGACTTTTAACATGTTCAATGTCATTCAAGATATAGAGGCTGCTCTTGGCTATACCATGGCCATGTAGACAATCAGTAGGCACAGTTTCCTGATCTCTGAGAAGACACTTCTATGGGGACCATGCCCATTATTCTAGGAAGAATGAAGAAGCACTTTTAGTCAACTGACCTGGCATCCCAGGTTTACCACTCCAAATAATTTAGAGCTGATGCTCTTGTCTCAGCATCCTGAGAATTTAAGCCAGAGTCCTGTTGACAGGAGTTACCATCAATACCCTAGGTCTTAGGGGATGCCTGAAAACTCCAAAGTTCAGACCAAAGCACCCAAGATGGATTGATGGGAGATGGGAGCACTTGCCCAAACTGGATCACCTGATCTGAGTTTCAGGAGATGTTTGACTGCCCTCTGAATGGAAGGGACCAAGGCATGGGGGCCATTCAGAGTTTACTGCTCTGGTTCTTGGCACCCCTGCATTCCAGTGTCCAAGACTGAGTGCACTGTTACCCAAATGGAAGCTCTCAAGATAAATCTCAGGAACTTTTGGCTGCTCTCTGAATCAATGGGCCTAAGATTTCTTAGGTCTTGGGAGACATTCAGAGTTTCTTCTCTGGTTCCTGTCACCTTGGTAATCACAGAGACCCTACTGCTGGGTACTTCTGGGGCTGTTCTGGACTTTGGAGACAGACTGAATAGATCTTCGGGTCGAATAGATTTCAGACTGAAGCTGCCAAGCTGCATATTGCTCCTTCTTGGAGACGAGGCAAAAATCTTCTTCTTCCTTTTCTTCCAGAGGTCTTACTACAATGTGAACTATGGTCCATGCTTAGTGGCAAAGACCCAGGATGGGTATATCCATTGCAGGTGATGAGCCAGACTAATGAAAGATGTTTATGTGGGATGTTATGGGAGGTATGGTAGGTGGGGAACATGGGAATCCTGTAATTTCTGTGTAACATTTATGTAATCTTTTAAAATATAAATAAATAAATAAATAAATAAATAAATAAATAAATAAATAAATAAATAAATAAGAAGTCCTGGAAACTGGTAGTTTCTCAGTTAGACCAGCCATCAAAAGCCCATTTTAAATGATTAGAGATCAATTGTTTTAGCTAACAGACCTTGAGGCCCTGAGGCAATAACTTCCTCACTAGCAAATGCATTTTCAGTTTTACAGCTTTTAAGACATTTCAAAGCATTTTAACACAAACCTGTAATGATAAATTCAGTAGTAGGAAGGTAAAACATGGGTAAATGTTAATTATGAAAGGAGCCTTGGCCCATGACCCATCATCTTTGGCCAAGCCTGCCACCCTTTCCCACTGAGTCCCAGATCAGGTAGCTGGGTGCAGTCAAGGAAAGTGAGCTTGCAAAGTCACAAAACTGTGGAAAGGCACAAGCCCCTGGCTCTAAGTCATTGCCATCATTGCCGCTGAGAAGAGAGGGCAAGAGAAGGCAACAGCAGCCAGGCCCAATGGCAAAGCCAACAGCTGCTAAAAGGGCTTGAAAAATCAGCTTAGCAGTGCATGGAGCTTGGCCAGGGGACCTCTGTCTTGGCAGGGCCCTGTTTTGGGCCACTGCCCAGGGCTCCTGACTTCCTGGCCAGGGACAGATCTCATAAGCAAGGGCACATGGCACAGATGCAGAGAGTTCTGTGCCCTGACCTCTTCCCTCCTGGGATTACACCCCATGGGAGCTCATACGCAAACCCATTTAAAATGGATAAGAAAAAGAGGATATTAAACAGAATGTAGGCCATAGTTTCACTCATCAATAACCTCCTGGGTGGAAGCACCAAATACCTTAGTGGATTTTGTCTAGGTTCTTGACTATGCTGCAGAAATGAATTTCAAGAGCATGCCACATTAATTAGGCCAGTAATTTATTAAGGTGGGGAGAGAAGAGAAATGGGAGAAAATTACAGATCATAGGTCCCAGGTAGAGAAGAAGGGGCTGAAGAGTGATAAAGTGGGCTGATATATAGACTACAATTTCCCATTATAGATAATAAATGCCCAAGATTTACTTGTGTATTGATCCATGTGGGGAGGCATGGCAAGAGCAAGGCACAATAATTAACCATTAACCATTAACCATTTCTCGATATATACCTCTGTTATAACCAAGACATAAAATAGAACATCACAAATCAATGTCAAAAATGATGTTCAACATTACATAGCTTCTAAGGGGAAGTCAACTCTGTTTCAAAACCTAATGTGGATGAATTACTACTTGAACTTTTATACTTGACATAATGCCAAGGAATCATCCTTGAAAATTGGTCCCAGAGATGACCAAATGTTGCATTAATAACAGTCCTCAATATACGAGAAACCCTGGCATTATCAGTGTGAAAAGTAAGGGATACACTCCTCTGCTTGTGTTCATAATAACTCCCTGGAACACTTATGAGACATAATTTCCAAGTGAATTTTCTATTTTACCAGGACCTGAACAACCTTTTTAGGTTGATTTAGTGTACCTCACAAATATAATTAAATGCACAAAAATTTAACTTATCTCAAAGGAAACAATTATTATATTGCAGAAAGTCTAGGTTCCTTAAATGGCATACATATTTTATTTGTGATGAAAACTTGAGATTGAAAACTTTCTAGTCACATAATGCTGGAAGAAGTTTTTCACACACTTTAACTCCTGTTGAGTGTTAATCTCAAAGTTAGAGGGTTATAGTTTATACACAAAAAAAATGGAGATATTATCAGAAGGATATACCTATACATAGTTATAACATGTATTCCTTAACTAAGTAATGCCCCATGTATTTTTTCCTCAGCCAACTGTCATTCCTTGAACTTGGTTACTCAAAGTTCATCACACCTGAAACCTTAAAGAACTTACTAATGTCCAACAAGTATATTTCAATCATGGGTTGCTTCAGCCAGATGTACTTTTTTTCTTCTTCATTGCCACCGAAATTTTCCTTCTCTCTTCAATAGCCTATGACTGATAGGTAGCTATCTGCAATCCCCTTCACTACCCTGTGGTTATGTCCCAGAGACTCTGTGGTGCCCTCATCACTGGGTCCTATGTTTTTGGATTTACTGAATCTTTAGTCACTGTTCTTTACATGAACAATTTGTATTTCTGCAACCCCAATGTAATCTATCACTTTTTCTGTGACTTAACCCCGATGTTAACCCTGTCCTGCACTGACACTCATGGCACTGAAATAATGATATTCATTATCACTAGTTTAAATGTAATGGTGTCTCTTACCACAATCTCTGTGTCTTACGGATCCATTCTGTCTACTATTCTGAAAACAAATTCCAATTCAGGAGAGTGCAAAGCCTTCTCTACTAGTGCCTCCCACCTCCTGGGCATCACCATCTTTTATGGCACTATGATGTTTACTTATTTAAAACAAAAAAAAAATCCTACTCCTTGAGAAAGGATCATGTGGCCTCTGTATTTTACACTATGGTGATCCCCATGCTGAATCTCCTCATTTATAGTCTTAGGAACAAAAAGGTGAAAAATGCTCTTACTAGAGTAATGCAGATGAGAGAGGATTCCAGGCAATTGAAATGACAGTGATGCTGAACGCTTAATTGCATTTTTTCCTTCTTTGCTATTTGGGTATTTTCTTGGACTCTCTCTAAACACAATAGCATCCTTTAATTAGTTCAAATTTCTGTTGAGCCATCCTTTATTTAACCATACTATGTATGCTTTTAAAGCCATATTCTTGGAAAATAAAACCATTTTCCAAGAATATGGTTTTAGAAGTACACATAGTATATGAAAGCCATGAAATATGTGTAAATCCTGTGGTTTAAATATTTGTGTTTTTAAGAACAACTAATAAGCCAAACAAAACAAAACAGAAGTGTGGTATTTTCTTTTTCAAATTTTATCACTGAAATCCCCATGCATATTCCAAGTACAAAGAATCTTATTATGGAGAGCTATGTCAGGCATCATTCTAGTTTTTCTGCCAAGAAGAAAAATAGCTCAGTCTTAGTGAGTGCTGCTTTGGACTAGAAAAACTAGAGTTTAGAGTCTAGAAATATCAGCTTTTTAGCACTATAACCTTTACTGAGTCACTGAAAGTTTAAATCTAGTTTCCTTCATTGTAAAAGATAAATAAATTAATCCATAGACTTATGTTACAGCTTAAATTAGATGATGAATGGAAAGAATTTAATGCAGGACTAATACATTTTGACCACAATCATCAGAATGCCTACATCCCTGCAAAAGTTTAAATACAACAATTGTATTTATTATAAAAAATTATCACTGGATTTTATTAAATACTTTTGGCTAATCTTATTCATAAATAATAAAAGAGCTCAAAAGGCTAAAATGACACTTCAATATTTGGCCTTAGAGCAAAAGAATATATAAGAGACTTAAGCTACTGAAAAATGTGTATTTGAACATTGAAGAAAATTTCAAAAATATTTTTTATTACTAAAGAAAATGGAAATATACTAAGCATTCTTGGGAGTTTAGCTCATGGTCTTCTAGAATAATATTATATATTTATGTGCATATATTATAAATATATAAAATTTTTGTTGTTTTCTATTTCTACTATGCAGCTTTGTTTTCCACCCTTCACTATAACCTTTGGTAATTCCTTTGAAATTTAAATTTGGGAGATGAATATTTTCTTTGTATATGAATTAAATCTGGAATTAATCTTGCAATGATTTAAGATCTGAAGTTTAATAAATTCAAGAGATTAAATATCTGCAGGCAGTTATGTTTCTTTTGTGTCTACCTGCTAACCATATGACAACCCTACCATTCTTTGTTGCATCAATAAGCATCAGTAATTATATTTCTCTGTTTAATTTCAGTATGAATAAAAAAATCAGTTCATTTACCTGGGTTATCTTCTTTAAAAATAAATAAATTTTTTAGTTGAATTCATGATTAATTTTTTATGAGAATTTTGATAGAGAAAAGTTGCAAAAATAAGAATTGATAATGAATTCAAATTTGTAATATCCCATAAATTTTGGTAAGGAAGGTTGTTAACATTTCCTTTTAAAAATGTCTATGCCATCCAGAATTACAGTTTTAATTTTCTCTACTATGCAATGTATATTTATGAAAGTGTGTTTTCTTCATTTTCCTATATTTGAATTTAAGCAATGCTTCTTAAATATATTTTCCCTTTAAGAGATTTGTTGTCTTTTTATTTATATTAAAGTTTTCTTTGTTGAATTGTATTTCTTCATTTTCTTAAATGATTTTTGAAAGATTAATATAAAGTTCAACCTCTGTTAGAGGATTAAAATTTTATTCTCACAAGTCCATCACTGCTAAGTAATTTATTCAAATAATTAAAAAGTGCATTATTTTCTTCTACATCCTGAATTTGTATTAAAATTTTGACATATATAATACCTATATAAACAACTGTATTAACATTTACTTTTGCTCTGAAATTTATGTTGACTAGAATCTATTTTTATTGCAATTTGTCTTTGTTTCCTCTACCTATAGCTATGTATTTGAGGAGCATTTATTTTTTAATAATGTACCTTTTAATATAATTTCTTATCTTGTACACACATTGCATCTTTTCTTTTATTTATATGTCCTTTACATTAACTGGTCTTTTTGTGAATTGTTCTGGCCTTATTTTTATTTATATACAGTTTCATGACTTAAAATATGTATCCAATTGGTTTTTCAGGGCAATAATGCTGAAAAGAGTCTCTCATTTTTCAGAAAGCAATAAGTTCAGGCATTTTTAAATATATTAATTAAACTCAGGCTATCTGATCATATTAGAGTATATTCTAGAATTCATTAATTATGTTATTGTATAAATGTAATAAAACCCTCCTTGTTTTTTTAGTTGTTCTTACACTCTCCTCCAAATCTCTTTCCTTTCAACCTGCAGAACCTCCTTTAGTATTTCTTGAAGGGCAGGTTTCTTTTTGGCATAGTCTCTTAATTTCTGTTTATCTGTGAATATTTTGAACTCTCCATCATTTTTAATGCCAGCTTTTCTGGATAGTTAATTCTTGGCTAGAAGATTTTTTTTCTTTTAGTACCTTGACTATGTCATACCACTGTCTTCTTGCCTCCATAGTTTCCAATGAGAAATCAGCATTTAATCTTATTAAACTTCCCTTGTATGTGATGGTTCTCTTTTCTCTTGTTGTCTTGAGTATTTTCTCTTTTCCTTGAGTATTGGGCATTTTGACAAGTATATGTACTGGAGTAGGCCTGTTGGTATTTACACTATTTGGGATGCACTGTGCTTCCTGGACATGGACATCCATCTCCTTCAATAGGGTTGGGAAGTTTTCAACCATTATTTCCTTCAACACTCCTTATGTTACCTTTCCCTTCTCTTCTTCCTCTTGGATGCCTATAATGCATATGTTTGTACATTTTGTAATGTTGTTTTAGTCCCAAAGTCCCTGTTGGATTTTTTCTATCTTTTTATCTATCTGTTCTACTATCTCTTTGATTTCAGATGTCCTGTTTCCACATCACTATTTCTTTCTTCTGCCTGTTCAATTCTGCTGTTATATGATTCCAGTGCCTTTTTTATTTATTGTGTTGTGCCATTCATCACCATCATATCCATTATCTTTTTATGTGTATTTACAAGTTCTTCAGTATGTTCTCCCAGTGTCTTCTCAATATCCTTAATTTCTTCCTTCACTTCATTAAGTTAGTCCATGATATTTGTTCTGACAGCTTTTATTACTTATTCAATGTTCTGCATCTCTTCCTGGTTTTTAGTTTGTTTACTGGACTGGTCCATGTCTTCCTGTTTCTTACTATGTCTTGTAATTTTTTCTTGCCTTCTGGTCATCTTTTTATCTTTATGGGTTCATTCAGTTGATTACTTTCTCTTTCTGCTCTAGAGTTTTATTTAGCTGGTGGTTCTGTGTGTGTGTTAAGTTTTCCCTTTGACAATTTGTTCTTCTTGTTCTATTTCCTTGCTGCTTTCTATGTTCCCTTGAAGGAAAAAAACTATGGCAAAAGAAAGTGAAAGAGGTAAGAAAAGATAATGGATAACACTAATCATAATAATAAAAGTTAGAAAAGGGGCCATATAAGAATTAGTAAAATAAATATTTAACTTATGTAAGCAGTATAGAACAATAGGAATAAAAAAGTGGATTACCTACAATGAAATGGGAGCCAAACAGAGAAAAATATATAGAATGATTTAAAAGGCCAGAATGATGAGGAGAGAGAAAGAGAAAAAAAAAGACAGAAAGAAAAAGTTAAAAAAAAAAAAAGAAGACAAAAACAGAATAGACAAGATAGAAATTGATACCAGAAAAGTTAAGGACTAAATAAAGAAAGATGGAATGTAAGAACCACAACAGAAAGCAGAATATAGAAAGATGAAGGAAGTGAAAGAGATAGCGTTGGTAGACAAAATCAATATACACTGAAAACGGGAAATCAAGGAAGAATTTCAGCAAAGAAGAAACATACTAACAACACAGTTTTATCTTGAGCAATATATCTCCCTGTCCGGCTCCTTCCAGATCGATGCCCCAAAGGCTCCCACTCCGTGGATTCCTTGAACAAGCTCAGTTGGGTAGGATCCTCTCCCCAATCAGTTGTCTTTTGTGAGAGAGATGGTGAGCACCCACTTAAGTCGATACCATCTTGCCTCCCTTCCTTCTACATCTATTTTAAAATCTTCATCTTATTAATTACTCAAGATAAAAACTCTGGAAATTCCAGAAGTATCAAATAACTGAATGATTTGCCAAATCTAGTGGAACCAATTCTCCCATAATTCTTAAAAAACATTCTTTTCTTTCTTATTTCTGCCATTGAATTTTTGAAAACCTCATTACTTCATAAGTTATGGTTAGGAGGCTTAATAATCCATGGACAATGAGAAGGATCATTTTGTTTTTTCTATCTATGTATAAAAATGCTTAGAAGCAAGGACTATGTAGTCAAGAAACAGTCATACGAGTTATGTGAATCTTAAATCCATACTTAAAAATCAAGTCTTTGATTACTTTGTTTTCATGAGATTGCTTATATGTATTATAGGTACTGTCATCCCTGCTAGGGAAAAAGTGAATTTTATTGAAGGAAAGGGAAATTTAAACTCTTAATGTCCCTTCAAATAAACAAGTGTTAGAACAAAAATAATCAAAGCAGAATTAATAAGGCAGAAAGAAGTCTGGATTTAGGTATTGGGAGATCGTTTCTCAGGGCTATTCTCACTCAGTGTTAACTTCATGTAATGGGTATTAATGAAAGTTCTTTTCTTAAAGATAGAGAATGAAGACAGATCTAGAAAATCAACAATATTCTGAATTAATGGAACTCACAAAGGTACACTAACTAACTGTTTTAGTTTGCCACAAAGTTGCCAATGGAAAGTACAAGAAATAAGTTGGCTTTTATAATTGAAATTTATTTGGGGTAAAATCTTGTAGGTACAAGGCTGTGAAATGTTCAAATCAAAGCATCAACAGGGATGTTTTCTCACCAAAGTGAGCTGCCATGTAGTGAAGTAAGATGGCCACCAATTTCTGCATAGGTCTGTGTCTTCACTTTCAGAATGTACCATCTCCCAGAGTTCAGCTGAGGGCAACCAGGCATAGGACTTTTCTCTTACCAGGCCTCTTCTCTCAGTCTCAGCTGCTTAACTTTCTTCCCAAGTTCATCTGTGATATATCAGGTGCAAGTCTCATCTGTTCCTGGGCCTCAGCTCTTTGAGTCTCTTAGAGCTTCTCTCCTTGTTCTCAGCTGTGGGCAAACCTGGAATTCTTTCTCTCACATCACAGGGTCAAACACAGTGGCTTCCTTTTCCCCCTAGTCGCTGTTTATATGAGCTCCACTAAGAGGGCAGAGACACTTGAGTAATGCGTCATTCCTGATGTAGTCCAATCAAAAGAATCTCACAACCACAGTAAAGACTTAATTAAAAAACATAACCTTTCTCTTTTTGGGATTCATAAAAGAATTTCAAACTGTCACACTAGCTTTTCAGATCTCAGTCCAACTGTATATAGGGGCAGATAAACATTATTCTTTGAAGTATATTTTGTTTATCTTGAGCTTTAATTACACACTCAATAAGTGTTTCCATATCAACTCAATACACTTTTTGGAGTCTCAGAATTTATGTAAAAGATTTCTATAAATGGAAAGAAATAATGGGATAAATATTTATTGTGTTGAGTCAAAGAGTGCAAAAGTAATGTTTGAAGGCCTGGATATATCTGAGAGAGTAAGAGAACCTGGGAAATGTGAAGTGGCATTTGGAAGGCCCTTCACAAGGATACCAGGGTGGAAAATTAACTTCATAATGATTTTCAAGGATTGAGTATAAACCATATGAGGCTATAACAAACTGTCATCTCCTGAGGATATCTGTACTTATGGTACCTGGTATGCAGCTCTTGATATGGCAAATACTTTTTTCTCAAATATTGTTATTAAAAAATATCAGAAAGTCTACTTTCAGTTGCCAAGGCCTGAAATGTACCTTCACTGTCCTACCTCAGGGTCATTACCTCTCCAGCCCAATGTCATAATCTAGACCAAAGGGAACTTGAAAACCTCTCCTTCCCCCCAAAATATCATAATGTTCAATTTTATTGATGATATGTTGATTGGACCTAGTGAGCAAAAATTAGCAACTACTCTTTATCCATTGGTAAGGCATTTATGAGTCTGTGGGTGGAGAAAAATTCCACAAAAATTCAGGGGCTTTCAACCTCAGTGAAATTTCTGTGTCCAATCATGTGACACATATTGAGATTACCTTACAAGGTGAAAGATAAGCTTTTACATCTGGTTACCTTACAAACAAAAAAGAAGCTCAATTCCTCACTGGCTTTTTTGGCTTTTATAGACAACATATTCCTTATTTGTGTGTGCAGCTTCAGCCCATTTATTTAGTGACCCAAAAACTACTAGTTTTGATTGAGGAACAGAATAAGAGGAGGCTCTGCAAAAAGTCGATATGATTTAGTGGATCTAATGTTGCTGGAATTGTCAAGAGCAAATAAAGATGCTGTCTGGAGACTTTGGCAGGCACATCTAAGACAGTTAGTGTGCTGAGGCTTAGAATTTTGGAGCAAAGCCTTGCCATCCTCTGCAGATAACTATTCTTCTTTTGAGGAACAATTTTTGACCTGCTAATAGGCCTTAGCAGAGACTGAATGCTTAGCTATGGGCTACCAATTTACCATGAGACTAAGTTGCCCTTCAAAAATTGGGTGTTGTCTTACCTGTTAATTCTTAAAGTCAGGCATGCACAGCAGCACTCCATCATAAATGGAGGTGGTATGTACAAGGTTAGGTCTTGAGCAAGTCCTGAAGTCACAAGTAAGTTTCATGAGAAAGTTGCAAAAATTCCCATGGCCCGCACTCTTGCCACATTACCTTCTCTTTTCCCATCCCACAGCTATGGCCTCTAGAGGAGCTCTTTAAAATCAGTTGACTGGGGAAGAGAAAACTTGTGCCTGGTTTATATACGGTTCTGCACAATATACAGTTACCACCGGAAAGTGGACAGCTGCAACCGTACAGTCCCTTTTTGGGGTTTCCCAGAAGGGCAGTGCTGAAAGGAACTCTATCCAATAGGCAGAACTTTGAGGAGTGCACTTGGTTCATTTTGCTTTAAAAGAGAAATGGTTGGTTGAGTCACGGGCTGTCTTCAATTGTTTGGCTGGATGGTCAGGGACTTGGAAGGAACATGGGTGGATAATTGGGGTCAAAATATCAGAATGACATATGTGAATAGACCTTTCTAAGTGGGCAAAAATCATGAAAATATTTGTGTCCCATGTGAATGCTCACCAGTGGGAGATTTCAGCAAAGTAAATTTTTAATAACCAAATGGATAAGATAACCCATTTTGTGTATACCAGTCAGTGTCTTTCTCCAATCACTCCTGTCATTGCCCAATGAGCTCAAGAAAAAGGTGGCCATAGTGGATGAGAAGGAGGTTATGTACGGGCTGAGAAACACAACTTCCACTCTCCAAGGTCAACCTAACTACAGACACTGGTAAGTGCCCAATCTTCAGCAGCAGAGACCAACACTCAGTTTCTAATATGACACCATTCTCCAAGTTGATCAGTCTGCTACATGGTGACAGTTGAATTACATTGGAACAATTCCATCATGGAAGTGGCAGGGCTTTTTTTTTTTTTTTTTTTTTTTTTTGCTGAGTGAAATAGACATGTTATCAGGATATGGCTTTACTTTCCCTATAAGCAATTGTTCTGCCAAAACTATCATCTGTGGACTTTAAGAATGTTTTATCCACCATCATGGTATTCCATACAGCATTACTTTTCATATAGGAGCCCACTTCATAGCAATTGGAGTACAGCAATAGGCATATGCTTATGGAATTCACTGGTCTTACAATATATCCTGTCATCCTGAAATAGAAAAATGCAATTTTGGTGCTACCTAGGTGGCAATACCTTATAAAATTACCAGCAGTACTCTTCAGGAGTTAGTGTATGATCTAAAACAGATTTCATTCTATGGTATTCTTTCTCCCATAAACAAGATTCACAAATCTAGGAATTAAGAGGTGGAAATGGGATTGGCTCCACTCACTATGACCCCTAGTGATTCACTGGAATAATTTCTCCTACCTTAAACTATGCTGCTCTATAGGCCCTAGTTTTAAATGGGGGAGTGCTTATACCAGGAGACACAGAAGTGATTCCACTGAAATTGTAGTTAAGATAGTCACCTGGCAATTCTGGGCTCTTCATACCCCTGAATCAACTGCCAAAGAAGAGAATTACTGTACTGGCTAGTGTGATTGATACTGACTATCAATGAGAAACAGACTGTAACACAACTACACAATCTAGATAAAGAAGAGATTGCCTGGAATACAGGAGATCCCTTGTGATGTTTCATAGTATTGCCAGAACCTGTGATTAAAGTCAATGGGAAACTGCAAAATTCAATCCATGGAAAACCGACAATGTCTCCAAAATTTCAGAGATGAAGGTTTACACCACCTCAACAGGTACAATATCATGGCCAGCTGAGGTGATTCCTGAAGGTAAAAGGAATAGGAATGTATAGTAGAAGAAGGTATTTATAAATATGAGCTAGGACCATATGACCTGTTACAGAAGTGTGGATTGTAATGGTTATAAGCATTTTATCCTTTTTTAGATGAATATGTTTGTATGTTTGCATAAACAATATCAATGGTTTCTTCCCTATCTTAACCTCTTATTATATGACATACACTGTATTGAGATCCAGTAGTAATATTTAAGTTATAGTATATTAAGCTTAGTTAGTGCATTTCAGGCTGTATAATATTGTTAGGTGGAAATATGAATGTAATAGTTTGGTCTTAGAGATTAAATACAGTTTAAGGAGAAGGGCATGAGTACCCTTGAAAAGAGTTGGACTGTGATGTTACTATGATGTCAACTTGGCCAAGTTATGATATTAAATTTTTTGGTCAAGGAAGAACTGGCCTGATTGTTACTGTGAAAATATTTTGTGGTCGACTCATCAGTAACTTGATTGAATTGTTTGTTGATAACATCTACAATCAATCAGTCAGTTGAAAGCTTTAAAATGAGAAGTGATGATCTCAGCAGTCAGAAGAAAGAATTTCCATCTCTACTTCAACCACCCAGATTCTCCTGGGGAATTCATTAAAAAACTTCATTGGAGTTCCCAGCCTATGAAATTCTTTATGGAATTCAGACTTTCCCATTCCCACATTTACATGAGACAATTCCTATAAAAATCTCTCTATAGATAGATAGATAGATAGGTAGATAGATAGATAGATAGATAGATAGATAGATAGATAGATAGATAGATAGATA
>JAKSZT010054465.1:1109021-1209980 GCA_026826555.1 Tolypeutes matacus | reverse complement strand
ATAGATAGATAGATAGATAGATAGATAGATAGATAGATAGATAGATAAATAGAGATAGATAGATAGATAGATATTTCTATCATCTCTATCTCTATCTTTATCTCTATATCTATCTCCTGTTGGTTTTCCTAGAAAACCCTGCCTAATATGGAGAGTGGAGTGTGATAGTTTGAAGCTATATGTATACTAGAAAACCATGCTCTTAAAGATAATACATTCCTGTGGGTGTGAAACTATTCTAAGTAGGACCTCTTGATGAGGATAGTTCAATTAAGGTGTGGTCCACTTCAATATGGATGGGTCTTAATCTTATTTCTCGAATCAATTTAAGTGGAATGAAATTTGGACAAAGAGAGCAAGAAAGCCATACATGGAGCAGCCAGAACCTGAAATCAATGATACCTTTAAGAGAAGTGAGAGACCAGTAGATGTCTTGTGCTTTGCTACTTTACAAGCTATGAACCAAGGATTGTTATCAGCCAGCCCCAGAATGCCATTGAATTGGCATTACCTAGATAAGTTCTTAATTTGGCAATTTCCAGCTTCATAACTGTAAGCTAACCATTTCATGGTATTTGCTTAAGAAGCCCAGGAATTTAAAACATATGGGAAGAACACATAAAAGTGAAATATCACATCCATATTTTATTTACCTAATATAAATAGGAACTTATACTATCAATCACTTTTCATCAAAGCTTTAAGTAATTAATGTGCCCCAAATCAGAAGCAAGGTATTTCTTCTTTAAGTTATGTATATTTTTGTCATATGACACCAAATATTTATTCAGGACCACTATATTGAGAATAAATCCAGTGAATAACACCATTTTGTGCTATAAGGGACCAAAATGATTTGCCACCATATTCTGCTTATGCACATGTCAATGAAATAGTAGATTGTTTTATTTAAATTTTCCTTATTCTTTTGACAATATAAATTTTTGGCAATTTTTGTCACTGATCTTCTCTGAAGAACAAGACATTGATTTTCAAATGAAGGTATATTTTGTAGCAAATCACATCCCACTACAGAAGTTCTCTACAATACTATAATGAGCTGGAAACTTGGTAGAGAAAATGTGTGGTTTTTAGCCATTTCATCTAATCTGCTCTGCAAACAGTTTTCCTTGTTAATTAATATTTGTGATTATTGAACTGGTTGTGGTGTTTAGCTGGTGTTACTTAAAGAGGAGGTTGAGGTATATAGAATTTAAAAAGCATGATCAATCTGAGAAACTAAAATAAAACCGTTTGCTCAATATTCATGTAGTCTGAAAACATAAATAGACTTCCATGAGAAGAATTTTAAAACATTAAACATAAGAAGAAGGAGAGCTATGATATTAGTTTTCATATATTTTTAAGAGGTTACTAGGGACTAGAAATATTTGAATATTACTTTATAAAAACTATTTAGAAACCATTACACTAAATAATTTAATGCCCTTTTATACATGAAATATCATGCCAAACTAGATATAAAATATTTGATCAAAGACATGTGGCTATTTACCACCAGGGCCAGGATTCAATCTCAGGTTTCTCTGACTTCACATGCTAAGCCACTCAACCATATAAAAAATCCCATTGTGATATGCAACTTTCTGGAATCATTATTGCCAAGAAACAATACAAGCTACATCCTCATTTAGCTGAATTCTTTTTGTAATGCCCCCAAGCTTAAAGGAAAATTAAATTATAAAAGTAAAAAAAATTCTAATTAAATTATCTAAGTAAAAAATTAAATTGAAAATACATTTATGTATCTTTGTTTTCAACAATACCACACTTTTGTTAATTTTAGCTATTTGATAAAACATAAAATCAGATTATATAAGAACTTTAATTTTTTTCTACTTTCTTAAAGTTGTTTTGACTCTTTTAGACCTTTGTATTTTCATCCACATTGTAAAATAACAGTGTCAACTTGATACATTGATCAATGGGACTCAATAGAGAGTTCAGATTCACACATATATGTTGAAAATCAGATCCACCATCAAAGGTATGAAGGATGCAGGGTTGGCGATTCCATTACATTACTATTCATCCCTCTATTTCCTATGCAGAAAATAGATGGCTCTTCGAAGATGATAGTAAATTACCATAAACAATATGTTAAGTTCATAAGGAAGCTGAGGAAGGGAGGTGTTTTAGAAGTTCCCATTTTTTGGACAGAGAAGGGACCAGACAAGTGGACTCCCTTGACCTTGGCTCCCAGGTTTCTACACCAAAATGTTATATCCAAGGTTAATGAGGCTCGGAGACAGATCAAGATTCATGAAGGAGTTTATTAGGTCACCAGCATGGTGGAGGTCTGAAAGGAGACTTCAGCCCACTTTCCCAGGTTGGGAGTGCTCTTTTTGAGCTGGGGGAACTGGCAGGTCTTCAGAAAGGGCATGTAGATGAGGTGCAAAGGTATAGTGTGTGAAAGTACCAAGTTAGCCATCTCATGGTGGGGAGTGCTTTTCTGGGAACTGCCCTGCTGTGGTGGGAAAGGAATGTCCAGTGGGGATGGTGATAAGCAAGGGAGCGGGACATCTGGTGTTTGAGTACATATGAACTCAGTGGTCAAGAGGTTACATTCTAAAACCACACAATGTGTTTACTCTAATAGCAGATGCTGTTTAAGGCAGGGCATCTTTGTTTAAATTATTTAATACATCCCCAGGCACATAGTATACAGTCACCAGGCACATAGTATACAGTCATTGATTTGGCATATATATTTTTTTTTCCAGTATTGATTAGTTTACTTTCAGCTGGTAAGTCCAGCAAAACGCTTTCATTGTCTTGCCTCATAGGTATAGTACATCTTCACCATATGTCATAATATAGTCTGCAGGTACCTTAATCAAATGACCCTTCCAGAAGTTATCCCATTGTTCTATTAAATTGATGATATATGATGTTTGGATCTATTAAGCAAGAAGTAGCAAATATTCTAGACTTATTGGTAAGACATTTTCATGTTAGAGGATGAGTAATAAATACAATAAAAACTTCAGGAAATGTACACTTCAGTGAAATTTCTAGGCACCAAGCTAGTAGGACAATGTGAAGTAGCCCTTTTAAGGTGAAAGGTAATCTGTTGCATCTGGCCTTTCCTATAACAACAACAACAAAAATGTAGAATGCCTAGTTGGCCTCTAAGCATTTTGGAAACAACATATTTCTGATTTGGTTTGCTACTATGGTACATTTACCAAGCAAGCAATTTTGAAATCCAACAGGGTAAACTCCATTAGATTTCAAGGAAAGTCATCTGTGGATTAATGTTTTGTCCTCAGGACATGGTTGATTGACAGTCCCATCCTTTCCAAGCACCTGGACAGTGGCCCTGCTCTCTTCAAACAATAAAGCCTGGGCCCCAGCCTCTTCAAGAATTGGAATATAGTCAGGATCTCTGTGCAGGCTGGTTTATAAAATAAACACTTGCTTTTGAGTGGCAGCGGAAAGTCCTTTGAAAAGCTGGGCCAAGCCCACCTCCTCCAAGTCTTGGGTCAGTGTCCAAAATTTTCCACATATCTTGTCATCTTGGATATGGTGATTAAAAAAAAACACTGAACTTAAAATACATTTGCCATATCAGGCTTCAAGGTAATGATAGCTATTCTTTTCTTCAGTTTACTAATTCTTGGGTGATCTGTCAACATTCCGATAACCATGTGTATGTCCTAAGTTCATGTTCTCTGTAAATAGATAAATAGGATGGGATAGTTTTGATACCAAATTAAAAAGAGGAAAATAATTATTTTTCTAAATAATTTTACATCAAGATATATTACAGAAATTAATGAAAAATCAAAGGATTCAATGAAAATAAAATTAATTGAATTAAAATTATACTTTGTTATCATGTAGATAATTTGATATCATGTCACTCTTAAATCCATACACAAAGATTAAAGGTCCATTCAAAAATGAAGTTAAGAATTTTATGGATATTTGAAAAACAGTGTAGAATTAAGTTAGGATTTTTCATAGTATATTGGTGCTTCAATATACAGTAGTGGTGAAAGGGTAGTAGAACAACTATCTGAAAATAGCAAGACAACAAATAAGAAAGTGCACAAGACAGAAAAATGCATTTCAAAAGGGAAACTAGAAATATTAATATAATAAAATTTCATATATTAAGACACATTTTAAATTTTATGCTTATTACACAGAAACAACAATGATAATCAAAGTCAAAATACACTATGAAACATATTATATTTCTTGTACAATTTTCATTAAAATGAAATGAAGCAAATTATTGAGATAAAAGGAAATAGTAAGTAATATTATATAATGTTGCTTTTGTTATTCTATTTATCTGAAATACTTCTTCCAAATATTTGTATGACCCTCCACTTCTTTTAACTTGCTAAAATATGACAATCCTAGGGGGAATTTTTAATAAATTAATATTTAAGATAGCAAACATGATTGTCTCCATGCAACCCCTCTACTTAGTTTTTCTCTGCAGGAGTTATCACCATCTGTATACATAGACTTGGCTGATTATTACACACCACCCCAGGTGATAGAATGTTGCTCTTGTTTTATTGACCTCCTTGAAGTTCCTTACACTACATTGCCTACCACCTGCAAGGGGCTTTGCACTGGTGTTCCTCAGTTTACAGCAACTTCTTTCCATGAATATAAATTGCTTTATCTTCCCCATGCAAGTCTGTAAGCAAATCCCAACTTGAGGATTGAGGCCAGCCCAGGCCACACTATTCCCAATTGCTTTGTTATGCCCTTGCCCCCAAATCTTTCCCCACCTAGTTGTCTGACATTTTCATTTTCTTAATATAACTTTTCACTTTCTAACATTGCATATCATTTACTTCTGTATAATTCTCTGTATGACCCACCTAGAATATAGTGTCCAACAGGTAAAAGAAATTTTATTGTTTGTTGTAGTATCTATACAGTACATTGTAGATATGCAATAGAATATTTAATAAATAAATGAATTAAATGAAGTGGTTAAATGAGCAACACACATCTAATATATAATTATTACAGCAATAAAACATAAACAAACTCTGATTAATATATTTGGTCATTTCAAATTTACATAACATAACATTTGAAACTTTCTTTCCCAGCATCTGAGTGTGGGAGTCCAGTGGGTCTCAGGCCCTGGATGCCCTTTCTTAAGCTAAGTTCAGACCACAGCACATAGCAACTTGCATGCCCAGAACACGTTAAAATGTAACAGACCTTCCCATAGGGAAATAATATACAAATGGTATTATAGACTGTACTTTTCCCCAGGCTGTACACTTCCCTCATACAATAATATCACCAGACCCCATTTATGTGCTTCATATGACTCTAGCAGAAATTCTGTTATGAAATGCCTTGGTTCTCAGACCCTTGAAATTGCACTTCAATTTCCTGTCTCTTTGCAGAGCCCTATCTTCATTTTCCAAACTGCTCCCTTCGTAAACCGTCTCCTGTCCATAAGTCCCAATAAATAAAGAATAAGCCTAACACTCTACCAGGTGCATCCTATGGTTGTGGCTGCCCTGACTGGTGCCCTTCAAGAGCTGGGTTGGAACCCTGAGTTATTTATAAACCTGTTATTACAATTAAAAACATAAATTTCAATAAATTTTCAAAATTTTCATGAAATAAGCTATATAATCTGGCAAAAATATAATACATATTTTAAATTAATATTCAAAATGTAAAACTGTGAGATTTTTCAATTTTAAAATTCAACATAAATATAACTAAGAATGTAAATTTAAGTTATTCTTGGTAAAATAGATAATAAAATATTTAATATATAATATTTATATAATGGATATGAATATGACAAATGTGCCCAATCTTTTTAAGCACCTCACAATTCTTCCACTCTCTACCCATTACCTAATTTAAGTGTTGTTTCCACACTTTTGGTATTTTCAATAGCAGAACCCACTCTCCTCATACCAAAATCTGTTTTAGTTCCCAAAGCTGCACAAGCAAAAACCATAAAACAGGTCAGGTAAAAGAATGGGAATTTATTCACTTATGGGTTGAGGCTGGTACAAAGTCCAAACTAAGACATAATCAAGGTGAAGTTTTCTTCCAAAGACCATTGCATTCTGTGGCTGGCTGCTGGCAAACTTTGGTCCTTAATTTGTACATGACAAAGCAAATGGAAATACCTCCTGGTCTCTCTGTTCTTATCCAGGTTCCATTGATGTTCAGCTTCTTGCTTGCTGTGGCTTTCTCTCACTTTGTCTGTTTTTCATTCTGGTTATAAAGGACTCCAGTAACATAACTAAGTTCCATCCTGATTGGGCTGAGTAGTACACTCATTAAAAATGTCTGACTTTAGATTTGAGATCATGTTTTCCTGAGTTAAAACATTTAACACTACATCCATCCATATAAATTTGTTCATTGGCTTTTCCATTTCTGTTAAAGTGGCTGTTGAAATTTTGATTGGTATTGTATTGGATTGTTAAATTGCTTTCTGTAGAATTGGCATCTTAACAATATTTAGTCTTCTTATCCATGAATATGAAATAATCTTACAAAAATTTAGGTCTTCTTTCAGTACTTTAAGAAAAGTTTTGTACTTTTCTTTTTACTTTAATCCCTTGGTTAAAATTAATCCTAGATATTTTCTTCTTGATTTCCATTTCAAAATCTCCATTAATCTCTCCTTTGGATTAAACCATAAGATCACCTATGTGAAATAAGTTGATGCTGGATTTTAATCTTCAAAGAAGCTTTCCTCAGTATCACTGATTTTTGATGAAGAAAAGTGCTGTACTTCCAATTGTTAATCAAATATACAATATATTATTTTATAACACCTTGATCCCTATCACCAAATTCTTTCCTGAAATTATGGAGAGGAAACAGATTTTCTGCTATTAGTTGCTTCCAAAGCTACATAAAAATTGATTTAATTCTCATTAGCTAATGCAAGTTTCACAAGAAAACATTCCACCTGATTATATATAGAGGAAGTGATATTTTGGCAATTATGTTTAATAATTAAATATTTAATCATCTCAGCACTGATTTTTACATTCTTACCTTATGTTTCTTCTAATATAATACAATCCAAGTACACTAAAATAATAAAAAATTGTACAAATCTTGTTGTAGTTGAATACAATAATACATCTCCTATTTAGATTAATTATTTGGACATGCCAACAATGAATGGAGAAAATCCACCATGTTTTCCTTGTGATGCCTCAAAAATGCCCATTCTTCAGCTGTTACACATCCCTAGATAGAAGATAGTTATAGAGAGTCATACAATGCAAAACACATGTGATGTACTATAAGAAAAGTTTTATTAAGAATTGTGAATTCATAAGCTTTCTAATCAATGGTCTTTGCTGTTTTGGCTTAGAATTGTGAATGAAAAACTTGTCCTTTGTCCTTTGAAATGTTATAACACTGCTATGTAGGCAACCCCATTATCTATTACCCCCCCAAAAAAAACAAATGTTTAGAAGGAGCAAGTCAAGAAATGTGATATTTACACATCCTATTTATATCCCCTGTAAAATTAAAAGTTAACATCCTTTATGTTCCTGTTCAGTGCACCATAAATAGAATAGAACAAATACCCCTTGAGACACTGCATCTCTCCTGTAGAAGGCTGGTCTCCCCACACTGGATGGATTCCGTTACTTTCAATGAGGTCATTCCACATGAGTTGCAAGACTCATTGTAGTTCTGAGCTTCAGAACCCCTTAAAAGGGATGGTCCCCAAGTTGCCAGTTGGATCTTCATCCAGGAAGGGACACCCTGCCTGGAACCATTTTTCCAATCAGGATTCTGATCAGCTGCAAAGGGGCCCCTGACCACATGAGAGTTTAGATGTTGAGTTTTCCCCCAATTTTGTGAGTTAGAAGTTCTGGTTAGAATTGGTAAGAATTTGGTTAAAATTTCTGCCTCTTCTTTAGCAGAACAACATGAAATGGTGAGTTTTACAAAACTCTAATATAACATAGGGAAACATGTATTATAAATATTTAATACTAAAATCAAGATATTACTAAAATATAGTGTGATAAAAATGATGTGAACACATAGGAATGCATGTGAATAAGTATTATATACACACAGGACAGTAATTGGAGGAAAATATATCTGAAAATTAACAACATGTATGAATTAGTTTCAAATTCTTCGTTGAATTTTGTTGTATTCTAATTTTTGTGTAATGAACAATGGTTACTCTTATGATAGTGTCACACTTTTAAATATAAAAATTTTTCATTGTGAAAAATGCATTCTTCCTTTTATTTTTAATTTTCTGGGCTGTCAGCCATAGATTAATTATTTCTCTAGAAAGACCTTCTCTTTTACCTAGTCATAAATTAGATCATCACAAAGGAATACCAAAAATGCTGCTTAACCTTATGTTCCTTATAAAGGGAAGGCAAATCTCTGTTACAAACCTAACATGGATGCATTTGTCCTTATACTTTTATCCTTGGAATCATGCCAGGAAAAATTCCTTGGAAATTGGTCCCAGAGATTAACAAATGTTGCATTATTAACAATCCTCAGTGTAAAACGTGCCATGGGAATTTGAGGGTAAAAGGCAAGAGACAGTCTGCTCTACTTGTAACCACATTATTTCACTGGTGTACTCATAAGTCATAACCTGCAGGTGAATTTTCTACTTGATCAGGACCTGAACAAAGTTTTTAGGTTGTTTTATTTTACCACAGAAAAAAATATATAAATGTATGGGCAAACAAATATAAGTTATCTCAAAGGAAATAAATAAATACCAGAAAATCCAAGCTACTTAATACATATTTTATTTGTGAGAAAAAGTTGAGGTTGAAAAATTTCTAGACAAATAATTCTGTAAGACTTTTTCAGCATATTTGGCTCTTTCTAACTATTAGTCTCAAAGTTAGAGAGTTTCAGTTTATCTAAAAAAAATGAACAATTATTTATGAAGTATTATTAGGTCATAACTAATTATTGCCAGAAGTTCTAAAAATGGAAGTACAGAGTTCATGGAATCAGACTCATCAATGTACATATACTGAAAATATAAATTTTGGATGAAATTTGATTTTAATAGTCACATAAAAACATTTAAAAAAATAGTATTTTTTTATAATATTAATTTTTACCAGTAAAGGAAGTTCAGGTTTTAATTTATCATCTTTCACTTCCATTAAATAATATTTGATACAAAAGAAAAGTAAATGATGCATTAAAATACTATATCATTGTTACTATATATCTAACATTTTTTTCCTGTTTTTCTGAAACAAAACTTTTTGAAGGAATTATTCGTCATATATTGTGTTTGTGTACTTCTGTGTATTATGTTAATAAAGGGAAGTATTTAAAACAATGTCAAATTCAGTTTTAATTATGCAATATATTTTGTTTCTATTATACAATATCTAAATGATGATTTGTATTCTGATATATATTTGGCAGTCAAAGAATTTTTCAGTTATTTATTGCAAAATTCTCCACTATAAATTCATTAGATTATTTTTAAAATTGTTTAAATTTTTTAAAATATCATTACTATAAACAAAAAGTCATTCATGTCAAGTTACAACATTGATTTCTCAACAGTTTACAAATGTTGAATGGCATGTAGTAATAACACAAATGTTCATGGCTTTATCCTTATAGGACTGACAGACTCTGAAGTGATCTGGCAGGTTTTTATACTGTTTCTCCTGCTAAACTTGATTACCCTGCTGGGGAATGCAGGGATGATACTGATATTTCATCTGGATCTCGACATGTATTTTTACCTCACTCACTTGTTATTCCTTGACCTCAACAGTCATCACTCCTAAACCATAAAGAACTTACTAACTTCCAACAAGTATATTTCATTAATGATCTACTTCACACAAATGTGTTTTTTTTTCTTCTTGAGTGTCATTGAAATTTTCCTTTTCTCTTCAATGGCCTATGACTGCTATGTAGCTATCTGCAATCCTCATCACAACCCAGTCCATTAGACTTTACTGTGCCTTCACCACTGGGTCTTACACTTTATTGAAGCATTTGTCAATGTTCTTTATATGAATGGTTTGCATTTCTACAGCTACAATGTAATCCTCACTTTTTCTCTGACTTAACAGCATTTTTGCCCTGTTCTGCACTGATACTCACAACACTGAAATCATGATGTTCTTCTAGCTGGCTCAGACTAATGATGTTTCTTACCACAATCTCTGTGTCCTATATGTCTCTTTTGTCTACTATCCTGAAAATTAATTTCATTTCAGGAAAGCACAAAGCTTTCTCTACTTGCACTTCCCACCTCCTGGGAGTCACCTTTTTTTTTTTTTTACAGCACTGCTACTTATATAAAATCAAAGAAATCTTACTCTATGGGAAAGTATCTAGTGGTCTCTGTGTTTTATGCTATGGTGCACTGCATGCTGAATCCACTCACTTATAGTCTTAGGAAAAAAGAAAAAGCAAATGTTTTCATTAGAGTCACGCAGAAGAGAAAGGGTTCTAAGCAATTGAAATGACTGTGGTGCAGTCTTTTCTTTTCTTTTCTTTTCTTTCCCATTGGGTATGTACTTGGTGTCTTTCTAAATACAGTAGCATTCTTTAATAGTTTGTATTTCTGTTGAGCCATAATTTATTTGACTACTCATGATCTGGAACACTTCCAAGATTATGTTATCAGAAACCTACATAGTAACTGGAAGCCATGGAATATGTTTAAAACCTGTGTTTATAATATATTTGTTTTTTAGGTAAGTAATGTGACCCAAAATGTGATGTTACCTTTCAAAATGTATCCTAAAATCCCCAATGCATGTAAGAAAAATTCAACAAATTTTATTATAGAGAACACTTTTCATTTTCATTTGATCTATTCTGTAAAGATGAAATAACATCTCTACACTATTGCTTTGGACTGGACTATACATGATTTAGATTGTATATCTGTCATGTGTTTATCTGTCTATCCCTTAGTAAATCACTGTAAGTTTAAATCAATTTCCTCAAATGTACAAATAAATACTATGTTTAAAATAATAAAGTTATTGTAAAGATTAAAGCAGAAGATAAGTGGAAAAAGTTAATTCAGTACTAGTAAATTTTAGCCACATCGGTCAGAATACTTGCATACTTGCAAAATTTTGAATACATAAGAGCTTTTGTTTTGAAAATGTATACTGGTGTTTTATAAATGCTATTGGTTAATCTTATTTATAAACAAACAGCAAAAATTTAAAATATTACTTCAATATCTGTTCTTAAAGAAAAGTAAACCTTGTGACAGAATTAAATTATAAAAATAAGAGTATGTAAGGGAGCTGATGTGGCTCAGTGGTTGAGTGTTGGCTTACCACATATGAGGTATTGCATTCAATCCTCAGGCCTGGTATCTCAAAAAAAAATTGTGGATGTGAACATTGAAGAAAATACTGAAAATATTTGGAATGTTCATTTTTTCCTCTACATCTTGAATTTACATGAGTATTTTAACCTATCATATATAATACCCATAAAAATGACTATATTATGTCTTATTTTGCTCTAAACTCAATCTTGTCTAGAACTATATTTATTGCAATGTATAGCAGTTTGGCATTGTTTATGAATTCCAAACGTAGTTATTGAATTATGTTTGTAAGCTGGTCTGTAAGAGGTATCACTTTTAATTGATTAAATTATGATTAGGACTTTGATTGGGCCACATCAGTAGGGCATTGAGTCCCTGCCCCTTGGTGGATGGGGACTCATGGAGAGAAGACCTGGCAAAGGACAGAGTTGGGAGTTTTCAATGCAGTGGCCATGTGAAATAAATACACAGAGGAGCAGAGCAGCTGAGCCCAGAGAGAATCAAGGTCTGGGTAGAGAGACAGAGACGGGTGCTTGATAACCTACAGCTGGCCTTGTGGAGACAGCAGGGCAGCTGAGCCTGGAGAGGAACAAGCCCCAGGAAGAGAGTAATCCAGGAAGCTTGAACTCTTGGCAGACATGGCCAACCATTTTGCTCCAACACTTGGCAACAGAGTTTGGTGAGGAAAGTAATGTATGCTTTATGGCCTGGTTATTGTAAGCTTCTACCCCAAATAATTACCCTTTATAAAAGGCAACAGATTTCTGGTATTTTGCATCAGTACACCTTTGCCTGACTAATACACAATCCCTCCTTGTTAGGTTTGCAGTTAGAGATGTTTTTGTTAAGCATTTATTTATAATAATATAATTTTTGACTAATACCTTATCTTGTATATGTACTGAATCTGTTCTTATATTTAAGCTCTTTACTTTTTCTGGTCTTTAGGCTGGCTTTGTTTTCATATATGTATATTTCCATGATTTTGTAAAAAGAATCCTGTTTTTCTATTGGCAAGGATGGTCAATATATCCTCAAATTTTTCAGAGCACAGTAAGTTCAGGAAATGCTTACATTTGAATTAAATTCTGACTACCCATGCTCTTAAAAGATCTACTTGAAAACATCAATGATGTTATTAAATGATTGTAATATAACTTTTGGGAAATTTGGAAACACTACACTATTTGCATCGTCCCTCTATTTTCCTTATTTATAACAGTGCACATCGTATTTATGTAAGACTGAAAAAGCTTAAGACAAAATCCTTTTTTTTTTTTCATGGTGGTATGATGAATTCTATGTATTACACAAGTTGAACTACTTAAATAATGATAATGAAAATAAGACTGGAATGGAGCATGGCAATATATGAACAATATTTTTATTTGCAAATGATCAGTGTTATTTAATAATGGTAAAAAATTAGTATATTTACTCAGCCCCTACTGTATGTCAGACAATATTTAAAGGGCTTTAGATAAATAATTAACAGAGTTTCTGTCCACAAGATAACTCTAAGTCAGATACTTGGAATAACTACCATATAATTTCAGGTAATGGAAAGCCATACTCCTACTTGTTCAGGCAAAGACTTAAGAGTCATCCTGAAATTTTCTCCATGTCACAAACTTCAAATTGAGTCTATCAACATATCAAATTGATTCTATGTATGGAAAATATTTGGAGTGTGACTATTTTCAACATCTCCTCTGCTATGATCCTGACCCAAAGAACCATAACCTCAGTTTTTAAAAATTATTTTTTATTAAAGAAGTTGTAGTTTTAGAGAACAATAATGCATAAAATATAGGATTCCCATATACCACCCCACAACCAATACCTTGCATTTGTGTGAAACACTTGTTACAATTGATGATAGCACATTTTTAAATTGTACTATTAGTTAAAGTCAATAGTTTAACGTAGGGGTCACTGTTTGTGTAACATAATTCCATGGATTTTTAAAATAAAAATTTTATTCTGTTACCATATGTACAATCTAATATTTCCCTTTTAAATCATATTCTGATATATATTTCACTACTGTTGATTGTCTGCAAAATGTTGTGCTTCCATCACCACTACCCATTACCAAAACATTTCCATCATTCCAAACAAGAAACTTGGATATTTTAAGCAGTTTCCATTCCCTATCCCTACACCATCCCCTGGTAAACTATGTTCTAGGCCTTGACACTATGAGTTTGCTGATTCATCACCTAGCAAAATTTCTTTACGGTTCACCCTTGTAGCTGACTGAATCAGGACTTCATTCCTTTTTACAGGCAAATAATAATACATTTTGTTTTTCCAATTATTGGTTGCTGGACACTTGGGTTGCTTTATTCACAATTGCCAAAATTTTGAAGCAATCTCAGTCTTATACTGTATGAATGCATTACTATGAACCAAATATATTGTGTAATATATTGTTTGATTCAAAAAAAAATTACATGTATCCACTACATTTAATTGAGAAATGTATATATTTATTCATCTGTGTTTACTTTTTAGTTTTTAATTGTTTATGTTTTCAATTTTTAAATGTACAAAATAAAGTTAAAAAAATTATTGCTGAAGGCTTCTAGATTGGCCCATGTTTTCTGCCTAATACCCTTTGAATCTAATTTCAATGTAGGGGCAACAGTGTTACTGTTAAAAAGTAAGTTGGATCATGTCTCTTTTCTTCACAAAACCTACACAACTTCCCATCACAGTAAGAGTAAAAATCAGAAGTTTTACAAAAGCCTCTAGATATAAAATGATATTGATGAAGTCATGCTGTATTATTGTATCTTTATTCTCATTTTAGGAGTAGCCACACTGCCTTCCTAATGCTTTGCTAAGCACATTAATCTTGATGGTACCAGGAGATTCTCCATACTCTCTTCTTCTGAAATTCCCTTCCCATCATTAACTGCATGGATCTTTGCTCAATCGCCTCATCATCAGACCAAGATTTACCACTCTAGTTAATATTGCATCTGCCCTATCACTTATCCATGCTGCATTTGATTTCCACTGCAGTTACCCCATCTAACTTTTTATGTATTTTGCTTATGACTTTTGTGCCTTCTCTATTTTACTTCACTATGAAAGCTCTTTTAGCACAGGAATTTTACCTGTTTTGTTCAATGCTGGACCCAGAGCACATACAAGAATGCCTCAGTAAATGAAAGGATGAGTTTTATACATGATGAAACTGGGGAACCAAAAGATTACATAATGTGTTCATGGTCAGGGAACAGGTTAAAGGACAAGCTCACATTTGAACAGACAGTCTGACTTTAGAGGTCACATCCTTCATCACCATTTTATGATATAACTGTTTTTCTAAAAATGTATACTCCTATTATTAGAGATGAAAAATTTATATCTTTTAATTAAAAATAACAGGGGTCATTGAGAAGTTTCTATCACTAGAAGGCATTCTATAGATATCCTGTAAAAAGACAGTGTGATTTTGGTAATACCACTTAAATCTTGCCAACCATACATTTAGAGTTCTATTTACAGAAAGAAAGAACACTGTAAAGGAAAGAATGATTTATCAGATGATTTGATTGAATTGTGGAGAGAAGTTGTATTAGTTTCAGACTTTTATCAATAACATTGATTTGTTAAATAAAAAAAAGAAAAGAAAAGAAAGGGATTCAGAAACAGATTGGCTAACACAGGGGAAAGTACCCTCCTTGGATGTAACAGTGCTGATTTTACTGACTAGGCTTTGTGGGTGCTCTTTTCCCATAGGTAACCCTGGGACTCAAGTTTCTTATATGTTGTTGCTCTAATATCTCCCAAGATGTTGTTCTCTTTGGCATAGTTGAAGACATTTCATATAGCACTCTGTCCACTTTCCGGTCTGGGGGAAAAGTGAAGTTTTCACATTGGGAAAAGAAATCATTTTTATCTTTTATGCAGAAGGTTTTTAAGAAAACGTTCAATTTCTTGGTTATAAGGCAGTTCAGGTTACCCATTTTTTTGGTGTGAACATCTTTAAGGAATAATACTTGAATTATGAAATTTAATTGCAAAAAATGTGTATATCATATTACTTTCATTTTATGAATTTATTTTTATTATGTAAAAAGATTTATAGATTACATAAAATGTTACCAAAAAAATGTAAGGTTTCCCATTTGCCCCACTCCCCACACCTCCCTCTTTTCCCCACATTAATAACTTATTTCATTAATGTGGTATATTCATTGCAGTTGATTAACACATTTTGGAGCATTGCCACTAAGCATTGATTATAATTTGCATTGTAGTTTACACTCTCTCCCACTCAATTCTGTAGGTTATGGCAGAATATATAATGGCCTGTATCTGTCATTGCAAAGTCATTCAGGACAATTTCAAGTCCCAAAAAATGTCCTCATATTACACCTTTTTCCCTCTCCCTGCCTTCAGCACCTTCCAGTGGCTACTGTCTCCACCTTGATGATATAATTTTTTCCATTGCTGGAATCAAAATAAGTCAATAGTAGAATATCAGTAATTCCATTCTAGTCCATATTTTATTCACGAATCCTGAGGATTCTGGGTTGATGATGCCTACTCCACCTATAACTGATAGGGGGTTTTAAAGCCATATGGCTCATGGATGGGACTCTCTTGCTTGCAGTTGTTGGGTCTCTCATTTCCTAAGTATGTCCATCCTCACCTCCTCATTTGTTGTCCTGGGTGACACCAATGAACTGGAGAGTAGGTGTTACAACTTTGCTGAGGCTCAGGGCCCAGCTGGCACATGGAGAGCCCAAAGATTCAAGCTTCTTGAATGTACATCTACCAACTTCAGCACCAAGTATAGTTTCAAATAGAAGGAACAGAAGAGGCATGTGTAGAGAAATCACAACTGATTCTTACTCTGTCACTCGGGAGCACAATCTCCAAAGTATGGCCCACTGGAAAGACACCACACCCAGAGCTATCTGCCATGACCATAGGACCTGGGTATCTCTAGAGCCCTCAGGAGCCCTACTAATTGTGATAGTATCTACTTTGGCAGTCTATGAGATCCTGCTAAGATGTGCATAAGCATTACCTCTGGGATGAACTTCCAACTTACTTTAAGGTCTCTTAGTCATATAAACTCATTTGACTTTACCTTTTCCCTCTTTTATTCAAGGTCTTTTTAAAGTTTCATTGTTAGTTGGTGCTTGGTAGTAATCCCTCAGTGCCAGAGAGGCTAATCCCCAGGAGTCATGTCCCATGCAGGAGGAAGGTAATGCATTTATATGCTGAGTTTGGCCACATTTTATCAATAAGGAGGCTCTCAGGAGGTAATTCTTAGGCCCCCTAAAAAACTAGGCTAATTTGCATTTTCAGGAACAAAGTCTTATAAGCACAGTCATTAGTATCAAGGGCCCATCAGTTGACCATCCTTCTGCACTAGTCATTGCACCTGTACTTGAGGGATTGTTGGTGTTCCATTATAAAATATGGCAGAGCTCCCCAGGATGTGAATTCAATATTCTTTCAGTTATTGTGTGACTCTCTACCCACTGTTACAATGCCACATGAATATTTGAACACATTTATATACCTTATATGTATGCCCAGGTGAACTTCCTCCAATGTACCCCCATCACTGACACCCTAAACCTACAATCCTCCCCTGCCACAGTTGTAACCCTTCTGTGATCCAAAACTTCTTCAAAAATAAAGCCAAGATTTTCACCAAATACAATTAATGGGAAAATGAAATAATAATGATAGGTTCAAACATAAGAAATAAAATACATAATAATTTAGGAAACTAAACCTAAAATAAAATTTTAAAAATGGGATATTATAATAAAATAATGAAAAATAAATACTATAAGAAATATTTTTTTCTTATATAATAATATAATTATTTTTTCTTATATAATAATATAATGAAATAATTTTTTGATATTATTGTGAATTGATCTTATAACCTGCAACTTTACTAAACTCATTTACAAGCTCTAGAAGTCTTATTGTTGCTTTCTCAGGGCTTTCTTGGTATAAGATCATTTCATCTGGAAATAGTGAGATTTTTACATCTTCCTTTCCAATTTGGATGCGTTTTATATATTTTTCTTGCCTAAGTGTGTTGTTTAACTTCCTTATCTTTGTGCCTAATCTGATTCTCTTCCCCTTACTGATTTCCAGCTTCATTCCATTGTGGTCAAAGAAATTACTTTGTATAATTTCCATCTTTCTGAACTCATTGAGAGTTATTCTGTGGTCTAGCATGTGGTCTATCTTGGAGAATGATCCATGTGCACTCAAGAAGAAAGTATATCCCACTGGATTTGGGTGTAATGTTATGTGTATGTCTATTGGGTCCAGAGCCTGTAATGTATTGTTCAGAGTCTTTGGTTCTTTATTGATTCTCTGTTGAGATGTTTTGTCTAATGGTGATAGTGGTGTATTAATATCCCCCACTATAATTGTAGAGGCATCTATTTCTTCACTTAGAATATCCAGTGTTTCCTCATTTATTGAGGTGCCCTGGTTAGGTGCATAAATGTTTATGATTGTTCTTTCTTCTTGAAAGATTACCCCTTTTACTAATACACACAATACTTTTGAATTTAAATTCTATTTTGTCTGATATTAGTATAGCTACTCCCACTTTTTTTTTTGGTTGTTTGCTTGTAACATTTTTTTCCTACCATTCACTTTCAGCCTCCTTGAATCCCTGGGTCTAAGGTGGGTTTCTTGCAGATGGTATATAGATGGGACATAGTTCCTTATCCATTCTGCCAATCTTTGTCTCTTGACTGGTGAGTTTAATCCATTAACATTCAATATTAAAACCTTCAAGGAATTACTTACATTAGCCACATATTTGAAGGAGGATTATGTATGTCATATGTTGTCTTATTTCCTTTTTTATTGCTTTTTTCTTACACTCTCCTCCAATTCTCTCTCTCCTGTTTTTTTTTTCCTTTCAACCTGCAGCACTCCCTTTAGTATTTCTTGATGGACAGGTTTCTTGTTGGTGTACTCTCTTAATTTCTGTTTATCTGTGAATATTTTAAATTCTCCATCTTTTTTAATGCCTGCTTTGCTGGATAGAAAATTCTTGCCTGGAATATTTTTTTCTTTTAGCACCTTAACTATTTCATACCACTACCTTCTTGCCTCCATTTACTTAGAGGAGAGATCATCATTTAATCTTATTGGGCTTCCCTTGTATTAATGGATCTCTTTTCTCTTTCTGCTTTCAGTATTCTCTCTTTGTCTTGAGAAATGTACAATTTGACAAGTATATGTCTTGAAGTGGGCCTGGTGGGATTTATACTCTTTGGAGTGTGCTGCACTTCCTGAACATGTATATCTATCTCTCCCAATAGAGGTGGGAAATTTCCAGCTTTTATTTCTTCCAACACTCCTTTTGCCCCCTTTCTCTTTTTTTCTCCCATCTTCTCTGGGATGCCAATAATGCATATGTTTGTGTGTTTTGTGTTTGTCCTTCAGATCCCTAAGTCCTTGCTGGATTTTTTTCTATATTTTTATCTATCTGTTCTAATATCTGATTTCAGACATACTGTCTTCCACATCACTAATTCTTTCTTCTGCCTGTTCAAATTTGCTGTTTTGTGCTTCAAGTGTATTTTTTATTTCTTTGATTGTGCCTTTCATCACCATCATATACATTATATTTTTATGTTTGTTACAATTTCTTCAGTGTGTTCTCCCAGTGTCTTCTTAATATCCTTAATATTTTCCATCATTTCATTAAGTTGGTTCATGTTAATTGTTTGGACACCTCTGATTAGTTGTTCCATGGTCTGAAGCTCCTCCTGATTTTCAGTTTCTTCATTTGACTGGGTCTTGTCTTCCTGCTACTTAGTACAGTTTATAATTTTTGTTGATGTTTAGACATCTCTTTTTCTTGATGGATTAATTTTGTTGTTTAGTTTCTCTCTCTATTCTAAGGTTTTATTTAATTGCTGTTTTTTGTGTGTCTGGTAAGTTTTCTTTTTGACAGTTTGTTCCTCTTATTCTATTTCCTTGCTGTTGTCTATGTTCCCTTGAAAGAAAAAGATTAATGCCAGAGAAAGGGAAAGAGGTAAGAAGAGTAAAGGATAATAGTAATAATAATAGTAAAAGGTAGAAGAGGAACCATATAATAACTAGGAAAATGAATAATTAACTCATGGAAAAAGTGCAGAGGAATGAGAAAAAGTAGAGTACAAACAATGAAATAAAAAACTGAATAGAGAAAAAAATGTCTAGAATGAATTAAAAGGCCAGAATGATAAGGAGAGAGGACAAAAAGACAATAAGAAAATAAGTTTAAAAAAGAAAGAAAACAGAGAATAGAGGAGATAGAAATAAAAACAAGAGAAATAGAGACTGAACAAAGAGAGGTGGAATGTAAGAAGAAAAATAGAAAGCAGAAGATAGAACAATGAAGGAAGGAAAAGAAATAGCATAGGTAGACAATCTTGTTATACAGAATGAGGGAAAATAAAGGAAGGGGGTACATAGCAAACAAGAAACAAGACAGAAGCACCTACTTAAAAAAATGTGGGGGGAGAAAGAGGGGGAGAACAAAAAACAAACAAGCAAGCAGTCAAACAAAAACTTAGGAAAAACAGACTTCCTTCTTAGGCCCCTGAGGAGCCTCTCAGGTTGAACATGTTTACCAATCAATTACCCTGCAGCCTGCCCTCTGCAGGTTTTTTGAATAAGGTTTTAGCCAGTAAACTAAGTCAAATTTTTTAAAAAAGGAAACTTTTTTTTTTAAGAAAAATAAGCGATCAAAGAGAAGCTAATACAAAAATAATGTCTATGTGTTCCCTGTCCTAAAGTATCAGCTGGGTGTTTGATAACCTGGTGGATCACTACTCTGAGAGCCAGGAATTAAAACAGCAACTTTGTATATTCAAAGTGGAGACTTATCCAATGAGCTAAACTTTCTCATTGGGTCAGTTAACTAGAGAGCTATCCAGTCAATTCCCTAGGGCAGGTTTAATTCTTTGCAGTTGCATAGATTCCTTCTGATTAGAAGCCTGTCTATCCCTGCCCCGTTTCTGCTCTTATTGCTTTCTCTCCCAGGGCAGCAGGATGCGATAGCCAGTGTGATTGGATACCCCCTTACCTCTCCTTGTCAGGTTGAGTTCCCTTTGAAATTCCAATGGGACCCTGCTATCCAAACTCACTGCAGAAAAATGACTCTCAACCCTCTTCTAGACCTCCCCCTACTCCCAGGGGACCCTAAACAAGCCCTTGGAAGGTTATTACACACTTCTTACTGCCTGCCTCCTTTAGGGGAGTTGGAATTTGTTAGTTTTTAGCACAGGTCTAGTCAATTTCCTGACTCTGCCCTCTCCTAGCCCAAGTTTCTCTATCCCAAGTTGGCTAGGTAAATCAGGCTGCCTAAGCAGATTCACCTCTACCCTCTTCCCAGAGCCACCTCTTGCCACCAGCTGGTATACTCCCTAAAATTCAAAAGGGGTCCAGATAACCAAATCCACAGAAAAGAAACCCCTCTCCACCCTTCCCCAGAACCCTCTTGCCCCCAGAGAATGCTCCCTCCCGCTTGGTGGCTGGTGTGAATCGGGGTTTACCATGGCTTTTTGTGTGAGGGTGGGGCTTAGCCACCCACTCTTTCCAGCCACTGGGGCAAGAAACTCACAATTTTCCCTTGGGTTTTTTATCTCTTTGTCCAGTTCCCTCCAGGTCAATACCCTGAAGCCTCCTGCTCTGTGGCATCCCAAAACAGCTCACTCAGGCAGGATCTTGCCCCTTCTCAGCTGTTTTTCACAAGAAAGCTGGTGACTGCTCACTTAAACTGACGCCATCTTGCTCGCAAAATCTTACATGAATCATTGAGTAGTAATCAAAGGAATCAGTTGGGCCATCATATTTGAAATATATATTGAAAGCAATGAGATAAAATTGATGAAACTCTTTTAAAATAAAATATGTGCATGCATGTGCACATGTGTGTGTGTGTAATATTCATCTCCACAAAGACTGTAAACTCCTCAAAAGAAGACTTTGCTTATTCATATTTGTGTTCTTTACAGTCTCTAGCACATATATCAGATATATGCTATGCAATACTTATTGATGTTATTAAGGCAATAACTATGCAAGTACTTATTGATGTTATTAAGGCAAATATATAATAATGTATTTATAGCTGCATGAATTTATGCACACATGATATGTAATGACAATTTTCTTTTGTTTGTTTACTTGGGAAAGCACAGTGGTAATTCATCAAGGGCAAGGATGCTATCCTAATCATGTTTTATCTTCCTTTGGTATGTGGACAGTATTGAACACATTTCTATACAAAACATATTGGTTTAATCAAAAATTGTATTTCTAGAATTCATTCCCAAAAATGTCCTACATTTATATTAAATAAGGCAGAGTAATTTATAGACATCTTTCTTCTGAAATGAAATATATTTTTTAATAGTTAGAATAGGGAAATACATATAAGCAAAGTAATAATTCATATATATGACTTAAATACTTATAGTCAACCGTTTAGTAATTTCTCATGTATCTTCTATCAAAACAAGTCTCCTATAAAAAGACATTAGTCTTCAGTTTTGAATGCAGAGTAACTGATATTAGTTCATGTGATGATGTCTCTCTCTGTGTGTATGTATGTTTACATATATATGTGTGTGTATTTACATTTTTCTTTTCTATCTTACATATCTGATGGGTTCTGACTCTTGAAGATTACATTTGACAATATAATAATTTATATTAGAAAATGTTATAGAGGACTACATATTAATCTTTTTAATTTTTTAATTTTTGAAGAAGCTTTAGATTACATAAACATTACATAAAAATTATAAGGGATTCCCATATTCCCCACCCCTTTCCCCTCTCACACTTTCTCATGTTAACAACATCTTTCAGTAATGTGGTACATTTGTTACAACTGATGAGCACATATTGAAGCATTGCTACTAACTGTAGACAATAGTTTATATTCTGCCCCACAAAATTTTATATGTTATGGCAAAATGTATGATGACCTGTAAACATCTCTGCAATAGTAAATGTAATGCTGCATTTTTGTGTTTGATACATTTAAGCTACTGCCTACCTATTTACTCATGCAGAAAAAACAAAGTTCCCATACAACTCCTATTACCAAAACCATGCATCTGTGAGGTCATTTGTTGCAACAGAGGAAAGAATGTTATGATAGTTATACTATTTGCTATTATTTAGCTTATATATGTTTTTTAATTTAAATCACAGTTGTAAAATTATGAATGTTGATGCTGAAATTTATTCCTCATTTCAATTGAGACTTCTTAAACTGATTACATTTTATCCATTTCTTTATCTACCAGAGATTTTCATTCATTTGTTGTAAATTTAATGCTTAGTTTTTAATATTATATGAAGTATCAGGGCTTTCACAACTGATTGACATTCATCCTAGTTCTAATTTGATTGTGTTACTTTAATTTTGCAAATGCATTGAATATGTTTTCTTATATACAATACTTAAATAAATTGCAGAGCAATTTATTTAATATAAAAATATTAACTAATTAAAAAAAATAAATATGTTCTTGCTCTTCTGTCTGTAGGAGTAAAAATATGCCATACTTTAATTACCCATCATAAGCAGAAGTAATATATGTTATTTGTACAAAATTATGCTTAAATATCCATAAAAACTCTTCTTAGTATTCTTTTCATATTTGGGTGTGGTGTTTCTACCATTATTTTTTTGAGCCACCACTGACTCTTCACTTTCCTTATAAACCCTTCTGTAATACTGACATTTTCCAGAATGAACCATGATTTCCTTGCCTTTCTTCAATCATTCTCCCTATTTGAGTCTCCCAATTCTCTTGTTCACTCTAATAAGATATGATCAACTCTTAGTGTCTGAAATTTGTCAGGTAACTTTTCCATTTGAATATGCTGATAAAAAAACACACAATTTAAAATGTGTTTAATATAACAGACTTCAAATAATGGAATTTTTTAAATTGAGGTTCAATTTTTTTAAAAGATTAATTTAATTTATTTATTTCAGCCCTTCCCCACCATTGTTTGCACTTGCCATGACTGTTCATTGTGTGCTCATCACCTATTTTTTTTAGGAGTCACTGGAACTGCACCAGGGATCTCCCATGTGTGAGGGAGACTCCTTATCCCTTGAGCCACCTCTGCTCCCTGCTTTGTTGAATCTCTCATTGTGTTTTCCTCCTTGTGTGTCTTTGTTGCATCATCTTGTTACATCAGCTTTCCATGCCAGCCTATCACACAGCTCACTGTCTTCCTCGTTTTCTTTAGATGGCACTTTAGGTGGCAAACTGAACCCATGACCTCCCATGTGGTAGGCAGGAGCTCAACCACTTGAGCCACATTTGCTTCCCAGCAGTTATTATATTTTTTTAATTAATTTATTTTTTATTGTGGGTAAAAATCAAAATTTTCACAACACATACCAATATTTGTAAAATGATATATAAATATATATATGTGCATTTGCTTACAAAAATGTTATATATATATATATATATATATATATTTAAGAGGTGCTTAGATTACCTAAAATATTGCACAGAACCCACTGGGATTTCCATGTTGCCCACCTCCCACACCTCCCACCACATCCCACACAAACATCTCCCATAAGTGTGGCCCACCACCCTCAATGGACTTACACATCCTGGGGCCTTGCCACCAACCATAGACCACAGTTCACATCATAGACCACACTCTCTCCCACACAGTTCTGAGTGGTGTGTGCTGATTTAAAATGGCCTACATCCATTATCACAACGGTACTCAGGACAACCTCCAAATCCTAAAGAAATCCCTGTACTTCAACTGCTCATCCCCTCCCTGCCCCAAAAGTGTCAAGTGGCCACTGGCTCCACCTCATTGTTATAATTTTTTCCATTGCTAGAATCACCATATGTACACAGCAGAATACCATCAAGTCCACTCTAGTCCATAGTTCTTTCCCCAATCCTGAGGGCCTGGGATGGTGATGTCCCCTCCACCTCCAAGTGAGAGAGGGCTTATATCCCATAGATACGGTGGGTGGGATGATCCTGCCTGCAGATACAAGTCCTCTCCATTCCCTGGGCTGGCCATTGCCCATCGTTGTCTCCTCACCAGGTGACTTGGACGAGTCCATTGAGCTGTAGGGTAGGAGTTGCAGCTCCACCGAAATTCCATGCACACCTGGCACATAGGTAGGCCAGAGGCTCCAGTCTCTGGAAGTATACCTAAAAACTCCAGCATCACATATAGGTTTGAATAGAAGGGACTGGTGAACCATGTGCAGGGAGGACTTATTTGAGTCCAATTCTGTCACTCTCAGGAGCACAGATTCCAAAATAGAGCCCACAGATAAGGCATTAGTCTCTGGGGCTATCTCCCCTTATATAGGACCTGGGTTTCTCCAGAGCTCTCAGGAGCACCTCTGTGTGGGGTGATAGGCACTTTGACGTTCTATGAGCTCCTACTGAGGTGTGTGTAAGAGTTGCCTCTGGAATGACCTCCCGACTCTCTTTGAAGTCTCTTAGCCACTTGAACTCATTTGTATTTACCTTTCCCCCCTTTTATTCAAGGTCTTTCTCCAGTTGTGTTGCCAGTTGGCACTTGGTATTAATCCCTCATTGCCAGGGAGGCCCCGGGAGTCATGTCCCACGTTGGGGGGAAGGTAATGCATTCATATGCTGAGTTTGGCTTAGAAAGGAGTCACATTTGAGCAACAAGGAGGCTCTCAGGTGGCAACCCTTAGGCACCCCACAACAGCAAACAAAGTCTCAGTTACAAGAGCAAAGACTCACAAGTGTAGTCATCAATAAAAAGAACTCATCAGTGGATCATCCTCTTTTGACAGACACTGTCCCTGCACTCAGAGGACTATTGCTGTTTATTGTTTATTGTTGTTCAGTCTGTTAAATTTTGGGTGCCCTGAAATTGTTCCCATTAACTGTGCATATTCCTTGAGTTTACATTTTTATTTAGCTACCTATCCGATACTTTTTATTTAAACCAAAAACCAAACACAATTACTTTTCTTTACTAATACATTTCAATAATTATTTCTGAAATTCTTGAGAGACCAAGGTAATCAATGAAAATACAATTCATGGAATGAAATTGATACTTTGATATCATGTAGTTTCAAAGTCACTTTTAATACTTGCACAAAATTAGAGGTCCACTCAGAAATAAATCTAGAATTGGTGTTTACATTACACTATGTATAATATAGTAGAAGGTTTTTGTAGAATCTTTGCCCCTCAAATTAAAGAAGAGGGATGGAGGGGAATAGAGCAACTATCTGAAAATAGCCAAAGACAACAATTCAGAAAATGTTCACAGAATAGAAAAATGCACTGCAAAATGAAACTTTAAGATAAGTATAAGAAAATTATATATATTATATATATATTAAAGAAAATTTTAATTTTATATTTATTATGCAGAATTAATTCCTCAAAAAATACAAAGATTATCAGACTGAGCTGAAATAAAGAATCCAATATATTTCTTAGACAATTTTTATTAAAAGAAAATGATGCAAAGCATTGAAATAAAAGGACACAGAGTAACTAATATTAGTGAATGTTGTTTTAAAGTGCTATCTGTCAAAGCCTCACTTCCTCCAGGTATTTCTATGCCTTTCTATTTCACTTCTATAGGGTTGCTCTAATGTGACATTACCCTGGGAGAATTTTCATTGAAATATATTTTAAGAAAGAAAACCTTATAGTATCCATGGATCCCTTCCACTTAGTTTGTCCTCCAAAATAGTTATCACCATCTATATATATTGACTTCGTGGATTATTACCCATCAGCCCAGAAGATAGAATGTTACTCTAGTTAAATGAGCTGCCTCTAAGTTCTTCAAAATGTATGACCCACCACCCACACATGGCCTTTTCACTGCTGTTCCCCTGTTTGGAACAGTTTCCTCTTGGGAATATGTGTGAATAACACTTCCCCCTTCAAGTCTTTGATCAAATGGCAACTTTTTATCAAGGGCTGCCAAAACAATATTATATCCAGTTGCTTTGTTATGCCCTTTCCCCTAAATCTCACCTCCTAGTCTATATTACATTTTCTTTATTTTGTTAATATTGATTTACAAATTTTAACATGAAATATCACTTAATTCTTTATATTTCTTCAGTATCTCCCAGCTATAATATAGGACAAATATCTTTTATGCTTTGCTACATTGTGTAAACAGTATCTGTTTACTTAGATATTCAATGAAAAAATTACTATATAAATGAATTAAATGAAATGGCAAATGAACATAACACAGGTACTGTTTAATTAATCCAACAGTAAAACACCTCCTACAACTTTATTAACTCTGAATAACATACCTAATAATTTAAAATTTTCAGAACATTTGAAACTTTCTTCCCAGCATCTACAGTCATTTGTAAAAACTTATTACAACTAGTCCATAAATTTCAATAAATTTTAGAAGTTTGAGTGCTAAATTTTCTGTCATAAATATATTTTAAATTCATATTCAAAATATAAAAACTGAAATAAATTTCAGTTTGAAAAATAAACATAAATATAGCTAAAAATGTGACATTAAGTTAATCTTGGTAAAAAGGAATTAAAATATTTGACTATAGATGAGTACAAAATGGATTTCAATATGAATAATGCTTAGCACTGCTGGTAACACAAAGTGCCAATCAGATGAATAATGAAAATATTATACATTATATTATTATTAAATGGGTAAAAAATAATAATTCATTATCTCTATGTTCTAGAATAAAACCAATTAATTGAATCTAAAAAAGTGGGAGAGACAAAATGATAAAATTTGAATAATACTGAATTAACAGAAAATTGGACTAAATAATATTTATCAAAAGGAAAGAACAACAAAGAGTAATTCTTTAATAAAACAAAGTAAAGTAAGAATAATCCATGAAAGGAAAAAAAAGAGTGATTAATATAGAGAGAATAAAAAATAATTAGTGTTTCAAAATGCAGTGTCATTTATATCAGAAGAGATTTAAAATCTTTGATCAAATTTTGGTTTCTGATAACTGTTTCCAGTCTTTGGAAATAGAACTGCTTTCAGGCTTTGGAAACAGACCTAACAAATCAGTTATCCATAAGATAAGTGGAGTTATATGAAATGGGACTCATATGTAACCGTCCTTTCCATACTGCTTGCTGGCTTGGGAGGTACAGAATACAAGCAGAGTATAAAGGTCTTGCATAGCTGAAGACACAGAGATTGAAGATGACACCATTGAAGAAGTTGGAAGAGAGAAAATAGTTATCAAAAAGAGATGTTCCAGATATTAGTACTGAGATTCTCTATAGGGCCTTAGCTGAATGCTGAACTGTATATGTACAGATGGAGAATCAACAGGCCAAGAGAGGCTGGTACAGGGCTGAGACCAGTAAATTTATACCAGAGTTTCTGAAGGCCTGGGAGAAGCCTGATTTATGGCACTGTCAGTATGATGAAAATCTTTGATTAATGAAGGTATGAAGTTAAGACAAAAACAAAATAAATCAAAACAAAAAACAACAATGCATGCAATAAGTAAGAACAATACCATGTAGTAAATACCATACCCTAAGAAAAAGGACAAAATGAAATAGATGATCCATAACAAAAAATAACAGAGTCTGAAAGTTTCAAAAGTCATTGCCAGAAATTTTTTGCCAGACAACCAAAAAAGATACACTTTATCTAAAATAATAATCCAAGCCCCTACAATGTATCATTTACAAAGTATAGCATACTATAAAAAATTACCAACCATAAAACAGAGCAAAAAAATGTGAATCACATTAATGAAAAACAAGTTAATAGAAAGAGATTACAAGATTAACCCTAAATTGGAATTAGCAGCCAAGGTCTTTAAAACAGTTTTAAACATAAGTTTGGTGAGTTAAGAAATATTATCATTTTGAGTGAAATAAACCAAAAATATTTAAACACAAAATAAAATAAAAATGAATTACCAACAAATTCTACAAAAGAAAAGTAAAATATATAATAATGGCAAATTTCCCAGAACTTCTCAAGAGCAGATTGGAGGATATGGAAGAGATCATCAGTAAGCTTGAAACCAGTTCAATAAATGTTTTGCAAACTGTGGAGTTAAGGGAACAACAACAAAACTCTACTTAAACAAGTACAGAGCCTACATTGTGGCTGAAATGGAAATTTTATAAAATGTAGAGTAAAAACATCAATTTACAGGTCTAAGAAACTCTGGGCATCCAAAGATACGTAAATGCTACATGCAAACACCTCCTCCTCCCTGAGAAATATATCAAAATCAAGTTACAGAAAATGAAAAATACAAAGAAACACTTCAAAGCCACCAGGGTGAAGCTGGGAAAACATATAACTTGCCAAGATGGGGCTGGGGGATGGGGGGTGGATAGACAGGGGATCTTTAGTGGAAGTGAGCAGCAGGGAATATATCAATCACAGCTGGCTACCCAAAAGAAACAATAACACTAGAAGAAAAAATAATTAGACAAAGTGTGAGAAGTCAAAAAGAAAAAATAATAATTTTATATCTATCTTTTGGTTTCATTTGTGAAATCTGAGTGTGATATGTAGACACTTATAGTAAATGAAATCTCAGAAAATTTGTTTGTGGTTCTAGAAAAGCTTAAAGAAGTTCTCCAGGCTATAGAAAATATCAATGGAAAACTTGAATCTAGAAAATTAAGTGACGAGGGCAAGGCATGAGAAATATGTGAAATTTTGTAAAAGACAGTTCTGTACAATAAAGAGAATAAATTATCTTCAGGATTTTTAATACATATTGAAGTAAAAAAAATATAAAAACAATGGTTGAAATGACAAAGATCAAGGAAATTAGAATTTTTAGGGTTCTTGCATTTCTGTAAATAAATATAATATTTATTTTTTATAAGAAAAGTTGAAGATTTACAGAAAAATTATGGAGAAAGTGTTATTGGTCTTTATGTCTGGCCTTGTGCCAGTGTCATGATGTTTTTATAACTGTGCCCTTGTAATAAATTTTAAAATTGGGAAGTGTTAGGGCTCCAACACATTTTTTTTCAAGATGTCATTGGTTATTTGGGACTTTATCCTTTCATACATATTTGTTAATTGCCTTTTCCATTTCTGCTAAGATGTCTGTTGGAATTTTTATTTGGATTACATCGAATCTGTAAATGGAATTGGGTAGAATTGACACCTGAAGATTATTTAGACTTCAAGTCCATGAACACAGAATACCATTCCATTTTTTAGGTTTTTTTTGTTTTGTTTATACTAAATTAAACAATGTTTTGCATTTTTCTGTGTATAAGTCCTTTACACTCATGACTAAATTTATTACAAGTTATTTGATTTTTTTACAGTTGATCTACAACATGGAATTTTCTTCTTGATTTCCTCTTAAAGTTTTTCATTACTAACGTATAAAACATCACTGTTTTTTTTTTTTTTGCGTTGATATTGTACTCTCCACTTAAGTGAATTAGTTATTACCGCTCAGCTTTGTTGTGGATTTTTGTGAATTTTTTCTATATAGGATCATATAACCTGATAATCAGAAAAGTTTGACTTATTCCTTCCCAATTTGGATGTCTTTTTTTTTTTTCTTGCATAAATTCTCTGGCTAGAACTGACACTACAGTGGTGGAAATATTGGTGTTAATGAGTATCCTTTCCTTTTCTCTGAATTTTATGTTAGCTGTGTGATTTTCATACATGACTTTATAATTTTGATTTAATTTTCTACTTTTCCTAATTTTATAAATTCAATATTCAAATGGGATATTGCTCCATGATATTATTCCAGTATCTTTATTTGGCTTTGTTATTAGTTAGATACTTAATGCATAGATTGAGTTGGAATGTATTCCCTCCAAATAAATTGTTTCGGAGGAATATATATAGGCTTGGTGTTTTTGGAATGTCTGGTAGAATTCACCAGTGAACGTATCTGGTCCTGTAAATTTCTTTGTTGGTAGGTTTGAATTTGATCTCTTTAGTTGTTATCAGTCTCTTGAGATCTACTTCTTCTTGAGTCAGGGTAGGTAGCTTGTATGTTTTAGGAATTTATCCATTTCATCCAGTTCATCTGTTTTGTTGGTGCACAACTGTTCATAGTATCCTCTTACCCTCGATTTTATTAGTATGTGGTCTATAATTATGCCCCTCTTTCATTTCTGATTTTAGTTGTTTCTGTCCTCTCTTTGTCTCTTTCAGTCTAGCTAAAGTTTTATCAATTTTATTGATCTTTACAAAGAAAAAACTTTGGTTTCATTGAACCTCTGTAATATATTTTTATTCTCTATTTTATTTATGTCCACTCTAATCTTTGTAATTTCATTACAAGGATTGCTCTCTTTGGATTTATTGTGCTCTTCTGATTCTTGTACCTCGAATTGTGATGTTAGGTCCCATATTTGATATTTTTCTACCTTTCTTGTTGTAAGAATTCAGAGTTATAAATTTCCCTCTCACCACTGTCTTTGTTTCTTCTATAAGATTTGATACTATTTGTTTTGTAAATTCACATCAAGATTTTTTCTAATTGTCCTTTTGATTATTTACTTTGAGCCATTGGTTGCTTAAGAGTGTACTTTTTAATTTCCATCTATCAGTGAATTTTCCAGTTATCCCTTTTTTACTGATTTCTAGCATCATTTCCATACTTCCAGAGAAGGTTTGTTGTATGATTTCAATCTCGTTATATTTATGAAGTCTTGTTCATAAGCTTGAAGTCTTAGCTTATGGTCTATTTTAAAGAATGCTGCATGTTCGCTAGAAAAAAAAAATGTTTATTCCTCTCTTATGTTTGAAGTGTTCTACATATGTGTGCTGGCTCTAGTTGATTTATAGTATTGCTCAGGTCTTCCATTTCCTTACCAATCTTTTATCTAGGTGTTCTATCCATTATTAAATGTTGTGTATTGAAGTATATTACTAGATCATAGAATCACCTATTTCTTCCTTCAAAAATCTAAACATTTATTTCATTATTCTGGGTTTCTGCTGTTTCTGTGCATGTCATATAACTGCCATGTCTTCTTGTTGAATTTACCACTTCATCTGTATATTGTGACCTATTTGTCCCTTTTAACAGTTTTGGAATAGAAGACTATTTTACTACTAATATTACTATTGGACTTAAAAACAACATCCAAAATCTCTAACAACATCATTTGTTTTCACACCAAATTAACATCAGTGAAATAGACACTGTTCATATACACCATCATTCACCTACGTTGTTGTTTTACTTGTGACAAATTATATTTCTACGCATTAAATCCACTAAACCATAGGACTGTAATTACTTTTTAAGCATGTGCTTTTTAGAATCTATACAAATTAAAATTTGAGATATGTACAAAAATGTAATACAATATAATACAGAAGTTATAATTACCTATATGCTTACTATTACCAGAAATCATTATTCTTTCATAATGCTTTGATACACTGCCTAGTTTCCTTTCCTTTCAGTCTGAAGACCTCCCAGATGCACTGCTTGTAGAACAGGTCTAGCAATGATCTTCTCCATCAGCTTCTGTTTATCTGGTAATTTCTTAATCTCCCTCTCATTTTTAAGACAATATAGTTGCATATAAAATTCTCTGATGATATTGTTTTCTTTAGCACTTAAATATTTCATCCCACTGACTTCATATCTCTATGACTTTTGCTAAGAAACCAACAATTAATATTATAAGGACTTACTTTTACATGACATGTTGCTTTTCCCTTGTAGATTTTAGAACTCTCTCCTTGTCTTTGCATTCTACAGTACTACTACTGTCTCAGCATGGTTCTCCTCAAGTTTAACCTATTTGTTGTTCCTGGTTTTCTTGAATGTGTGCTTATTTCTTTAACAAAATTAGAGGAGTTTTCTGCCTTTATTTTTGTGAATATTCCTCCTGCTCCTTCCTTTTTTTCTTCTGGATCCTTATTATGATGATATTCTTATTCTTCAGGTTGTCCCACATTTCTCTAATGCTCTGTTTACTTATTTTCATCCTTTTTTTCCCTTTCTCCTCTTCAGCCTGAATCATTTTATTTGAGCTGTCTTTGATTTCACTAATTTAGCCTTTTGTATATCCAACATGTGGTTTTCTTTGATGATTCCTGAAGTTCTACCTTGTTCCTTGAATGTCCCTTTATTTCATGTCTTTATCTTGTAAACTTTTGATTCACAATATACTTTTTAATATTTTAATGTTTTAATTATGGCATTTAGTCCCTGAGGTGTCTGTTTCTTAAGTTGTATCAGATAGTTTTATGCCAAATATATGATTGAGTATCAGGAACTAACAACAAAATCAATATGTAAAACAACTTTCACTGTTGCTTAAAATTAGCTCTGTGGTGTTTGGTACTCTCCTTAAGAGTTTGGTTCTTCTATCAAGAAGGTCTGCCTGAGGCAAAAGTGTGAGGTCCTCCCCTTTTCTCAAACTTTGTGTTGGGCTGAGTTTGTTTTAGGACCTTAGAAATTTCCTGTTTATTGGAATTAGAACACCTTCCTTATCTTTATGAAATAAAATTTCCCCCTTTCAAAGTGCTCTATTTTATGTCTTATAGCAAGGAATCCTTCCAGACTATTTTGTGTTGATTGCTATTAACACTACTTTAACTGTCTCAAAACTATTTCTGACTGCAGTGCACATTCTGGGAAGAAAAAGATAAAGAAGGTCCTCCTCCAGATAGACTGGAACCAATATATATGCATGCCAATAAGTCCTTGGGTCTTATTCTGCTCCCTCCAAAGCAATCTTAGGGACCCATAATAAGAGCTCAGGTTCAATGTACATGTGAGTGGAAAGGGTTGGGATAGAGGCCATCTTGTGCTACATGTTATAAATTGTATTTTCTTGATTCAGGACTCACCCTGTTATTACAATCATTTAACTGTTTTCTGGAGTTTTGAGGAAGATAAGTAGTCTTTTTATTGTAGTTTCTCAAAGATTCTGTTGGTGAATAGACCCTGGAGTGTCTTTTACTACTATCTTGGTTGCCTAGAAGCAATCATGATAATATTAAGAGCAATAAAATTAGTTAAGGATGCAAATTTTATCCCAAGAGAAAACACTAAAAATACAATGCATTGAAGTATGGTTAAAAATCTAATAGTGGGAATAAAATTAAATATAAAAAAGAAGCCAAGAGAGAAGAATCAGAATTGTAAAATGATATGACATAAAAGGAAAATAGCACATATGCAATGATTTCAAGTATAAGTGGCTTAAACTCTCCAATTAAAAGCCTTTTAATTGATCCTAGGAAAATATAAGATCCAACTTTATGATGCCTATAAGAAATAGATGAATAGTAAAAGGAAGTAAAAATGTATCCCTGTAACTGTAAGCATTTAATAAAACTGTGCAAAATATTACTATTAGAAAAAGTAGACCTTTTTATTCCAGGGATGTGAAGGAGAATATAAAATAAAAATACAGTCAATTTTCCAGAATATTATAAAATTCTATAACTGAGCTTCAAATCACATAAAAAATAGAGAGAAAAAATGAAACTGTCCCAGGGAGCCTCACGTCAGCAGTGCCTGCCAAAAGGGACAAGAATGTCATGGCCACCAAGGTTTGGGGACAGCAAAATGGTGCAATGTTAGAAATGCATATTCTTTCATCAACAAGAATAACACCAAAGAAGCTGTGTTTGGACACCAGACTGCCATAAAGAAATATAACCCCAGGAATTACCTTCACAGTGTAGGAGATGGAGAGACTATGGAGTTTGATATTGTTTAAGGAGAAAAGTTGTAGAGGCAGCAAATGTTCCAAGCCCTGTGGAGACCAGTGCAAGGCAGTAAATATGCAGACTGTACCTATTATAGATGTTATCCAGGCAATTACCAGCAAAAGTGCCACAATAGTAGTAAGAGTGGTGAAAAGAATGAGGTACCAGAAATTGTTCCAGAAGGCCAGGCCAAAAAAAGTAGGTCCTGCTCAGGACACGATTTCTACTTCACAACATACAGAGACCCTCTTGCTGTCCATAACAGTACTCCAGCCCTGCTGTGCAAGGAGAAATGATGGAGGGTGCTGACAACCAGCGAGGCAGAATATGAATCCAGTTTATAGACAACCATTCCCCAGGGACCCTCTTCCACAAAGACAGCCTAGAGAGGACAGCAATGAAGTGAATAAGGAAAATCAAGGAGATGAGACCCAAGGTCTGCATCCACCTCAACATAGGTACTGCCTAACTTTAATTAGGGATGCAGATGCCCAGAAAATCCTAAACCACAAAATGACAAAGAAACAAAAGCAATCTATCCACCAGCTGAGAATTTGTCATCTCTGAAGGCTGAACAAGGTGGAGCTGAGTAAATGCTGGCTTAACATCTCTACCATCATCTGGTTTAGTAATCCAACAAGAAGAAATGATTATGAAATTCCAGCAATAATAAATGAACAACAAATTGTAACTCTATACCTTACATGATTACTTTTTGTCCATTGACGAGATAACTAGAATGATCTGCATTTTCAATTCAGCAGGGGGTTTGTATAATTTTACCAAAAAATGTCTCTTTTGGGTAATGACAAATGTGTTTTTAAAAAGACTGGTTTTTCTCATTACACTTTTAAAGGTTTTAATACTGTTTCATACCTGTCCAAGGTGATATTTTTAAGAACTTAATTTTTAAATTGTAGTAAATATTTACAAATTGATTTTTACAGAAATAGTCAACAAACTGAAAGTATATATTAATAAAAGTTTTAATAAACAATAAATAATAAATGATGTATAGTTGTCAGGAATAAAGATCTAATTTTGTTGAATGTAGTAAAATAAATCATGTTTCCTTTCTGTTTCTAACTTCTGATGTTCTGCCAAAATTATTTTACAAGTAGAGAAGATAGATTTAAGAACCAACAACAAAGATTAGCAAAAAAGATTACTAATGAAAAGTTTTATGCATTAATTTTTCTTTGACTATTCATTTTACTTGAAAAAATACATAATGAATATAAAAATTGTTTTCTATGCTGGGAAAGAGAATTAGCTCATAATGATTTTGCAAGGTGTCAGCAGACAATTGAGGTGGCATTAACATAGAAAGTCTTAAACTCCAAGGTAACCAATTGGAAGATGAATTAATACTGACCTTTTCATTTTCAAATAACATTTCTCTATAATATTGAAATTTTGATGAAATGAAGAATTGTACATTTTATTTTATCACATATATTATTTTGTAATTTCTTGATCCATGCTATCAAATTCTCTCCAAAATACTGCAATATAATTTTTTCTTCATTATCACTAATTAATGAGAGATTCACAAGTATGCATTACACCTGGTTGTATATAGAGGGAATAAACTTTTAGTCATTCACGTAATTGGAAAATCTTTACTTAGCACTGATTTTTAGTTTCTCCCTCATGTGTTTTTTTATTAATATAATAAAATGCAATACACTAAACAATAAAACAAATACAACAAAAGTTGTGGCTAATTGAACAGTACCTATGCTGTATTGATGAATTAGTTGACACTCCCAAACCTGACAGGAAAAATTCTACCAATTTTTCTTGTGATGTCTCAAAAATTCCCATCATCAGCTGGTGCACAGCCTGAGGATGAATTTGGATTTGGTGCACCAGTCAATGCAAACTGCATGCAATTGTGAGTTTTACAAAAGTCTATTATAAAGTAGGTCAAGGTTTATTATAAATTTTTATCTAATAAAATCAGTATATTACTGGAAATTCAGTGTGATAAAATCATATAAACACATAAATACGCATAAAAATAAGTTTTATATGCATAAAGGGGAACGCTTGGAAGGAAATACATCTAAAGAATAACAACATTTATGAACAATTTTCATTTTCCTCTTTGTATTTTGTTGTAAAATAATTTTTTCTGTAATAAACAATGTTTAGTCCTATGATAGTATCACACTGTGAAATGTGAAAAAAAGTTTCTTGTGAATAATGTGTTATTCCATTTTTGGTGGTTAACAATCTTTCCATTCAGTCTGTAATTAATTAATTGCTCTCTAAAAATACTTCCTCTTTTACACAGTCATAAAATAGAGCATCACAAAAAATATTTTTAAAAAGTGCTCAACATTATGTGGCTTCTAAGCAGAAGGCACCTCTTTATTTCAAATTAACATGGATGAATTAGTCCTAGAAATTTACCAAGAAATCTTCCTTGGAAATTGGTCCCAGAGGTGATCAAATGTTGCATTATCAGCAATCTTCAATATAAATGGTGCCATGGCATTATCAGGGTGAAAGTCAAAGAACTTTATCCTCTGCTTATGCTTACAGTAGCTTCCTTGTATATTTGTGAGACATGATTTTTGGGAAACTTTCTATTTGACCAGGATCTGAAAAAAATTTTGAGGTTGCTTTATTGTACCTCAAAAATAAGAATCAATGCACAAAAATTAAACTTAAGTTATCTCAAGGAAACAGTTATTATATGGCATAAATTTCAGGCTCCTTAAATGATTTAAATAATTTATTTGTGATAAAATCTTGAGGTGGAAATCTTTCTAGGTAGATAATGCTGGAAGAAGTTTTTCACACACTTTGACTCCTGGTAAGTATTAATCTCAAGGTTAGAGCATTAACATTTATTTAAAAATATGGAGATATTATTAAAAGGATATCCTTGTACAAATGCATATCATGTAGTCTTACCTAGGTATTGCCAAGATTTGTGAAATGGAAACATATAATTGATGGAATCAAAGTCATCAAGCAATGTACATATATTGAAAATATAATTTTTGGAGGAAATTTGATTAAAAAGTCTCTCAAAGTATATCTTCTTAAAATTGATAGTAATGATAAACAAAAAACAAATAAGAAAATTCCTCACCTCTCAATCTCTCTATGCTTCCCCCACTGTACATAGTTAGTGTTTCTAGCTATTTGATCCAAAGTATATCATCAATGGCTCTTAATATTATCTCAAGGTTATACATTCCCATCTCAAAAATTTTAGAACACTTTCATTACTCCAAAAAGAATGACTCCACATCCATTAACATTCTTTCCTCAGATCTACATAACTACTAATCTCATTTCATCTTTATAAATTGATTTATATTTACATTTCATATAAATAGTACTGTACAAAATATAATACTCTGTGTCTGGTCTCCTTCAGTTAGTATAGTTTTGTTTTTATTTGATAATAACATTTTGTAGTATTAACTTACATTTGTTCAGTTTCAAAGAAAAATGGTCTTATACATGGTATTATTGAAATAATGAAAATGCTTTAATAATGGTCAATAATGGTTGAATGGCTGAATGCACAGCTATGTGATTATACCAGATACCATTGATTGTACACTTTGGATGAATTGTATGCTTTATTAATATGTATCAATAAAATTTATTTGTTTTTTTAAAAAATTGATAATTATGTGTGTTCTATAATAATAAACCTAAGATTTAATTTTTGATCTTTCACCTGCCTTAAATATTGATATAAAAAACAGAGTAAATGATTCATTAAAACTATCATTGTCTATTTAATAACCAGCATTAATGTTTGTTTTGCTGAAATTAAATATGTTTATGAATGAGGTGTTATGAGCATGATCTCTGGAATCATACAATATTGGTAGAATCACAGTACTTAATACTTAATGGCTGGGACTGTGGTTAAGTTACTTAACTTTCTGTGTCCTTTATTTCATCTAGTAATTCAGGGATGATACCAATAATTCATCCGGATCTTGAGCTTCATACCCTTATGTGTTTTTTCCTCAGTCACCTGTCATTCCTTGACCTCAGTTACTCAACAGTCATTACTCTTAAAACCTTAGAGAATTTACTGTCTTAAAAGAAGAATATTTCATTCTTGGGCTGTTTCACCCAGATGTATTTTTTTCTTCTTCTTGGTGGCCACCAAATATTACCTTCTCTGTTCAATGGCTTATGACTGGTATGCATCTATCTGCAATCCTCTTCACTTCCCAGTTGTTATGTCCAGGAGATTCTGCTGCACCCTTATCACTGTGTCCTCCATGATTGGTTTTACTGAATCATTAGTTATTGTTCTTTACATGAACAGTTTAAGTTTCTGCAAATCCAATGTAATATGTCACTTTTTCTGTGACTTAAACCCAATTTTAGCCCTGACATGTACTGACACTCATAACACTGAAATCATGATATTCATTCTTGATAGTTTAAATGTGGTGTTGTCCCTTACCACAATCTCTGTGTCCTATGGGACCATTCTTTCTACAATCCTGAAAATTAATTCCACTTCAGGAAAGTGCAAAACATTCTCAAATTGTGCCTCCCACCTCCTGGGAGTCACCATCTTTTATATCACTACAATTTTTACTTATTTAAAACCAAAGGAAAACTACTCATTGGGAAAGGATCAAGTGGCCTCTGTGCTTTATACTGGTGGTCCCCATGCTTAATCCTTTCATATATAGTATTAGAAACAAAGAGGTAAAAAATGCTCTCCTTCGAGTCATGCAGAAGAGAGAGGGCTCCAGGCAATTGAAATGACAGTGGATTGAAGCATAAGGAGAACTTTTACTTCCTTCTTACTTGGGTATTTTCTGGTCTCTCTCTAAATACAGTAGCATCATTTAAGAAGGTTTAATTTCTGTAGAGTCATCCTCTTTTTCACCACACATAATCTAAAAGATTTCTAAGATTATGTTTTTAAAATTTACATAGTATATGGAAGCCATGAAAAATGTGTTAAACCTTTAAACCTGTGATTTAAATATATTTGTTTTGAAGGGCAACTAATGAGCAAAATACTTTTTAAAGTGTTGTGTATTCTTGAAATTATGTCAAAGAAATCACCTTACTTATTGCAATTTTAGAGAATTTTATTATGGGGACCTCTGTCAGAAGTCCTTCCATTTATTCTGTAGAGAAGAAATATAGCTCTGTCTTAAAGATAGCTGCTTTGGACTAGAAAAACTAGCATATATATGGTAGAAGAGGCAGCTCTTTTGCTTTCTATCATTTTGTAAGTCACTGAAAGTATAAATCTAGTTTCCTCAATTGTAAGAGATAAAAATTTAAGTACATAGAGTTATTTTACAGATTAAATCAGATGATGAATGGAAATAATTTAATGCAGTACTAATAAATTTTGGCCACAATTTTCAGAATGCTTATATTCTTGCAAAATTTTGAATGACAGAGAATCTGTAATGAAAATTTCATTGGTTTTTAACAAATTCATTTGGATAATTTTCTTCATAAACAAAGAAACAGCTAAAAAGGAAAAAGAGCACTTCAATATTTGGTTATAGAGCAGGGTGTGATATTATGATAGAATAAAATTATGCAAAAAAGGATACATGAACATTGAAAAAATTTTGAAAATTTTTGAAAATATTGAAAAATATCATAACCATTCTTAATAGTTTTGATCATTGTCTTCTAGACTTATATATATGTATATTTAATTTTTTTGATAAATTTTTATTTCTATTTGTCAGCTTTTATTTTCCACTCACCATTTTAACTTTTGGTAATTCCTTTGACATTTAACCTTTGGAAAGGAATGATTTTTGGTATAGGAGTTAAATTGAGAATCTCATCTCGCAATGCTTTAAGACTTATTGTTTTCTAAATTCATTAAATTAAATATCTGCTATTATAATTCTTTTGCATCTACTTGCAAACCATTTGAAAGCACTATTATTTTGTGATGCTTCAACAAGCTTCAGTAATTACTATTGTTTTGCTTAATTTTCTTATGATTGAAAAAATCATTTCCTTTTTCTGAGTTTATGTAAGTTTTTGATCTTTATAAAGATATAAATTTTTGAGTTAAATTCTTTATTAATTTAAGAATTTTAATAGAGGAAAGTGTGGTAAAGATAAGAATTGGTAATGAATCTAAATTTTGATATCCATAAATTTTGTGCAGAAAGGCTGCTTATATTATTTCCTTTTAAAAATGTCTCTACACAATCCAGAATTGTAGTTTGAATTTTCTCTATGATTCAGATATATTGAAGAAAGTATGTTTACTTTATTTTTCTGTATATTATTATTTGTATTTAAACTCAAGCAATTGTTAATAGATATTTTCCTCTTTAAGTGATTTGTAGTTTTTTAATGTATATTAAGATTTTCTATGTAGAGTTATAGTTCTTCATTTTCTTACATGATTTTTGAAAGATTAAAATATAGTTCAATTTCTGTTGCAGGACTAAAATTTTAATGAATTCTCTGAAGTTGATCAGTGTTAAATAATATACTCAAATAATTAAAAGTACATTTTCCTTCTATATCCTGAATTCATATAACTTTGACTTATCCTACATAATATCTATATAAATTACTCTATAAAACCTTTATTTTTGGTCTCGACTCTATGTTGTCTAGAATTTATATCTATTATAATTCTTCTTTGTTTTGTTTGCCTATAGCTAAGTCTTTCATAAGCACTTATTTTTGATAATATAACTTTTTAACTAATTTCTCATCTTTTACATACATTGTGTCTTTTCTTACATTTATAGGATCTTTACATTTTCAGGTCTTCTTTATGAACCCTGCTGAACTTGTTTTCATTTATGTTTGTTTTTGTTTTAGAAAATGTGCACTTTTGTTTTTACTTGGCAATGATCATCAACAGATTGTCTAATTTTTCGAACAACCATAAGAACTTAACCATAAGTTAAGGAATTGTTTATGTTTTAATTAAATTCAGACTATCATGTAATATATATTATAGAATTCATTTATGACATTATTAAATAAATGTAAATAAACATTGGGAATGTGAAAACACTAGAATATTCAAAATTCCCATGTATTTCCCTATTTATATAAGTGCATATCAAATTTATATGAGGTATGATCTGAAGTTTATTGGTTTTTTTTTTTAAGTATTTTTAAGACAAAATCCTTTTGTTTATGGTGGAATGTCAAAATTCTATGTATTGTAAAGTTGGACCTCTTTGAAAGATGGTAAATAAAATACAATGAATAGAGCATGACAAAATATGAACATTAAATCTGTTTGCAAATGATTGATAACATAATGTAATGGTAAATTTTTTGCTGATCACCTACTGAATTCCAGATGCTATTCAATGGGATTTAGGTACATAATAAATTTAATGTATCATCTCAAGATAACTCTCTTATAGACACTTGCAATATATGAATTTTAATCTCAAGTAATGTAAACCTATCCTCCACCTTGTTCAAGCAAAGACATGAGTCATCCTGAAATTTTCTTTATATCTCACACTTCACACTTTATCCATCAGTATATCATATTAATTCTCTGTGCAGAATATATTTGGAGTATGACTATTTCTCAACATCTCTTAGCCTAAAGAAACCTTATCTCAGTCCTGAAATTATTGCCACAGTCTTCTTAATGATCTTCCTCTGTTCTGCCATACTTTCCTTTTGTCTGATCTCAATGTAAGGGTGCAATAATGTGAAGTGTAGGTTCTTCACAAAACCTACCAGATTTCCCATCACATTAAGAATAACAATCAAATATTTACAAGGGCATTCAGGTCCACCATGATTTTGTCCCTACTCATTACTTCCATGAAAACATACTTTATCATTGTGTCTGTCATGCTTGCTTTGGAGCAGCCACATTGACCTCCTTACCCTTCCCTATACACATTAGTTCTGATGCTGCCTGGATATTTCCACTTTTTCTTCTTCCTGATATTTTCCTTCCTTAGATAACTGCATGGCTCTTTTCTCATTCTCTAGATCATAAGACCCATCCCTTACCATTTAAAATTGCACAATCACTATTCCTCATTCACTCTACATTTGCTTTCTACAGCATTTATCCCTAACATTCTATATATTTTTATGCTGTGATTTGTTTATCTGTTTTCTCCACATGAAACTTCAATAAGCACAAGAATTTTTCCAAATATGTTCAAATCTGTATCATTTACACCTAGAAGAGTGCCTCAACAAGTGTATTTGAATGGGTGGATTTTACAAATGTTGAAACTGAGCACAGAGTGGTTTCATAGCATTGTCATGATCAGTCAACAGATTTAAGGGCAAGCTCACATTAAAACCCAGACAGTCTGACATTAGAGCTTACATTCCTAATCACAATTCTCTCAAGTGGAATTTTTTCAACAAAATTATACTAATCTGGTCAGATATAAAAATAATTCTTCTCCTACCCTTCCAGACATATAACTAGATGGAAGTCCCAACAGGTCACAAAAAGGGAGGTACAAAATGTAATCTATGAAGAGGTGTGATACAATCCAAAATAATTGCATTATTTTTCCACATTCTATAGATAGAAATCAAGGGAATGTGTGGGATTCAAACAGTGTGCCTGATTGTCTGAAGCATGGATGAAAAGTGTCTTACATTGCCAGAGGTCAAAATACTAGAATAGCCCTGGTATAATGTAGATGCGGTAGCCAAAGGTTTAGAGAGTTTGGAATGTTAGAGTGGATTTTATCATGTAATACATGCTCACCCACCTGAGGAATGGCAAAAGGAAACAACTTTCATCAGGACTGTAAGGAATAAATTTGTGTGATGTACTCTATCACCTCTCAAGAGTTCTGTGGTTGATTTTCTTTGTAAGTCAGATATTATGGAGGGAACTGTTGTTAATGAACTTGGATCCTTAACCACAATAGGGATGATTGCATCCCAGGTTGGCAGAAACCAAATGACAGCACTTAATTGCCAAAGACACGGTAGGTGTGGCTTCCATAATGGACAGCAGACTGAAAGCTGTAAATAAAATAGTCTGATTTTCAAAGCACTATGGTGTTGCCTAGCAGATCATGGGGTACCCAGAATTAAAATAGGTGAGCAGTATAGTCCATTTTTATTTGCTCTATATTAGTAGAAGAGTTCCTGGTCAAATGAGTAAAAGTCTAACTTTAACTACAAAAACAAACTTATGCCACTTAATCAATTTCTAGGCTTGAAAAAGTTTACAGATACAAAGTCCAATGAATGAAGGGAAGGCAGGAGCCCTTTAGGGAAAGACCTTGCTACACGGACAAAAATTTATAATGTTAATCTTCCTCTTAACCTTCCCAAAGTGACCTATGAACTTTTAACAGGGTTACTGTGCATTGAGGAAAAGGAAATGATCAGATATTTTTTTTGTATGGATGATTAGTCATTAGCTCAGGAATGCCTTAATTCCAGTTGACCCAAATTTCACCATGGTCCACCAGTCAGAATAAAGGCCTATGATAGTTAAGTGATTAATGGAGTTTTACCTCAGGTCTGTCTCTCTGTGGGTCCAGTGCATCCCTAGTTATTTTCCCATTTTTGAAATGGATAATTGGAATAAATATACTCAGAAACTGGCAGAACTCCCACATTGGTTCTCTGATTTGTGTAGTGAAGGCTTATTATGGTATGAAAGATAAATAGAATACACTAGAACTGCTACTACAGAAAAGTTTCATAAATCAAAACAATACCGCATTCTTGGAGGGATTGCAGAAATTAGTGTCAACCTCAAGGACTTTAAGATTGAAGTGGTGATGATTCTCAGTACATCTCCATTCAACTCTCCTATTTGGCCTGTGCAGAAAAGTGATGTACCTTGAGGATGACAGTCGATTATCATAAACTTAAACAGGTGGTAACTCCAATTGCAGCTCTTCTTCCAGATGTGGTATTGTTCCTTGATCAAATAAAATACCAACCCTGCTATCTGGTATACAGCTATTGAACTGAAAAATGTTTTTCCTCAATTGTTGTTATTAAAGAACTCCAGAGATAGTTTGTTTTCAGCTGCACAGAGAGCAATACACCTTCACTGTTGAAACTCAGGGATATATCACCTCTTCAGACCAATGCCTTAATCTAGTCTGCTGTGAACCTGACTTTCTCTCCCTCACCCAGGACACCACAGTGGTCCATTTTATTGATGATTTCATGTTGCTTGGACCTTGTGAGCAATATGTCCTGAGTATTCTAGGCTTATGTGTAAAGCATTTGCCTGTGAGCGGGTAGAGGATTTAACCCAAAACAATTCAGGATCCTTCCACTATAGTGAAATTTCAAGGTGTCCAGTGGTGTTGGGCAGGTCAAAATATCCCTTCTAAAGTGAAGGAAAGGCTGTTGAATCTGTAATGCTTATGAATGTGTCTTTCTTGTTTTGTTATGCGTATGTTTGTATATATGCATAAAACAAATATATTTGTTTTCTTCACTGTCTTATCCCCTTATCACATGACATAAGTTGTATTAGTTTCATGTCATAGTATTTAAGTTATAGGGTATTAAGTTTGAGTGGATATTATCCAAGGACATGGACCTTACCCAGGAGAGAGTTAATGTGTTTCTGGTGGTATGTAGGATAGATAAATATTAAGTGGCAAAGTGAATGTTATTGTTTATACTTATAGATTAATTGTGGTTTAAGGAGTAGGGCATGGGTGAATAGTTGACAAGGGGTGGAATGTGATAGTTAAATTGATAGGATAATTTTGCCAAGTTATGGTGTTTAGTGGTTTGGTCAAGCAATCACTGGCCTGATTGTTACAGTGAAGATATTGTGTGGACAAATCATCAGTAAGTTGATTGCATTTATAGATGGTTACATATGTAATCAACTGAGGATATTGCCTTCAACAATGAGTGAAGACTAATCCAATTAGTTGAAGGCTTTAAAAGGAGTTGTGATCATTTCAGCAATCCGAAGAGAGAATTTCCATCTCTACTTCAGCCATCCAGCTACTGCTGGGGAATTCATCAAAAAGAAACTTCATTGGATTTTCCAGCTTATGGCCTGCCCTATGGAATTTGGACTTGCCCATCCCCAAAGCCACATGAGGCAATTTATATAAAAATGTCATAATATTTACATATACTTCAGAAAATTGACATAAAATTGGCATATATTTCTTGTCAGTTTTGTTTCCATAGAGAACCCTGACTATGTGTGATGGTTTTAAGCTGTATGTAACCCATAAAAACATGTTATTAAAGTTAATCCATTCCTGTAGATGTGAAATCATTGCAAATAAGACCTTTAATGACATTACTTCAATTAAGATGTGACCTACCTCAATCAGAATGGATCTTAATACTAAGGCTAGAGTTGTTATAAGTGGAGTGAAATTCAGATACAGAGATAGAAAACCACAGACAGGGACCATAGAAGCTGAAACCAATGGAACCTGGAGAAGAATGAGAGGCCTGGAGAAGCTGCCATCTCACTTGATATGTGGCAAGGTAAGGACTAATGGTTTCTGACAGCCAAACTTAGAAGGCCACAGTCTTGCAGAGAAAGTATCATCTTGACTAAGACTTAATTTGGACATTTTTCTGGCCTAAAACCTGTAAGTTAATAAATTCCCGTTGTTGAAGCTGAAACTACTAAGCGATAAGTAGCATCTACTTTAGACTTATTGGCAAGACATATGCATGTTGGTAGATGAGTAATAAATACAAAATAAAATCCTGTGTACTTTCACCTCAGTGAAATTTCTAGGCACTCAAAAATAAATAAAATGTCAAGTTATCCCTTTTAAGGTGAGTATAAGATGTTGCATCAGGCCCTTCTTACAATGAAAAAAGAAGCAGAACACCTAGTTGGCTTCAAAGCATTTTAGAGCCACCATATTTCTTTTAGGTGTACTGCACTAGCTCATTTACCAAGTAATCCAAATGCTGCTATTTTTGAGTATAGACCAGAATCTCTGGAAAGGTCCAGACTCCCATGCAATCTGCTTTGTGAAGTGGGCTGTAATATCCAGGATATCAAATGTTGATTAAAAAGTCAGTGGCAAATAGAGATGCTGATTTAGCCTTTCTCAAACCTTTCTATGAAAAACTTAGTACAGATACATGGGGTTTTGGAGAACAGCTTGCATCCTTGGAAGATATTCCTTTCTTTTTTTCTGAGAAACAGCTTTTGCCCTGCTACTGGGAATTAATACAGACTGAATCTTTAAACCTAGCCCAACTAATTACTATGAGATCTGAGCTGTCCATCATGAAATGGGTGCTGTCTAACCCACCAAGACATTAAATTGGGCATGCATTACAAAATCCTTAATAAACAAATGTGTGTGTATGTAGATAAATGAATCACTAGCTACACAATAATTCCAGGAGCAATTTTAGAGATAAATAGATAGATAGATAGACAGATAGAGATAGACAGATAATTTTAAGTCTCCAAATCAAGCAGAATAACTTTATTAAAAATGAATCCAAAAGAGGTCGCTAGCCACCATTTTAACTCTGCCTCTGGCATGAGGGGAAGCCGGGCTGATTGAAAATCACAGTGAAGGTAGGGACTGCCTTCTTTCCATCCAGAATGGATTGAAGGTCTAGTCTAAGCCCCAACCCTACCTCTGACCAGGAAGAAGCTCAGAACAGAACTCTCCAGGAAACTACAGGTACTTTTGGCACACAAAGAATGAATAGTCAGACTTCTGTGGCTCCATCCCCATTCCCCAATAGGATAGGAAGGGAGCTGTGTTCCCTGAGTCTCTCTGGGCAACTGAAGGCACTTTTGTCCACCCCAAGATGCCACTCTTGCCCCTTCCATAGGATGAGAGGAAACTGGTGTTTCTTCAGCCTCTCTGGGCAATGGCAGGCACTTTTGGCATGAAGACTGGACTATCGGGTGCAGCTACTGATTAGTAAATTTGCCTGGCTAAAGTACAGCCCTAAGAACAGCTGAAGCTTGAACATGACCAAGTTGGAAAGAGGCCAGTACCCACCATTTTGATTCTGCTCTCTACTTGAGGGAATGCCAGGCTGATTGAAAATCACAGTGATTAGGGACCGGGTTTTTTCCACCCTGATCAGACTACAGCCTTAGCCAAGGATCCAGCCCCACCTCTGTCAAGAAGGAACCTGGAAGGACTTGCATCAGCCTATCTGGGTAACTGCAGCTATATTCATCATGTACAGACTGAATAGTCAGACACCTAGGGTTCATTCTTCACACCCTATAAGATAGGAGAGGAGCTATGTTTCCTCAGCCTCTTTGGATAACTGCAGGTGCTTTCACCCCACACATACTGATAGTTGGACACTTATAATTCTGTCCCTGTTCCAAAGTAAGATAGAAAGGGAGTGTGTTTCCTCAGCCTTTCCTAGTAATGGCAAGTACTTTTGGCCTACACAGCATGGACTGATGGCTACCTGTGGATCCACCCACACCCTGTAATAAGATAGCAAGGGCTGGTGCATCCTCAGCCTCTCTGGTCAATAGCAGGCACTTTCAGCCTACATGGATCGAACTGTTGTGTGTCAGTGGTTCTGTTTCCACTCTCTAAAGGGCAGAAGGGCAGTAGTCCCTCAGCCTCTCAGGGCAACTGCAGGTACATTTGGCCAACATGAATTAGAATGTTGGCCAGTCTACACGGTTCATCCCCACACCTGGTAGTGAGGGAAGTTGGTACTATGTCAGTCTACCTGGGCAACTGCGGTTATTTTGGACCCACACAGCATAGACTGCAGCCAACACCTGCAGCTCCAACCTTGCTTCAGTCAGGGGAAGAAGGGGCATGAAGCTTCATCAGTCTGTCAGGGCAACTACAGGTGGTCTTGGCCTACATTACTTGAATACACACAGCTTTGGTTCTATCCCTATCCCTGGCAAAGGAGAAATGTGGGAGAAGCTTAATTGGTCCCTGGGGAAATGTGGGCAGCTTCAGCCACCATAACATACAGCACCAAGTGTATCCTTGGCACCTTTTACAAACCAGCAAGGGAGAAAGAGCAAGAAAGCCCTAATTAAAGAAAGAAACTGCACCCAGAATAAATACATCTAGTAATCTATATGCCAAGACACCAACAAAAAGTTACAATTCATACCAAGAACAGGAAGATATGGCCTAGTTAAAGGAACATGATAAGCATCAAGGTGACAAAAAGGAGTTGAGATAACTAATCATAGATGTTCAAACAAATTCCCTTAATAAATTCAATGAGATGGCTAAAGAGATATTAAGAAGACACTGGGGGAGCACAAATAAGAATTTGAAAGCATACATAGAAAAATAGGAGATCTTATGGGAAAGAATGGCACAATAAAAGAAATTTAAAAATACACTGAAGTCATGTAACAACAGACCTTTAAAAGCCAACATACAAAAGAACAGATGAAGAAAGGAATGGTAAAAATTGAACCAGGTCTCAGGGAAATAAATGACAGCAAGAAACATGCAAATATGTGTGTCATGGGTGTCCTAGAAGGAAAAAGAAGGGAAAAGGAGCAGAAGGAATATTTGAAGAAATAATGCTAGAAAGTTTACTTCCCTATTGAAGGACATAGATATATGTGTCCAAGAATCACAATGCACTCCCGTCTGAATAAATCTGAATAGACCAATTCTGAGACACATAATAATTAGACTGCCATATGCCAAAGACAAAGAGAGGATTCTGAGAGCATCATGAGAAAAGCAATTCACAACATATAAGGGGTACTCAATAAGATTAAATGTTGATATCTCATCAGAAACAATGGAGGCAAGAAAGCACTGTATGTTGAATTTAAGGTACACCAAGAGAAAAACTGCCAGCCAAGAATCTTATATCAGGCAAGATTCACTTCCAAAAATAAGGGTGAGTTTAGAATATTCACAGATAAACAGAAACTTAGAGAGTTTTTAACAGAGTCTGGTTTTGCATGAAACATTAAAGAGTGTACTACAACCTGAAAAGAGAAGACAGGTGACAGAGGCTTGGAAGAGAGTCTAGAGATGAAGATAATATCAGTAAAGGTAATTAAATGTATCAAAAGAGTGGTGAAAATAAAATATGACAGGTAAAACCCAAATGTCAAAATGGGTGAAATAAGAACTGACTTTACAGTAATAATATTGAATGATAATGGAGTAAACTGTTCAATCAAAAGACACAGACTGGTAGAATGGATAAGAAAATATGAGCCTTCTATATGCTGTCTACAAGATACTCAGCATAGATCAAGGATACCAATAGGTTGGAAATGAAAGGCTAGAAAAAGATATTCCATACATGCAGTAATTTAAAAAAGCCATAGTAACTGTACTAGTCAGGGATCTCTAGGGAAACAGAATCAATAGATATGTGTAAATAGTCAGGTTTTATAAGTGTCTCTCAAATGACTGTGAGAATGCAAAAGTCCAGGTTCCGCAGCCAGGCTCAAAGCAGGGGCTCAGATGAAAGTCCAATGAAAGTGTTTGATGAGTTTCCAAGATGTTGACTGTGCAAAGGCAAGTTGGGAAATTCTCTCTGAATGTTGAAATCACTTCCCCTTTTAAAGCACTCAAATGATTGGATAAAGCATCACTCATTACTAATGGCAATCTCCCTGGTTGAAGTAGATGTAAAAAGCCCTCTATGCACCAATTCCACTGATAACTACAGCACATAAATGTCCTTCTACTACAGTTAGCCCAGTGTTTACTTGACCAAACAACTGGGCACAATTACCTGGCCAAGTTGACACATTAGCCTAATTATCACAGTAACTATACTCTTATCAGATGAAATAGACTTCAAAGGCAAAACTGTCATTAGAGAAAATAAAGGATTTTATATATTAATAAAAGGAGCAATTAATCAGGAAGAAATAACAATCATAAATATATATGCACCTAACCAGGATGCCCCAAAATACATGAGGTATACACTGACAAAACTGAAGGGAGAAGTAGAAGTTTCTACAATAATATTTGGAGACTTCAATACACCACTCTTAGCATTGGATAGAACATCAGCTCAAAGGAGAAAGGAAGAAACACCTGTAATAATATGATAAATAGACTAAACCTAATAGGCATATACAGAAATTTGCACCCCAAAGCAGCATGATATACATTCCTTTCAAGTGCTTATGGATCTTTCACTAGCATAGACCATATGTTTGGTTGCTGGGCAGATCTCAATAAATTCAACAAGATTGAAATTGTACCAGGCACTTTCTCTAATCATAATGGAATAAAGCTGGCAATCAACAACAGGCAGAAAAAGGGAAAATTCACAAATATATGGAAATAAAACAACATACTTTTAAATAATCAGTGGGTCAAAGAAGAAATTTCAAGGAAAATCAGCAAATATAACAATATGAATGAAAACGAGAACACAGCATATCAGAACCTATGGGATGCAGCAAAGGGAGTACTGAAAGGAAAATTTATATCCCCAATTTCTACATTAAAAAAGAAAGAATGAGCTAAAATCAATAATCTAATTACATATGAGAGGAATTGAAAAAAGAACCACAAATTAATGCCAAAGCAAGTATAAGGAATGAAATAAAAAAGATCAGAGCAGAAATAAATGAAATTGAGAACACAACAACAATAGAGCAAATTAACAAAACCAAAATTTAGTTCTTCAAGAAGATTAAGAAAATCAAGAAACCCTTAGCTAGACTGACAAAGAAAAACAGAGAGAAGATGCAAATAAATGAAATAAAAACTGAAAACAGGTACATTACTACTGATCCCACAGTAATAAAATAGATTAAAAGAGGATAATTTGAACAACTTAATGCTAAAAATCTAGACAATGTAAATGAAATGGAAAAATTCCTAGTAATGTATGAACAACCTACACTGACTCTAGAAAAAAGAGAAGACCTCAACAAACCTATCACATGTAAAGAGATTGAAACAGTCACCAAGCAACTGTCCAAAATGAAAAGCTCAGGATTAGAGGGTTTCACAGGTGATTTTTATCCAAGCAGTTAAAGAAGATTTAGTACCAATTTTACTCAAGTTCTTCCAAAAAATTGAACAAGAAGGGATGCTACCAAACAAACAAACAAACAAAAAGAAAATTACAGACCCATTTCCCTAATGAATATGGATGCAAAAATCCTCAAAAATACTTACTAATTGAATCCAACAACACAGTAAAATAATTATTCATCATGATCATGTGGGTTTTATACCAGACATGCAAGGGTGGTTCAACACAAGAAAATCAATTAGCATAACACCACAATAATAAATCAAAGAAGGAAAATCCTATGAGCTATTGATTGGCTCAGAAAAGGCATTTGACAAAATACAACATCTTTTCTTGATGCAAATAATACAAAAGACATGAATTGAAGGAAAGTTTCTCAACATGATAAAGACCATTTATAAAAAACCCACAGCTTTCATTGTACTCAAAGGTGAAAGACTGAATGCTTTCCAACTGAGATCAGGAACAAGTTAAGGATGCCCCATTTCACAACTGCTGTTCAATATAGTGCTATAGGTTTTACCTAGACCAATCTGATGAGAAAAATAGAAGGCATTCAAATCTGAAATTAAGAAGTATAAATTTTACTATTTGCAGATGATATGATCCTATACCTAGAAAGTCTTGAAAAATCTACAACAAAACTACTGGAGCTAATAAATGATTTCACTGAAGTGTCAGGATACAATATCAATGCACAAAAATAAATGGTGTTTCTATAGTGCAATCTGAGGAAAAATTCAGGAAAAAAAATTCCATTAAAATAGCTAATAAAAAAAGCAAATATTTAGGGATAAATTTAACTATGGATATAAAGCACTTGTATTCAGAAAACTACAATGCATTGTCAAAAGAAATATTTTAAAAAGCTCTAAATAATTAGAATAATATGCCATGGTCATGGATTGGAAGATTAAATATTATTAAGATATCAAATCTACCCTAATTGATATGCAGATTCATTTATTCCCAATAAAATTTCCACCAGCATTTTTTAAATAAATGGAAAGCACAATTATAATATTTATTTGGATGGGTAAGAGAGCCCAAATATCCAGAAACATCTTAAAAATGTAAAACAAAGTTGGAGGACTCTCACTTCCAAACATTAAGTCATATTACCTAGATACAGTGGTAAAACAAACAAACAAAAAACAGCATAATACTGGCATAGAGATATACATGTAAACCAATGGAACTGATGGTTGAGAAACAGACCCTCAGAACTATAGTCAAGTGATTTTTGAAAAAGCTTTCAAACCTCCAAGCTCAGGAAGAACATTCTATTCAACAAATGATACTGGGAGAATAAGATATCCATAGCCAAAAGAAAGAAAGAGGACCCCTACTTCACACCTTATACAAAAATTAACTCAGAAAGGATCAAAGACTTAAGTATAAAAGCAAGGAACAAAAGTTCCTATAAGAAAATGTAGGAAAATATCTTCAATGTCTGGTGGTAGGTGGTGGATTCTTAAACCTTACACTGAAAGCACAAACCATGAAAGAAAACATGGATAAGCAGGACCTCTTTAAACCTAAACTCTTTTGTGATACAAAGGACTTCATTAAGAAGATGAAAAGACAGCCTACTCAATGGGAGAAAATACTTGGAAACCACATATTTGATAATGGTTTGATTTCCATTCTATATAAAGAGATCATACAACTCAACAATAAAAAAGCAAGTAATGCAGACCCAGATGTGGCTCAAGCAGCTTGGTGGCTGTCTACAGATGGAAGTTCCCAGGTTTGATTCTGATGCCTCCAAAAGAAGACAAGCAAAGCAGGAAGCTGATGCAATGGGCTGGTGGGCAAGCTCTCACAACAAGATGATACCATGAGATGATGCAATGAAGAAAAACAATGAGAAAACACAATGAGAGAACCAAAAATCAGGAAGTGGAGGTGGCTGAAGCAATTGGACCCATCCCTCCCACATGGGAGGTCCCAAGTATTGTTTCCAATGCCTCCTAAAAAGAAGACAAGGACACAACGAACAGACATGGAGAGCAGACAGCAAACACAAACAATGAGGGGGAGGAGAAATAAATAAATAAAATAAAAATTAATAAAAAAAGAAATCAATCCAATTAAGTGAGCAAAAATATTAAATAGACATTTCTTCAATGAGGAAATCCAAATGAACAAAAAGCACATGAAAGATGTTCCACATCACTAGCTATTAGGGAAATATAAATCAAATCAACAATGAGATATGATTTCACACCGCATAAAATGGCCATTTTTTTTTCAAAAATCAGAAGACAATAGGTACTAGAGGGGATGTTAAGAATAGGAACCCTGTTTCACTTGTGGTGGAATTGTAAAATGGTACAACCTCTGTGAAGGAGAGTTTGGAGGTTTCTCAGGAAGCTAAATATAGAACTGCCATAGGATCAAGCAATTCCTCTTCTATATCATCCTTCTTTTCTTACCTCTTTCACTTTTGTTGCTCCTAAACTTTTTCCTTCAAAATACAGAAAACAGCAAGGAAATAGAATAAGAGGGAAAAAGTGTAAAAGACAAAACTTAACACACACTCAAAAACAGAAAAAATAATAATAAATAAAATCCTAGACTAGAGAGAGAAGCTAATCAACTGAATAAACACATCCAGATAAATAGATGACCAGACAGCAACAAAAATTTACAAACCATATGGAAAAACTAGAAGACATGGCCCAGTCCAGTGGACAAAATAAAAACCTGGAAGAGATGAAGAACATAAACAACTAAACAAGGATGTCCAAAAAAATATCATGGACCAACTTAATGAAGTGAAGGAAAAGATTAAGGATATTAAGAATACACTGGGAAAACATATTGAAGAAATTGTAAACATATGTAAAAAAGATAATGAATATGATGGCAATAAATGGCATGATCCAAGAAATAAAAAATACACTGGAGTCACATAACAGAAGATTTGAACATGCAGATGAAAGAATTAGCAAAGTGGAATACAGTACATCTGAGATCAAACAGATAGTAGAACAGATAGATAAAAAGATACAGAAAATCCTGCACCAAATTAGGGTTCTGAACGACAACACAAAATGCACAAACATAAGCATTATAGGCATCCCAGAGGGAGAAGAGAAGGGAAAAAGGACATAATAATGTAAATAATGTCTGAAAATACCCCAACCTTATTGAGGGAGATGGAAGTACATGTCCAGGAATAACAGTGCACCCCAAACAGGATAAATCCCATCAGGCCTTCTCCAATACATATAATTGTCAAACTCTCCAAAGCTCAAGAAAAAGAGAAAATACTGAGCACAGCAAGAGAAAAGAGAACCATCACATAAAAGGGAAGTTCAATAAGATTAAGCGCTGATTTTTCATCTAAAGCCATGGAGGTGGGAAGGCAATGGTATGACATAGTTAAGGTACCAAAAGAAAAAGTTCCAGCCAAGAATTCTCTATTCAGCAAAGATGGCATTGATAAATGGTGGAGAGTTCAAAATATTCACAGATAAACAGAAATTAATAGAGAAAAACCTACCCTTCAAGAAATACTAAAGGAAGTTCTGCAGGTTGAAAGGAAAAAAAAACAAAACAAAAAAACAGGAGAGAGAGAGTGAGTTGAAAGAGAGTGTAAGAGCCACTAAAAAGACAAAAAGAGAAATAAAAATAATATATGATATGCATAAACCCAAAGAAAATATGGCTAACGTAAGTAATTCCTTGAGAGTAATAACACTGAATGTTAATGGATTAAACTCACCAGTCAAGAGATGCAGATTGGAGGAATGGATAAGGCAATATGACCTGTTAATATGCTCTCTACAAGAAATCTACCTTAGACCCAGGGATTCAAGGAGGCTGAAAGTGAATGGCAGAAAAACAATATTACAATCAAACAATAACCATAAAAGTTCAGTAGTAGCTACACTAATATCGGATAATATGGACTTCAAATGCAAAACTATTGCAAGAAGAAGATAGGCCCTATATATTAGTAAGACGGGTAATATTTCAAGAAGAAAGGAAAATCATAAACATTTATGCACCTAACCAGGGCACCTCAAAATACATGAGGCAAACACCGGAAAACCTAAGTGGAGAAATAGAATTCTCTACAATTATAGTGGGAGTATTTAATAGACTATTATAACCATCAGACAGAACATCTTGACAGAGAATCAATAAAGAAACAAAGACTTTGAATAGTACATTAGAGAATCTGGAATTAATAGACATATACAGAACATTACACTTAAATACAGCGGGATATACCTTCTTCCTGAGAGCTCATGGATCATTCTACAAGATAGACCACATGCTAGGCCATAAAAAAATAATCAATGAAATAAGGAACACTGAAATTAAACAAAGTGATTTCTCTAACCAGAATGGAATGTAGCTGGAATTCAATAAGAGCCAGAGTACCAGATTAGTCACAAAGATATGGAAGTTAAATGACACACTCTTTGACAAACAGTGGGTCAAGAAGGAAATTTCAAAAGAAATAAGTAACTACCTTGAAATGAATGAAAACGACTACACAACGTGTCACAACTTATGGGATGCAGCAAAAACTGTACTGAGAGGGAAATTCATAGCCATAAATGTATATATCTAAAAAGAAGGAAGAGTTAAAATTGAAGACCTAAAGGCACACCTGGAGGAATTAGAAAATGAACAACAAACTAACACCAAAGGAAGTAGAAAGAAGGAAATAACAAAGATTAGAACAGAGCAAAATGTAATAGAAAGCAAAAAAGCACTAGGGAAAAACAAACAACTAAAAGCTGTTTCTTAGAGAAGATCAATAAATAGACAAACCCTTAGATTAACAAAGAAAAAAAGAGAGATGTAAAATAAGAAATGAGGAAGGGGATATCACCACTGAACATAAGAAGATAGTTGGAAAAATTATATGCCAATAAGAAGGATAATTTAGAAGAAATGGACAAATATCTAGGAAAAAACAAGCAGCTTACATTAATGGAAGAAGAAATTAATGAACTCAATAGATGAAAAACAAGTAAATGGATAGAATCAGTCATTAAAAACCTCCCAACCAAGAAAAGCACAGGACCAGATGGCTTCATAGGCAAATTCTACCAAACATTCCAGATAGACCTAATACCAATCCTGCTTAATCTTTTCAAAAAAATAGAAGTAGAAAGAACATTGTCTCACTCATTCTATGATGCCAACATTACCTTAATACCAAAGCCAATCAAAGAAGCCACAAGAAAGGAAAAATACAGACCAATCTTTATAATGAACCGAGATGCTAAAATCCTCAACAAAAGACTTGCTAATCATAATCAACAACATAGCAAATGAATTATACACCATGATCAAGTGGATTTCATCCTGGGTATGCAAGATAGTTCAACATGAGAGAAAATCAATGTAATCCACCACATAAACAGATCAAAAGAAAAAAAATCTCATGATCATCTCTATAGATTCAGAAAAAGCATTTGACAAAATACAGCATCATTTCCTGATAAAATCATTGCAAAAGATAGGACTAGAAGGAAACTTTCTGAACATGATAAAGGGTATATTTTTTAAACCTACAGCTAACTTAATATACAATGGTGAAATCCTAAAAGCTTTCCATTTAAGATTGAGAACAAGACATCCTTGCCCACTATCACCACTCTTATTTAACATTGTGTTAGAAGTACTTGCTCAAGCACTGAGACAAGAAAAAGATATAAAAGACATCCAAATTGGAAAGGAAGAATTAAAATTTCACTATTTGCAGATGACATGATCCTATACATAGAAAGCCCCGAGAAATCTACATCAAACCTTCTAGAACTTTGAAATGAGTTCAGGAAAGTCACAGGCTATAAAACCAATGTACAAAAATCTGTAGCATTTCTGTACACCAATAATGAGGAAGCTGAGGACAAAATCAGAAATAATACCATTTACAATAGTGACTAAAAAATATTAAATGCTTAGGAGTAAATTTAACTAAAGATGTAAATGATTTATACACACAAAACTACACACTGTTAAAGGAAATCAAAGAAGACTTAAATAAATGGAAGAATATTCCCTGTTCATGGATAGGGAGTATAGATGACTATACTCCCCAAAAGGATCTACAGATTTAATGCAATCTCAATAAAAATCAACACAACAGTTTTTACTGAATTGGAGAAAGTAACTATGAACTTTATTTGGAAGGGTATGAGGCCCCAAATAGCCAAAGACATATTGAAAAAAGAAAATGACTTTAAAACATACTACAAAGCTATAGTGGTCAAAGCTACATGGTATTGACACAAGGATAGGCATACCAACAATGGAACCAAATTGAGGGTTCTAATATAGATCCTCACATAAACAGTCATCTGATATTGAACAAGGCCACCAAACCCACTCACCTGGGAGAAATGGCCTCTTCAACAAATGGTGCTTGGAGAACTGGATATTCATATCCAAAAGAATGAGAGAGGAACACCATCTCATACCTTATACAAAAATCAATTCAAGATGGATCAAAGATCTAAATATAAGAGCCAACACCATAAAGACCTTGGAAGATAATATAGGGATGCATCTACAGTACCTAGGAATAAGAAATGGTTTCATGAACTTTACACCCAAAGTATGAGCAATGAAAGAAAAAACATGACCTCTTTGAAATGAATTAAACATATTGTGCAGACTCAGAGAGCTAGAGTCTGAAAGATAGGTTTACAGGAAATAGGGAGAAGCAGGTTGTGAGCCAAAACCTATTTGGTCTAAGTCTATGATAAGGTGGAAATGAGTAGTTGTGCAGCGAAGGAACATGAGAAGGGTGTAATGATACTATTGGGTTTGTCGGTGAAAGTTTGACAGGAGGGTACAGTGAGGAGGATGTATTGGATGGTCTATGGAATTGAGGGGAGCGTGGGTGTGAACACTGGTTATTGGCAGGCACATGGCTGAAACTATGATGCTGAGAAAGCTCTTTTGGCAATATGACAAAGAAGGGTTTCTGGTTTAGGGTGTTGGATGGGGGGGGCATTTGGGACAGGGCTTCCATGAGACAGTCTTCTAGAGAATGTGCTACTGAGCATTTTGTCATAGTCTGCTGTATGAGTGCATGGAGATCACATAATGAGTGGGATGGAGTTGGACTCCCATCCTGGGGAAGCCAATAGTTTTGCAAGGAGGGAGGGTGTCTCTTGAGAGCATAGGAGGTCCCTAATAGGAAGGGACAGACTAATGTGTCAAGTCCTCAGCATTGTTGCAAGTACTTATGAATCTTATCCTTCAAGGAGCGAAGCCTAGCAGTCGCTGTGGGCCCCAAGGGGTGGGTGAGAGAGGAATGGAAAAGATGGAAGAGGGGGTTTTTAGGGGGCAATGGAAGTATTCTGCATGATATTGCAATGATGTATACAGGCAATGTTAATTTTCATCAGAAATTTATAAAAGTGTAAGGTCTAAAATGTAAATCATAATGTAAACCATTGACAATGGTTATTAGCTATGTTCCAATATTTGTACACCAATTTTAATAAATGTACCATCCAGATTTTAAAAGGTTATTAATATGGGAAAGCGGAAAAGGGTGAGGATGTGGGGTATATGGGAATCCCCTGTATTCTGTATATGACTTTACTGTGACCTAAAACTTCTTTGAAGACAATATGAAAAAAAATTAAGACACTGGGGAAGAAATGGAAGAAAATGCCACTGTATATACAAGGTAACTTATATTACAGTGATAAAAGGCAATATGTCAAAATTTTTATTTTATTTTATTTTTTTAAATATTTTTCATTTTTTAAATATCCAATTTATTTTTTACTTTATTTTAGTCTTAGTTTTTCTAAATTATTTTGTATATTATTTCTTCTGTTTAAACCTATCATTATTATTTCATTTTCCTTTCAATTGTATTTGGTGATATTCTTGGTTTCATTTTTGTAGAGGTTTTAGATCACAGAAGGGTTACAACTGTGGCAAGGGAGAATCATTAGTGTAGGGTATTAGTGATGGGGGATATACAGGAGGAAGTTCACTTGGGCATACATATGTTATATAAATGTGTTCAAATATTCATGAGGCATTGTCACAGAGAGTACAGTTTCACACAACAACCAAAAGAATATTGAATCCCATCCTGGGGAACTCTGCCACATTCTCTAATGGAACTGCAACAATCCCCCAAGTACAGGTCAATGACTAGTGAAGAAGGATTTTCCATTGATGGGTCTTTGATATTGATGACTATGCTTATGAAACTTTGCTCCTGAAATTGAACTTAGCCTAGTGTTGTAGAGTACCTAAGAGTTACCTACTGTAACTCTTGTTGCTCAAATGTGGCCTCTTTCTAAGCCAAATCAGCATGTGAATATATTACATAACCCCCAGTGTGAGACATGACTCCTGGGGATGAGCCTCCCTGGCACCAGGGAATTACCACCAAGTACTGGTTGGTGTTGCAAGTGGAAAAAGACCTTGAATAAAAGAGGGAAAAGGTAAGCAAATGAGCTTATATGGCTAAGAGACTTCAAAGTGAGTCAGAAGGTCTTCGGAGAGGTAATTCTATGCACATCTCAGCAGGAGATGTCAAAGTAGATACTACCCCAAATAGTAGGGCTCCTGGGGGCTATGGAGTTTGTTACCTGGCCATTGGGCCCTACTTTGGAGTTTGTGCTTCCAAGTGTGACAGAGTTGGACTCAGATGTGACTTCTCTACACATACCTCTTCTGTCCCTTCTGTTTGAAATTATAGGTGGTGTTGGAGTTGGTAAGTGTACATCCAACAGACTTGAATCTCTGGGCTGTCCATGTGACAGCTGATACCTGACTTCAGCAGAATCGCAATACCTACTCTCCATTGCATTGGACAAGGAGGTGAGGATGGACAACCACCACACTAGGGAACTGAGAGAGTCTACAACTGCAAGCATGAAACTCCCATCCATCAACCACATGGGATCCAAGCCCTCTCTCAGTTAGAGGTGGAGTTGGCATTACTATCCCAGAATCTTCAGGATTGGTGAATAAAATATGGACTAGAGTGGACTTAGTGTTATTCTACTATAGACTTATTGTGATTCTAGCAATGGAAAAAATTACATCATGCATGTGGAGACAGTGGCCACTGGGGGAGCAGAGGTCAGGGAGAGGGAAAAAGAGGTGTAATAAGGGGTCATTTTCAGGACTTGGAATTGTCCTGAATGACATTACAACAACAAATACAGGCCATTATATAATCCTGCCATAACCTACCAAAATGAGAGGGAGAGAATGTAAACTACAATGTAAATTATAATCCATGCTTAGTGGTAATGTTCCTTAATATGTTCATCAATTTCAATGAATGTACCACACTAATTAAAGAAATGGTTAATGTGGGGAAAAGTGGGAGTTGTGGGGAGTGGGGCATATGGGAATACCTTATATTTTTTATGTAGCATTTTATGTAATCTAATCATCTTTTAAAAATAAAAAAAAATTGTCTGTAAATAAAAAAAGAGCAAGGAATCCAATTAAAAAGTGAGCAAAATTTTTAAATAGACATTACTACAAAGAGGAAATCAAATGAACAAAAAATACATGAAAAAAAATGTTCCATATCACTAGTGATTATGGAAATGCAAAGCAAATCAACAATGAGGTATCATCTCACAGAGCATAGAATGGCCATCATTTTTTTTTTTTTTTAATCAGAAAACAATAAGTGCTGGAGGGGATGTTGAGAATAAGAACCCTCTTTCACTGTTAGTGGGATTGTAAAATGGTAGAGCCTCTCTGAAAAAAAGTTTAGCACTTCCTCAGGAAGCTAAATATAGAACTTCTGTATGATCTAGCAATTCCTCTATTAGGAATATATCCAGAAGAATTGAAACACTGTGACACAAACAGACATCTGCACACCGATGTTCATAGTGACATTGTTTACAATTGCCAAAAAGATGGAAACAACACAAGTGTTCATTAAGCAATGAATGGATATGCAAAATGTGGTATATGCATTTGATGGAATAATATGCTGTAGTAAGGAGAAATGAAATTGGGACACAAATGATTACATGGATGAATCTTGACGATATTATACTAAGTGAGGTAAGCCAGACACAAAGGGTAAATATTGCTTTGTCTCATTAATATGAATTAAATATGAAGAATAACCACATGGATTTAAAGCCTAGAGTGTAGGTTATTAAGAGATAAGAGGAGGGCTGAGAAGGACTACTGATGCTTAATGTAAGTAGAAGTTTTAATTAACTTGATTGTAAAAGTGTAGAAATATATAAAGCTGATGGCAACACATTATAGTGAGTAGCAGCTGGCTTAAAAATGGGAATGTGGCTGGAAAAGTTCGTCTAGGTATGTAAAGGTCAATTGAAAGAAATCTAGAGATTTCTAGGGACTGAATAACAGTGAACTCAGAAGTTAAGGAGAATTGTCGTTGATGGTACAGATACAAGAGTTCCTTCCTTGAGCTAGAACAGACGTACATCACTATTGCAAGGTGATGAGAATGTGAATAAGCATGGGAAAAATACAATTGGTGTGATCTATGGACTGTGGTTAACAGTAATACTGTAATATGCATGCATCTATGCCAAATATGTACTGTGTTGATAATGGGGGAATGTGGAAAAAGTGTGCCAAATGTAAGCTATGGACCATGGTTAGTGGTAATAGTCTGATGATATTATCACATAATCTGTAACAAATGTTCCACCACAGTGTGGTGTGCTGATGAAGGGTGCTGTACAGGAATTCTACACATGTGCATAATTGTTTTGTAACTTCAAAACTTCTGTAAAAACTATATTAAAAAATAATAATAGGGTGGGTTGGGGGAAAATACTCCAAATGTAAGATATTGACTAGAGTTAGTAGTAAGATTTTGATGATACTCTTTCATAAACTGTAATAAATGTTTCATAACAATGCAAGGTGGTGTGTTGATGTAGGGCACCCCATTAGGATATTATGCATATTTGTTTGGTAAGTTCACAACTTTTACTATGCAGTTATTGTGTGTTCATGTATGAATGATATACTACAATAAATTTTAAAAAAAATTGAATCCAACATATTAAAAGCAAACTTATTACCTTGAAAGTTAGAATTGCAGGGCGGAATAATTATTTTTTAATGTAAATCCCAAAGAATGAATTTGCCAGGCATTGTTACTATATGACCGTTAGAAATGTATATCTCTCAGTATTGTCTCAAAGGAGCATGAATCATTGGGTAGTAATCAAAAGAATGAATTAGGCCAACAAATTTGAAATATATATTGAAAAGAATCAAAGATAAATTTGATAAAAAGGCTTTTTGTTTTGTTTTTTGTTTTAGGAATACTCGGGATTGGATCCAGGACCTTGCACAGTCACACATGGGAATCAGGTGCTCAATCACTTGAGCTACATCCATTGTACCAAAAAGATCTTTAAAATAATATATATGCATGTGAGTGCGCCTGTGTGTGTGTGTAATGTTTAGCTCTTTCTAAGAAGACTGTAAACTCTTTGAGAGAGGAGTTTGCTTATTCATAATTGTGCTCTTCACAGCCTCTAGCAAATGTATCAGATACAAAATATCAGGTGTTGAACCTGGCAAATATATAACAATCAATTTGTAGATGCATGAATTTATGCACACGTGCTATGTAATGACAATTTTCTTTTGTTTGTGTTTGCTTAAGAAAACACAGTTGTTATTCATCAAGGTCAAGGATGTCATCTCACTCATATTTTATATTCCTTCAGTATTGTTGACAGTCTTGAAAATATTTCTATTCAAAAGATACAGTTTAACTGAAAATTCTTTTTTGTAGAATACTTTTCTGAATATTTCCTATATAAATATTAAATATGGTAGAGTAATTTATAGGCATATTCCTTCTCAAATTATATACTTTTGAATAGTTATGATAGGGAAAGAAGTATAAACAGAGTTACACTTTGCATATGACAAATACATATAGTAAATTGGTTAGGAAGTTCTCATATAATTTATATCAAAAACAAACCTCATATAAAGAGATTGATTCTTCAATGTTGCGAGTGGAATCACTGAAATTAGCTCATATGATGAGCTTTCTGTGTTTCTGTATGTATGTTTACATATATTGAGAAATGTACTTGCATTTTTCCTTTCTTTTCATAACTTTTTACAAGGTTCTGATTCCTGCAAACTTCATTTAACAATATAATAGTAATTTTTATAATATAAGGAACTACTTATTAAATTTAATACTGCATTATTATTAGGATATATTGAGGCTACTGCCTACCTATTCACTCATGAAAAAAATACAGAATTCCCATGTAATCCTTATTACATGCACCCATGTGGTTATTTGTTATAATTGTGGAAATAATATTATTATAATTAAACTATTTACTATTACTTAGCTTATATATGTTTTTCACTATGGATCACAGTATATAATTAAGATTTCCCTGAAAAATTTTCATCTTACTTGAGACTTCTTAAGCTACTTATTTATTTTTCATTCATTATTTTTCTACCAGACATTTACTTTCATTCATTGTAAATATAATGCTTAGTTTTTAATATTATGTGAAGCATCAGGCTTTCACAATTTATTTGTATTTATTCTGGTTCTATTTTGAATGTTATTGTTTTAAAATTACTTTGAATATGTACTTACTATATAAAATATTTTATATGGATTGCACAGTAATTTATTTAATATAAAAAGTATTATCTAACTGTTCTTTTAAAATCTTTAATTCCTATTCATCTGTCTGAAGACAATATGCCACATGTTACTTGTCCATCATAAGAAGCACTAATATATTTATACAAAATTATGCATGAATATACATATCAACTCTTCTCAATGTGCTCTTCATATTTAGGTCTGTGCTATTTACCATTCTCTTTTCTACCTGTTCTCTCTTCACCTTCTTGACAACCCCCCTATAATACTAACATTTCCAGTTTGAACCATGGATTTCCTTGCCTTTCTTCAATTATTCTCCCTCTCTCGTTCTCCCAATTCTCTTGTTTTTTCCCAAGGCATATGATAAACTCCTAGTCTTTGAAATTTGCCAATAACTTTTCCCTTTGAATATGCTGATTAAAACACTCAATTTAAAATGAATTTGATATAATAGGCTTCAAATAATTATGGTTATTTTTATTCAGTCTAAGTTTTAAGCTACCTGGCAATATTACTGTTAACCATGTGTATTCCCAGAGTACATATTATATTTATCTACCTGGAGTATACCTTTGATTTAAACTTTAAGAAAATGAGCATTTTTCTTAAGTAATTTATGTCAATAATTATTTCAGGAATTTTCAATACATGAAAGTATTCAATGTAAATACAATAAGGAGGGGAAGAACAGATAGCAGAGACTAAGCAACTCCAAGAGTCAAGTCATCTTAAAGGGCAATTAGTAACATGCAGAGATATCTAAGTCACCTATTTTGAAGAACCCAAGACACCAGAAGAGCATACTGCAACATCTTTGAAAGAATGTGAGAAAGAGAACTGCCCATCTGTATTGAAGATTCATGAGTAGAGAACTTCGCGCCATGAAGGCTGGTGCCCATTGTCCACTGGTGATGCAAGGCATCTCATGAGCTTTCCTGTGGTTGGAGTTGGATGCTCCATTTCCAAAAAAGAGATGGTCAGGCACAGACTTCAGCTACTAATTAGTAAACTCAGCTCATTAAATATAATACTTAGTTCAGTTAAAATTTGAACCTGTCCAAATCAGAAAGAGGCCAGTAGCTGCTTTTTAAACTCCACTTCTGGAATGAGGAAAAGCAAGGTGGATAGACAACCACAGTGAAAGTATGGGTCAGCTTTTTTCCATCCAGATTGGTTGCAGTTCTAACCTAAGCACCAGCCCCATCTCCAGCAAGGTGGAAGGTGGGGGGACCTGCCCAGCCTCTCTGGGCAATAGCAGGCACTTTTGAAGAGATGGGACTGTTGAGCACCTATGAATCCAGCCCAACCCCCAATAATGTAAGAGTCATTAGGTGTTTCTTCAGCCTCTCTGGGCAACTGCATGTGCTTTTGGCCTGCATGGACTGGTCTGTTGGGCAACGATGGTCCCATCCCCACCCCTTAAAGGGAGAAGATACCAGATTCCCTGATTTTCAAGACAATTGCAAGTGCTTTCAGCACACACCAATTAGATTTTTGGACACTCCAGTGGATCAATACACAATCCTAGCAGAGGAGGAGAGGCAATGGTGTTATGTGAGTATACTGGGGCAACTGTGGTCAGCTTTGACCCACACAGCTTAGTTTGCTGCCCACATTTACAGGTCCGTCCCTGCTCCAGGAAGGGGAGGAAGGTGGAAGAAACTTTATTGGTTCCTAATGTGGACAGCATCAGTCTCCAGAGTTTACAATGTAAACTATATCCATGGCTTCTACTACGCAATCAGTAATGGAGAAAGGACAAGAAAGCCCTAAACTAAAGAGAGAAATTGCTCACACTAAATACATGTAATAAATCAGAATCCAGGACACCAACAAAAAATTACAATCCATACAACGAAACAGGAAGATATGGTTCAGTCAAAGGAACAAGATAAGCCTCATGATGACTTAAAGGAGTAGAGACAACTAATCATAGATATTCAAACAAATCTCTTTAATAAAGTCAATGAGATGGCAAAAGAGATTAAGGATATTAAGAAGACTTTGGGTGAGCACAAAGAAGAATTTGAAAGTATACATTGAAAAATAGCAGATCTTATGAAAATGAAAAGCACAAAAATTGAAATTAAAATACCCTGGAGGCATATAATAGCAGATTTGAGGAGGCAGAAGAAAGAATCAGTAAGCTTGAAGACATGGCCTACAAATGCAAATACACAAAAGAACAGATAAGGAAAAGAATGGAAAAAATTGAACAGGGTCTTAGGGAATTAATGACAGAAAAATATGTGCAAACATACATGTCATGTTTGTCCCAGAAGAAGAGAAACGAAAAGGGGCAGAAGGAATATTTGAAAAAATAGTGGTTGAAAGGACATATATATCCACATCCTATTGAAGGACATAGATATCCATGTCAAAGAAGAACAACATAATCCCATCTGAATAAATCTAGACCTATTCTGAGACACTTACTAATCAGAATGTTGAATGCCAAAGACAATGAATTCTGAGACAGCAAGAGTAAAGAAATACACCGTATACAGGGGAAACCCAATAAGATTAAGTGCTGGTTTCTCATCAGAATCCATGGAGGCAAGAAGGAAATGATATGATATACTTAAGGTAAATCAAGAGAAAAATTGCCAGTGAAGAATCTTATATCTAGCAAGATTGTTTTTCAAAATTGCAGGTGAATTTAGAATATTCATAGATGAACAGAAACTGGGAGAGTTTGTAACCAAGAGATCAACTTGGCAGGAAACACAAAAGGTAGTACTACAGCCTGAAAAGAAGAGCCTTGGAAAGGAGTCTAGAAATGAAGATTATATCAGTAAAAGTAACTAATAATGTAAAAAGGGTGGTGAAAATAAAATATGACAGGTAAAACCTAACGGTCAAAATGGATAAAGTAAGAACTGCATTTACAGTAATAACATTGAATGTTAATGGATTAAGTGACCCAATCAAGAGACCCAGACTGGCAGAATGGATAAGAAAATATGAGTCATCTATATGCTGTCTAAAAGAGACTCACCTTAGACCCAAAGATACATATAGAAAGTAAATGCATTGGATGAAATAGATTTTAAAAGCAAAACTGTTCTTAGAGACAGTGAAAGACATTATATATTAATAAAAAGGGGCAATTCACCAGGAAGAAATAACAATCATAAATATATGTGCACCTAACCAGGATGCCCCAAATTAAATGATGAAATCACTGGCAAAATGGAAGGGAGTATAGATTTCTCTACAAAAATAGTTGGAGACTTCAATACACAAATTTCAGTATTGGATAGAACATCTTAGCAAGTGATCAATAAAAAAGGAGAAAGTTCAAATAATATGATGTATGGACTAAAACTAATCAACATATACAGAACATTGCACCCCAAAACACCATGGTTTACATTCCTCTCAAGTGCTCATGGATCTTGCTCCAGGATAGAATATATGTTGGGTCACAAAGAAGATCTCAATACATCAAAGAGACCAAAATTATACAAATCACTTTCTCTCATTATAATGGAATAAAGTTGGAAATCAACAACAGGTAAAAAAAGGAAAATTAGCAAATATGTGTAGGTTAAACAACACACTCATATAATCAGTGGGTCAAAAAAGAAATTGCAAGAGAAATCAATAAATTTCTTGAGAGGAATGAAAACAAGAAGACAACATAACAGAAAATATGGTGCAAAGTTAGTGCTGAACAGGGAAATTTATAGACCTAGAGGATGTTCCTTTGATGGGCCCTTAATATTGATGGCTGTACCTATGAACATTCATTCTTTTTTTTTTTCATATTACTGAGAATTTTTATTTTAAACTCATTGAAATATCTGTATTACACTTATTCAGACATGTTTTTTTTTTTAAACAAATCTATTTTATCGGTACATATTAACAAAGCATACAATTCATTCAATGTGTACAATAATAGTATTTGGTATAATCTCATAGTTGAACATTCATTCTTGCAATTAAAACTTAGCATAGTATTATAGGGTGCATAAGAGTTGCATACTGGGAGCCTTCTTGTTGCTCAATGTGGCCTATTTCTAATCCAAATTCAGCATATAAATTAATTATCTTCCCCCCAGCATGGGACATGATTCCCCAGGATGAGTCTCCCTGGCACTGAGGGATTACTACCAAGCACCAACTAGCAAAGCAACTGGAAAAAGACTTTGACCAAAAGGGAGGAAAATGTAAAGACATATGAGTTTATATGGCTAAGAGACTTCAAAGTGAGTTGGGAGGTCATTCCAGAGGTTACACTTATGCATGACTCAGTAGGATCTCATTGACTGCCAAAATAAATACTACCTCCATCATGAAGATTCTGGAGACATCCAGACACTAATGTCAGGGCAGATAGCTCAGGAGTTTGATGTCTTGTCAGAGGGCCTTACTTTAGAAATTATGCTCCCCCGTGTGGCAGAGATGGACTCAGTTGTGTTTTCCCTAAATATGGATTTTTTTACCTTTCTATTTGAAACTATAATTTGTATTAAGGTTGATAGGTGTATGTCCAAGAAACTAAAATCTTTGAGCTCTCCATGTGCCAGCTGGGCCCTGATCCTCAAGGGAGTTGCAACACCTACTCTCCAGTTCATTGGACTCACCCAGGTCAACTAACAAGGAGATGATGATGGACAACGTCTTCCCAAGGCACTGAGAGTGTCTACAACTTCAAGAAATAGGGTCCCATGCATCTGCCCCACGAGATCAAAGCACCCTCCAAATGAGAGATGGAGTGAGCATCACCATCCAGAATCTCAGGATTGGGGAATGAACTATTGACTAAAGTAGACTTACTGGTATTCTACTACAGACTTACTGTGATTCCAGCAATGGAAGAAATTATATCATGGATGTGGAGGCAGTGGACACTGGAGGTTCTGAGAGAAGGGAGAGGGAAAAACAGGTGTAATATGTGAACATTTTCAGAGCTTGGGAATTATCCTGAATTACACTACAATGACAGATACATGTCATTACATATCTTGCCATAACCTCCAAAATTGTGTGGGAGAGATTGTAAATTCCACTGTAAAATATAATCCATGCTTAGTGGCAATGCTTCAAAATGTTTTCATCAATTGTAATGAATGAACCACACTATTGAAGGATATTGTTAATGTGGGAAAATGTGGGAGGTGTACAGTGTGGGGCATATGGAAATCCCCTATATTTTTGTGTAACATTTATGTAATCTAAATATCTATAAAAAATTGAAAATATATTTAAAAAAGAAGAGATAAAATCATTGACATAATACATAGCCAGAAGTACTTGTAAAAGAATAGCAAAATAATTTACAAATAAAGCAGAGGGAATGAAATAACAAAGATCAGAGCAGAAATAAATGAAATTGAGGATGAAAAAATGAATAAAAAGTATTAAGAAAATGAAAAGTTGGTTCTTCAAGAAGAATAACAAAATTGACAAACTCAGCTATACTGACAAAGAAAAAAAGAATATGTAAATAAATAAAATAAAAAAATGGAAACAAGGCCATTATTACTGACACCACAGAAAATAAAAGACATAATAAATGGATGTTATGAACAATTGTACATGAAAAAAGTAGGCAATGTTGATGAAATGGAAAAATTCCTAGAAATGTAAGAATAACATATACTGACACTAGAAGAAATAGAATACCTCAACACAACATTCACAAGTAAAGAGATAGAAACAGTCATCAAATAACTCCCCAAAATGAAAAGTCCAGGACCAGATAGTTTCACAGATGAGTTCTAGAAAGCACTTAATGTGTTAATATCAATCTTACTTAAACTCTTCAAAAAATTGAACAAGAAGGAATGCTATCAAAATCATTCTATAAAGCCAACATTATCCTAATACCAAAGCTAGATAAAGATATTATGAAAAAAAGAAAACTACAGAAATATTTCCCTAATAAATATCAATGCAAAAATCCTCAACAAAATACTTGCTAATGGAATCCAAAATACATTAATAGAATTATTCATCATGATCAAGTGGGATTTATGCTAAGCATGTAAGGATGTTTCAACACAAGAAAATCTATCAGTGTAATTCACCACATTAATAAACCAAAGAAGAAAAATCACATGAGGCTATCAATTGATGCAGAAAAGGCATTTAACAAGATACAGAATCCTTTCTTGATAAATATACTATCAATATAGGAATTGAAGGAAACTTTCTCAACATGATAAAGGCCATATATGAAAAAACTCATGCTACCATTGTACTCAAAGGTGAAAGATTGAAAGCATTCTCATTGAGATCAGGAACAAGGCAAGGATGTTCAATATAGTGCTATAGGTTCTAGCTAGAGCAATCAGGCATGAAAAGCAAATAAAAAGCACCCAAATTGGAAAGGAAGAAGTTAAACTTTCACTATTTGAAGATGATTTGATCCTATACCTAGAAAATCCCCAAAACTCTGCAAGAAACCTGCTAGAGCTACTAAACACTTTCAGCAGAGGGGCAGGATACATAATTAATATGTAAAAATCAGTAGTGTTTTTATACACTAGTAATGTGCAATCTGAGGAAAAAGTCAGGAAAAACATACCATTTGCAACAGCGACTGAAAGAATCAAATATTTAGGAGTAATTTAACCAAGGATGTAAAGCACTTGTATTAAAAAAAAACTACAATGTGTGAGTGTTCATCCTGTCATAATGTGTTCAAATCATACTAAATATTGCGGGAATTAAAACAGGATTAGAATTTCTTAAAATAATAATGATATTGAATAATTTTCACAGAAAAATTTCTAATTTTTGGAAATGTAAGACAAATACATCATGTTTCCTTTCTGTTTCTTAGTCGTAATCTTTTGCCAAAATTATTTTACTACCAAAAATGATATATTGGAGTCTGAAAAATAAAAATACAGCAAAAGAGAGTAATCATAAAAAGTTTTATAAATTATTCTTTCTTTTACACAGGGGTTCTTAACCAGGAGTCCACAGACTCCCAAGGGATCCGTGGAAAGATTTCATGGGATCTGTGAGCTTGAATTGAAAAAATCAACTTATTATCTTTATTTTCTCTGACTTTTAACTGAAATCTAGCATTTCCCTCACTTATGAATGTTTGCAACAATTTACATGACCCCTGCTTTAACACAATATTATTTGAAAGTACACTTAATGACTATAAAAACTTATTTCAATGCTAGGGAGAAAACCTGCATCATGGTGATTTTATAAGTTATGAGCAGACTATTGAGGTGATAATGACATAGAATATATTAAATCTCAAGTTCCCATATTCTTACGTAAATTAATGCTGTCTTTTAAATCTCCAAATAAGTTTTTCTCAGTATCATTGAATTTTTGATGAATTGAAGAATTGTATGTTAATATTTCATCAAATATAAAACATATTACTTTCTAATTCCTTAAACTATACCATCAAATTCTCTACAAATTCTGCAGTATAAACAAATTTTCTTGTAGTAGTTGTGCTAAATCCATATGGAAATTGATTTATCATTAATTAATGAAAGATTCACAAGAATGCATTTTACCTGGTTGTATATAGAAGAAGTAAACTTTTGACCAGTCACATAATAAAAAATTTTACTCATATCAGCATTGATTGCTAGTTTCTTCTCTCAAGTTTCTTTTAATATAATAAAAGCCAACATAGTAAATATTAAAACAAGTTTCACAAACTTCTTTCTAGGACTGTCTACCAACTGATGAATGGGCATTTTTGAAGTATTACAGGGAAAATATGGTGGAATTTTTCCAGTCAGGTTTGAGAGTGTCAACTTATTCAACACAGCAGTACTGTTCTATTGCCGCAACAATGTTTGTAAAACTTGTGTTTTGTTTTTTAATATAATAAAAGCCAATACACTAAACAAATTCAATAAACATTGCGGGTGAATACAACAGAACATATGCTGTATTGACGAATTAGTTTATACTTTCAAAACTGCCTGGAAAATTACACCATATTTTGTGATACCTCAAAAAAATGCCTATTCATCAGCTGGTGCACACCTCTAGGTAAAACTTAGTTATACCACTCCAGTAAATACAAAATACATGAAATTTTGGGTTTTACAAAAGTCTATCAAAACATAGGTGATGGTGTATTGTAAATATTTAATAATAAAATAAGAATATTACTGAAAATTATTCAGTGATAAATTATATAAATGCATAAGTAAACATATAAATAAGCTTTATATGACTAAAGGTGAATACTGGAAGAAAATATACCTAAAGAATAATGACATTTATGAACTATTTTCACTTTCTTCTCTGCATTTTTTGGTAAAATAATTTGTGTAATGAAATATGTTTAATCCTATTATAGTGTCACTTTGTGAAATATATACTATTCTATCCTTGGTGGTTTAAGACCTGCACTTTCAGCCAGAGATTAATTAAGTATTTCTTTATTAATAACTCTTCTATACCCAGTCATAAAACAGCATCACAAAAGAATACCAAACATGATGCTCAACATTACATGGCAGCCAAAATGGGGGGGTGGGGAGGCGGAGGGGGACTCTGTTTCAAACTTAACAAGGATGCATTAGTCCTTGAACTTTTATCTTTGACATAATGCCAAGAAAAATTCCTTGGAAATTGGTCCCAGAGATGACCAATTGTTGCATTATCAAACAATCCTCCATACAAAGGGTGCCATGGAATTATCAAGGTGAAAGGCAAAGGATACTTTCCTCTGTTGGGGTTCAATGTAGGTATACTTGTGAGAATTAATTTCCAGGTGAACTTTCTATTTGACCAGGACCTGGACAAAATATTTAGGTTGATTTTTGTACCTCACAATTTAAAAATAAATACTCAAAAATTAAGTTACCTCAAAATAAACAATTATTTACTTCTTAAATTATTTACATATTCTATTTGTGCAGAAAACTTGTGTTTGGAAACTTTCTAGTCAGATGATGCTGGAAGTTTTTCACCAACTTTGACTCCTTGTAAGTATTAATATCAAAGTTAGATCATTTTAGTTTATATTAAAAAATGGGTATATTATTAGAATATGTTAAACAGATATATACATATCTTGTAGACCTTACCTAAGAAATGACAGGATTTGCTAAATGGAAATATATAATTGATGGAATCAGAGTCATCAAGAAATGTAGATATATCAAAAATTAAGTATTTTGAAGAAGTTTGACTAAATAAACTGTAAAAACCATATATTCTTAAAATCAATTAAATGTATGGTAATTTAATAATAAATGTATGGTATTAATATTAATACAACTAAGGTTTTAATTTCTTAGCTGCAATTGGTGCTAAATAAGATTGGATACAAAAACAAGTAAATGGTACATTAAAACTTTCTATCATTGTTTAGTACTTAGCTAGCACTTTTTTCTTGTTTTGTGAAATTAAATATAAGCAGGAATGTAGTTCTGTGACCATGATCTCTTGCCACAACCAATCTTGTTAAGATCACAGAACCAACAATACTTAATGGTTGGGATTCTGTGTAAGTTACTTAACTTTCTGTGCCCTATATCTTCTCTAATAAATGCATGCACTTCTTAAAAATATCATACAATATTTAAATCTGAATAGATATGTTAAAGAAGGGGACTATTTATAAAAGTATACTGTTCATTCTACTTATGCAATATTTATAGAAGTTACTATTATATAGCATCTCAATGTTGATTTATACCAAATTTATCTTTGGCAGTTAAAATAAGATTTTTTTTTTTTAGTCATATTTTGCAAACTCCTCCTCATGAATTTTTAGTATCACTAAACTAGTTTAACAACTGTCAGTTCATTCTTATAAACAAAACAACTTTGTGATCATTCATGTTCAGTATCTGCTATGACTTCTCAACAGTTTACAAGAGTTGGATGCTGGGAACTGGGAATAAGACAAATGTGCATGACTTCATCCTTATGGGGTTGACAGACTCTGAAGAGATCCGCTGGGTCCTCTTTATGTTGTTTCTCCTGATATACCTGATTGCCATGTCCGGGAATGCAGGGATGATATTCATAATTCACCTGGATCTCCAGCTTCACACCCCCATGTATTTTTTCCTCAGTCACTTGTCGCTCCTTGACTTGGGTTACTCAACGGCCATCACTCCTGAAACCTTAGAGAACACTGACTTCCAACAAATATATTTCATTCATAGGCTACTTCACCCAGATGTATTTCTTTTTCTTCTTGGCTATCACTGAATTTTTCCTTCTCTCGTCAATGGCCTATGACCGCTAGGTAGCTATCTGCCAGCCTTTTCATTACCAAGTTGTTACGTCCACGAGACTCTGCCGCGCCCTCATCACTGGGTCTTATGTGATTGGATTTACTGAATCCTTAGTGATTGTTCTTTATATGAACAGTTTGCATTTGTGCAAATCCAATGTAATGTATCACTTTTTCTGTGACATAATTACAATTTTAGCCCTGTCCTGCACTGACATTCATGACTCTGAAATCTTGATACTTATTCTTGCTAGTTTAAATGTAATGGTGTCTCTTATCACAAGCTCTGTGTCCTATGGGTCCATTTTGTCCACTACCCTGAAATTAATTCCACTTCAGGAAAGCGCAAGGCCTTTTCTACTTGTGCCTCCCATCTCCTGGGAGTCACCATCTTTATTAGCACTACAATTTTTACTTATTTAAAACCAAAAAATTCCTACTCCTTGGGAAAGGATCAAGTGGCCTCTGTGTTTTATACTATGGTGGTCCCCATGCTGAATCCATTCATTTATAGTCTTAGGAACAAAGAGGTGAAAAGTGCTCTCCTTAGAGTCATGCATAAGTGGGAAGGCTCCAGCCAATGGTAGTGACAGTGATGTTCAACATTTAAGTTCATCTTTCTTTCTTCACTATTTAAGATTTTTACCCACAATAAAAAATAAATTAATTAAAAGAAAAAAAAAAGAATTTACCTGGTGTTGGTAGCATCCTTAAAATTGTTTGCATTTCTCTTGAGCCTGTCCTCTATTTGACCATACAAGACCTGGAAAATTTCCAAGAATATGTTTTTAGAAATCTACATTATATATGAAAGCCATGAGATATGTGTTCTTCCTGTGTTTTTAATAAATGTATTTTTAAGGGCAATTAATGAGCAAAAAATCTAAAAATGTGGTGTTATATTAAAATTTTGATACAGAAATTCCTATGCATATCCAACTTCAGATAATTTTTTCATGGATACCTTTTTTCAGAGGTCATTCCAATTGTTCTAAAAATAAGAAATGTAACTCAGTTTTACAGAATGCTACTTTGGATTAGAAAAACTAGGGTTTAGAAAAATGCCAGATTTTTCACTGTATTTTTCATTTAGTAAGTTACTGAAAATTTAAATCTAGAGTCCTCAGTTGTAAAAAATCAACAACTCTAAGTCCATAGACTTATTTTATAGATTAATTCAGATGATGAATAGAAAAAATTGATTCAGTTCTAAGAAATTTTGACCACAATAATCAGAAATCACACATTCTTGTGAATTTTGAATTCACAATAACATTTGTTATGCAATGTTCACTGGTTTTAATAATTTTGGTTAATCTCATTCATAAACAAACAGTTAAAAAGGAAAAAGATCACTTCAGTATTTTGTCTTAGAACAAAGTAAAATATTTTGATAGAATTAAGTTATAAAAAAAGGATATGTGAACATTGAAGAAAATTTTCAAAAATACTTATATCATTAAAGAAAACAGATATATTAATCATTCTTAAGAGTTTTGTCCATGGTATACTTATGCATATGTATACATATATTATATTTATAAATATTTGTCATTATCTATTTATATACTGCAGCTATTGTTTTGCACTCAAAACTATAACCTATGGTAGTTCCTTTGACACTTAAACTTGGGAGATGAATATATTCTTGATGCAGGAGTTAAATCAAGAAACATATCTTGCAATGACTTAAGACCTAATGTTTACTAAATTCATGACATTAATATGTGCTTTCTAATTGTTTTGCATCTAACTGCTAAACAATTGAAAGCCCTATAATTTTGTGATGCATCAACAAGCTTTAGTATTTACTAATTTTTCTTTAATTTTCTTACAATTAAAAAATGTATTTCCTTTTTCCTGCTTTCTATAAGTTTATGTTCTTTATAATAATATATGTTTTTTAGTTTAATTCTTTGCTCATTTGTTTTAGGAATTTTAATAGAGAAAAGTTGTAAAACTATGAATTGATAATTAATCCAAATTGCATAATATCCATACAGGTAGTTTGCTAATATTTCCTTTTAAAAATGTCTCTATGCAATCCAGAATTGCAGTTTTAAGTTTCTCTACTATTCAGTATATATACAAGAAAATATATTTTTTTCTCATATTCTTGTATTTGACATTTGTATTTAAACTTAAGCTATGGTTATAAGCAATGTTTTTTTCCCTTAAAGTGATTGGTGGTCTTTTAATTTATATTAAGGTTTAATTTGTAGAATTATATTTATTCATTTTCTTAAATATTTTTAAAAAATTAAAATGAAGTTCAACCTCTAATTTAGGATTAAAATTTTAATAAATTCTCCAAAGTTCATCACTGCTAATTAATTTATTCAATAACTAAAATGTGTATGATTTTCCACTACATTTATAATTCATATAAAAAGTTTGGCTTGCCATACATATCATATAAATTACTGTCTAAACATTTATTTTTGCTTTGAACTCTATGTTGTCTATAATCTACATTTATTGCTGTTCCTTTTTGTTTTCTTTGCCTATAGTGATGCCTTTAATAAACATTTATTTTTTAAACTATTTCTTTTTAACTAATATCTCATCTTGAACAGTCATTGTATATTTTCAAATATTTATAGGCACTTTACATTTTCTTGACTTTTGTATGATCTGTGCTTGACCTAGTTTTCCTTTAAGTACAATTCTGTGATTTAGATAATATATTCTGTTGGTTTTCCTGTGCAATGATGGTCAACAGTTTATCTAATTTTTCAGACAACAATAAGTTCAGAAATTGCTTATCCTTTAATAAAATTCAGATTCTGTTCCCCTGTAACATATTATAAAATGCATTTATGATATTATTAAATAAATATCATATAACATTTCAAAATGTTAATCCACTAATATATTTACATTTTTTTTCTATTTTCCCTGTTTATATGATTGCATGCCATATTTTATATAAATTGTATATTTAAAAGAAAATTATTTTGTTCATGGTGATATGTCAAAATTCAACGTATGGTAAAAGTTGAACTACTTTAAAGTGATAAAATAAGACTGGGATAGAGCATGACAAAATATGAACAATAACTTTTGTTTGCAAATTATTGATGTTGTATTATAATAATAGCAAAATAAAGATTATATATAAAGAGCATTTAATGAATGCCAGGCAATATTCAAAGGCCTTAGATATATAATCAACATAATTTGTTTACTTTCACAAGATAATACTCTGATAGATATTTGCAATATTTGAAATTTAATCTCAGGTATGAAAAACTATTCTACTGCTTTTTTGGGCAAAGACATAAGTATCATCCTTAATTTTCTCTGTCTCACATCTTACAATTTTTCCATCAGCATATCATATTGATTTTCTGTGCAGAATGTGATTGGAGAGTGACTGTTTTGCAAGACCTCCTCTGCTACAATCTTCATCCAAAGACCATCATTTCCATCTTTAAATTATTGCCACAACCTTCTAGACTATCTCCCTCCATTCTGATTTACACTCCTTTAATCTAATCTCAATATATGGGCTACTGATACTATCAAAATATACGTCATATCATGTCACTTTTCTTCACAAAACCAATAGATTTCCCATCACATTAAGTGTAAAAATCAAAAATTTTTCAGGGTCTACAGATCCAACATGATTTTTACCCCTACTCCTTACTTCTATTAAATTATCCTTCATCGTTGTGTCTATTGCACTCATTTTGGAGCAGCTACACTGACCTCAGCATCCCCTACTCCAATTAGAACTGATGCTGCCTGGAATATTTGCTTTTATTTCTTCTTTCTGAAATTCCCTTTCTCCATTTAACTGCATGGATCTTTCATCATTCTCTTGCTCTTAAGACCATCCCATGCCACCCTATTTAAAATCACACATGACTCATCCCTCAAGAACACTGCATTTGTTTCCCATAGCAGTTATCCCTACCTGATATTTTATATGTTTTGATTATACCTTTTATTCACTCTCTGTTTTCTCCACATTGAAATTTCAATGAGCACAAAATTTTTGCCAGTTATGTTCAATTCTTTATCCCCAATGCCTAGAATAGTGCCTCAATAAATATGTTTGAATGGCTGAAATTTATAGATGTTACTAGGCAACAGAGAGTTTTCACACCTTGTTCATAGTATGTTAACGTCACTTAAAAATATTTATATTATAAAATTTTATCATATAAGGGACCACATATGAAATTTAATACTGCATTATTGTCAAGATATAATGGGGCTACTGCCTACCTATTCATTCAAGCAGAAAACAAAGTGTTCCCATAATACCCCTATCAAAACCATGTATCTTTGTGGTCATTTGTTTCAATTGAGAAAATAATATTATTATATTTATCCTATTCACTATTATTTAGCTGATGTAAGGTTTTTTACTTTGAATCACAGGATTTAATTAAGATTGTTTGCCCTCATCATTTTGGTTGAGATTTCTTAAACTGGTTTGTATTTTATTTATCTTTTTCTACCAGAGATTTTCATTCATTCATTCTAAACATAATGTTTATTTTTTAATATTATGGAAAGCACTAGGGCATTCACATCTTTATATATTTATCCTGGTTCTAATCTGAATATGTTGTTTTTATTGTGCAATTGAAATGACTATATAATCTCATTAAAATATTTTAAGTAGATTGCACAGTTATTTATTTAATATAAAATGTATATCTAGTTATTTTCTTTTATTTTTTTTTCACTTTTATTTTTATTTTTATTTATTTATTTATTTTTTTATTATGGGTAAAAATAAAAATTCTCACAATACATACAAACATTTGCATAATGATATATAAATATATGTGCATATATGTGTATTTGCTTACAAAAATGTTATTTATATATATATATATATATACATATATTTTAAGAGGTGCTTAGATTACCTAAAATATTACACGGAACCCACTGGGATTCCCATGTTGCCCACCTCCCACACCTCCCACCACATCCCACACAAACATCTCCCACAAGTGTGGCCCACCAACCTCAATGAACTTACACATCCTGGAGCCTTGCCACCAACCATAGACCACAATCATTAATACGTTTCTAATGTTCAGTCTGTAGGAGCAAAAACATGCTGCACTTTACTTTCCCATTATAAGTAGCAGTTATGTATTTTACTTGTACAAAATTATGCTTAAATGTCCATATCAACTGTTCTCATTATGCTCTTCCTATTTAAATAGGATCTGGCATACTTATCATTTTCTTTTCTAGCTGCTCTCTCTTGATCTTCCTAATAACCCCCCCTGTAATACTGATATTTCCAGAATGAACCAAAAATTTCCTTATCTTTCTTCAATTTTTCTCCAAGTCTGATTCTCCCAGTTCTCTGGTTCTCTCCCATGGCATATGATCAACACCTAGTGTCTAAAATTTGCCAAATAACTTTTCCTTTTGTATATGTTGGTAAAAAACACTAAATTTAAATGCATTTGATGTAATATCTTTCAAATAATGAGAGCTATTTTTGTTCAGTATGTTAAGTACTGGGTACCTTGAAAATGTTCATCTTAATCATGTGTATTCCTTGAGTTTATGTTCTATTTACCTGCTTTTTACAAACTTTTGCTATCAACATAAAAATCAACACATATATTTTTTAAACTAATTTTATGCCAATAATTACTTCAGGAATTCTTGAAAAACCAAGGTATTCAATGAAAATACAATTAATAAAATGAAATGATACTTTGATATCATGTATATTTAAAGTCACTCATATCTATACAGAAAGATTAAAATCCAATTCAAAAAATTAACTCAAGACTTTGTAGATATTTCAAGAAAATAGCATAGAGCAAGTGAGGAATTTTTGTAGGATACTTGCCCTTCAAAATATAGAAAGGGATGTGAGGGCAACAGAGCAGCTATTTGAAAATAACTAAAGACAATAAGAAAGAGGGGACAGGAAATGAAAATATATTTTGAAAAGGAAACTGGAAATATAAATATAATGAAATTGCATATGCTAAATAAATTTTATTTTTATATGTATTATGTAGAGTAAATTCCTTGAAAAAGTGTATCAGACTGAGTCATAATTCAAAAATCCAATATATTATATTCTTTACACAACTTTTATTAAAAGAAAATAATACAAAACATTGAGATGAAAAGATACAAAGTGGGATTATTGAATGTTGTTTTCATGATTCCATTTGTCTGAGCCTCACTTCTTCCATGTAATTGTAAGACTCTCTATTTCACTTTGTATGGATGCTCTCATGTGACCTTTTCCTAAATAATTTTCTGTTATTTAATTTTCAAGAAAGCAGGCCCTACTTTCTCCTTGGAACCCCTCCACTTAATTTTTCTTCCATAGCAGTTATCTCCATCCATATGCATGTACTTGGTTGATTATTACCCTCATACCTAGCAATAGAATGTCACTCTTATTTGATGGACCTGCTCTAAGTTCCTGAAACTACACAGCTCACCATGTACACAGGACCTTGCACTGATGTTGCCCTGTTTATAACAATTTCCTCCCATATGACTTAGTCTTATGCTTCAAGTCTGATCAAATGACAAATTTCACTGAGGTCTACCCTGACCACACTATTTCCTGTTGCTTCATCATTCTCACAGGAATAGTTTATCATTAAGAACGTGCTTTTTGGAGTAAATAATTCAATACTTAAAAGCTTTTTTAAATTTTGGCTCTTATATTTAGGTATATGGTTTATTTAGAGTTAGTTTTTGTATATGGTGAGATATAGAGATCCACATTCATTTTTTTTTTTTTTTTTTTGCATAGTCCTATCCAGTTATCTCAAAACCACGTTTTGAACACACTATTCTTTACCCATTGAAAAGATTTGGCACCTGTTTTAAAAATCATTTGGACATAGACATGAAGGTTTAATTCTGAACTCCCATTTCAATTCCATTGATCTCTGTCTGCTCTTGTGCCAGTGTCATGATGTTTTGATTACTGTAGACTTGTAATAAATTTTAAAATCAGAAAGTGTTTAGGTTCCAATATCCTACATTTTTAAGGATATTTTTTGTGCTATTCATTCATTTATCCAGACATACAAATTTGTTGATTGTCTTTTCCATTTCTGCTAAGATGTCTTTTGGAATTTTGATTAAGATTGTATTGAATCTATAAATCACTTTGGGTAGAATTGACACATTAGCAATATTTAGTCTTCAAATCCATGATCACAGAATATTCTTCCAATCATTTAGGTCTTCTTTGAGTAATGTCATCAATGTTTTGAGTTTTCTGTATGTAAGTCCTTTACAGCCTTTGATAAATTTTATCCTAGTTATTTGATTTTTTACAGTACAATTATAAAGAATTTTATTCTTCATTTCCTCTTAAAACTTTAAATTGTTAATTTATAGAAACATCAGTGATTTTTGTGTTGATATTATTCCTTCAACTTTGCTGAATTTGTTATTAGCTCTTAAATTTGTTGTAGCTTTTTGAGAACCTTATATATATATATACGATATGTTATCTGTAAACAGGGAATGTTTTTCTTCTAATTTTGTTGATTTTTATTTCTTTTTCTTGCCTAGTTACTCTGGTAAAAGCTGACACAACACCTTTGAATATTGTTGGTAATAGTGGGAATTCTTGTCTTGAACTTGAATATGATGTTAGCTGTGGGATTTTCCTATAAGACCTTTATCATTTTGAATTAATTTCCTACTATTCCTAGTTTTTTCAGTGTCTTTACAAGTGTGCTGGATTTGCTAAATGATTTATCGGCATCAATTTAGATGGTCATATTTTTATTTTGTTTTTTTTTCAGTATTTTGCTTTATTTATTAATGTGAAGAATTACATTAGTTGATTTTTCCTATGTTGAAAAACCATGGCACATTGGGATAAATCTCACTGATCATGGTGTATAATTCTTTTATCATGCCATTGGATTCTCTTTGCCAGCATTTTGTTAAGTATCTTTGCAATAATATTCATGAAAGATATTAGTCCATAATTTTATTGTAGTATCTTTATCTAGTTTTCATATTAGGATGATGCTAACACCATGAAATGAGTAAGAAGTTGTGGTAATTTGAGACTGTATGTACCCAAGAAAAGATCATGTCCTTAGAGCTCATCCATTCCTTTGTGTGTGAAACTATTGTAGATGAGACCTTTGAATTAGTTTCAGTTAAGAATCTTTTGATTAGATTACTTCAGTAAGGCATAGAGCAAGGTGGGTGTTAATCCTCTTATTGTAGTCCTTTATAAACAGGATGAATATGGAGAGATGGAACCCAGAGACATAAAGAAACATATTGCAGCTGAGGTTAAAATTATTGGATGCCAGAAGAACCCAGGAGAGAGAAAGCAATAGGAGCGGCAAGAAGGTGACAGTAGCCTAGAGAAAGCTGGAGGAAGCAAGATCCTGGAAGCAACGAGACCCAGAGATAGCCATAGCAGATGCTATCATGCTCCGTGCAATGTGAGAGACGACTTCAGGATTGCTGAAGGTCAGTGTCTTGATGAAGCCTTGATTTGGAAATTTTCTCAGCGTTGAAACAGTAAGCTTTTAAACTCATACATTTCCATTGTAAAAAACAAGCCATTTCTAGTATATTGCCTTTGTAGCTTTTAGAAAATTAAAACAAGACATAGTCCCTTCAGTTCAATTTTTGGAGGAATATGAGTAGGATTGTTGTTTTTGAAAGTTTGGTGAAATTTTCCCATGCACCAATCTGATCCTATGTTTTTCTTTATTGGGAGGGTTTGTTTACTGATTCAATCTCTTTCATCATTTTTGGTCTTTCAATATCTTCTATTTCTTCTTTAGTCAGTGTAGGCAGTTTGTATGTTTCAAGTAATTAGTCCATTTCATCTAGTTTATCTAATTTATTGGGGCACAATTCTTCATAATATCCTTTTATATTCCATTTTATTACTGTGGGTGGATGGTATTGTCCCTCTTTTCATTTCTTATTTTACTTATTTCTGTCTTATTCCTTTTTATCTTTTTCAAACTAGATGAAGTTAGTTTACCTTATTGATCTTTACAAAGAAACAGCTTTTGATTTCATTGAAATTCTCTAATATGTTTCTTACTCTATCATATTTATCTCCACTACGATTTTTGTAATTTCATTCTAATTGCTTCCTTTGAATTTATTATCCATTTCTCTTTCTAGTACCTTATGTTATGAGCTTAGTTCTCATATTGGAGATTTTTTTCATTTTTTGTTGTAAGAATTCAGAGGTAAAATTTTCCTCTCACAAATGCCTTTGGTGCATCCATAAGATTTGGTATATTTGCTTTTTGCTCATTCACCTCAAGATATTTCCCAATTTTTGTTGTGATTTCTTTAACATATTTGTTGTTTAAGGGTGTGCTTTTTTATTTCTACATATCAGAGAATTTTCCAGTTATCTCTCTTTGAGTTCTAGCATTATTTTGGTGTTGTCAGAGAACATTCACGATACGATTTAATCTTGTTAAATTTACCAAGTCTTGTAATGTTTTCTAACATATCATCTATTTCATAGAACCATCCATGTGCAGTAGAGAAGAATGTGTATTCTGATCTTATTGGATGAAGTGTTTTACATATATATCCCAGCTCTTGACTGCTTATATCACTCAGGTCTTCCACTTCCTTCTCAATCTTATATCTAAATATTCTATCCATTATTAAAAGTTGTGTACTGATGTTTATTACTAGATCATAAAACCATATCTTTCACCTTTCAAAAGTTCAGTATTTTCTACATTGTTTTGTACCTTTGCTATTTCCGGACATAAATACTTATAACTATCATGTCTTCTTGTTGACTTGACCACTTTATCAGTATATAGAATAATCCTTTGTCCTTACAACAGTTTTGGACTTGAACACTATTTTATCTGATATTGTGTGGCTACCACACTTCTCAGTTCTCATTGTTTACTATTTGCATGTAATGTTTTCCTATTTTCTCATTTCAAATAATGTGTTTTTGAATTAAGGTTGAGTGTCTTGTAAAAGGATATAGTTTTAACCATAATGTCATTCTCTGCCTTTTGATGGAAAGTTCAGTCCATTTCCATTTAAAGTAATTATTAATAATGTAGACTTTTGTTCCACCATTTTGCAATTTGTACTTTGTTGATTTTATACAATTTTTATCCCTCAAATCTGCCATTAATAGCTGACATATCTGTTTGATATTTTCTTTTGTATTATTTTGATCCTTCCTCATTTCCTTCTGGTAATTTTTTCAGAATTTTCTTTGTGGTTAATATTGGGCTTAAATAAAGATTGCCAAAACTATAATAATCTCGTCTGATTTGATACCAATTTAACTTCAACAATATGCACAAATATTGTTCCTATACCCCACTATCACTCACTTTGTGGTTATACTTGTTGCAGTTTATAACTTTATGCATTCAGTCCACTAAATCATAGATTTGTAATTACTTTTCAAGCATGTGCTTTTTAAAATCTGCACAAATAAATAATTTAGTTATATTAAAAAATCAATACAGTATAACAGAGTATGATTATAATAATTTAATTACCCATATGGCCATTTTACTAAAAATCTTTATTTCTTTCTGTTGTTTTGATCCACTATCTAATGTCTTTCCTTTTGTATCTAAAGAACTCCCTGTAGCATTGCTTATAGGAGAGGTCAACTGGTGATGATCTCCCACAGCTTTTCTTTATCTCCCAATGTATTAGTCTCATTCTAATTCATGACAGCCTTGCCAGATACAAAATTCTCTCTTGAAATCATTTTCTTTTAACACTTAAATATTTCATCCCACTGCTTTCATGTCTCTATGAGTTTTGCTGAGAAACTAGCACTTAATTTTATAGGGACTACCTTTTACTTAACATGTTGCTTTTATCTTGCAGATTTCAGGACTCTATCTTTGTCATTGTATTCTACACATTTCCCACTGTTTGGCCACAGTGCTCCTCAAATTTATTCAGTTTCTTGTTCCTGTTTTCCTTTATTGGGAGTGCATGGCTTTAAGTCATTAAACTAGAGAATTTTTCTACCATTATTTCTTTGAATATTTCTCCTGCTCCTTTCTCTCTTTTATCTTCTTGAACTTCTGCTAGAACTATATTGTTCGTGAGGGTGTCTCACATGTCTCTTAGGCTCTGCTCACATTTTCCCTTTATTTTTTTTCTCATCTTTAGTCTGAATTATTTCATATGTGCTGTATTTAATTTCACTGATTCTTTTTAAAGTATTTCTAACATCTGGTCTTATTCTTTGATGTTTTCTAAAGTTTTTCTATTTTGTAGTTTCTTATATATTTTTTGTCTTGTATATTTTTGTTTCACAAAGTACATTTTAATATTTTAATGTTTTATCTTTAGGATTTAGACCCTGAACTATATTTTTATTAACTTTGTATACAGCTAATTATATGACAGATATATCATTGAGTGAAGGAAGTAAGAAAACATATCAATGAAAAAAATATTTATCTATGGCTTTGAAAATTGGCTTTCTGTTTTCAGATGCTCTCCTTCAGAGTTTCACTCTCTGATCAAGGTCAGCCAGATTCAAAAGACTTGTTTCCTCTTCTTTTCTGAGCCTGCGTGTTATCATGGGCTTGTTTGGGGCCTCATAAATGTTCCTGTTTGCAGGAATTGGAATACTCCTTCTATACCTATGAAGTGGAATTTCCCCCTTTCAGGTTGTTCTGTTGTATGTCCTAAAGCTTAGATTCCTTTGCCCCAGCCAATGTAGAATTGATTGCTTCTTTTTTTTTTTAATTTATTTTTATTGTGGGTAAAAATCAAAATTCTCACAATACATACAAACATTTGCAAAATGATATATAAATATATATGCATATAAGTGTACTTGCTTACAAAAATGTTATTTATATATATATATACACATATTTTAAGAGGTGCTTAGATTACGCAAAAAATTACCCGGAACCCACTGGGATTCCCATGTTGCCCACCTCCCACACCTCCCACCACATCCCACACAAACATCTCCCACAAGTGTGGCCCACCACCCTCAATGAACTTACACATCCTGGAGCCTTGCCACCAACCATAGACCACAGTCCACACTGTAGACCACACTCTCTCCCACTCAGTTCTGAGTGGTGTGTGCTGATTTAAAATGGCCTACATCCGTTACCACAACAGTACTCAGACAAACTCCAACTCCCAAAGAAGCCCCTGTATTTCAACTGCTCATCCCCTCCCTACCTCAAAAGTGTCAAGTGGCCACTGGCTCCACCTCATTGTTATAATTTCTTGCATTGCTAGAATCACCAAATGTGAACAAGAGAATACCATCAAATCCACTCTAGTCCATAGTTCTTCCCCCAATCCAGAGGCGACTGGGATGGTGATGTCCACTCCAACTCCAAGTGAGAGAGGGCTTATGTCCCATGGATATGGTGGGTGGGATGATCCTGCCTTCAGATGCAGGCCCTCTCCATTCCCTGGGATGGCCATTGCCCATCATTGTGTCCTCACCAGGTGACTGGGATGAGTCCATTGAGCTGTAGGGTAGGAGTTGCAGCTCCACCTAGATTTCATGCACACCTGGCACATAGGTAGGCGGGAGGCTCCAGTCTCTGGAAGTATACCTAATAACTCCAGCATCACATATAGGTTTGAATAGAAGGGACTGGTGAACCATGTGCAGGGAGGACTTATTTGAGTCCAATTCTGTCACTCTCAGGAGCACAGATTCCAAAATAGAACCCACTGATAAGGCATCAGTCTCTGGGGCTATCCCCCCTTATATAGGACCAGGGTGACTCCAGAGCTCTCAGGAACCCCTCTGACTGGGCTGATAGGCACTTAGATGTTCTATGAGCTCCTACTGAGGTGTGAGTAAGAGTTACCTCTGGGATGACCTCCCAACTCTCTTTGAAGTCTCTTAGCCACTTGAACTCATTTGTCTTTACCATTTCCCCCTTTTATTCAAGGTCTTTTTCCAGTTGTGTTGTCAGTTGACACTTGGTATTAATCCTTTGTTGCCAGGGAGGCTCATCCCTGGGAGTCATGTCCCACGCTGGGGGGAAGGTAATGCAATCATATGCTGAGTTTGGCTTAGAGAGAGGCCACATTTGAGCAACAAGGAGGCTCTCAGGTGACAACCCTTAGGCACCCCACAACTGCAGTCTAAGTCTCATTTATAAGAGCAAAGACTCACAAGGGTAGTCATCAAAAAAAAAAAAAATCAGTGGGTCATCCTATTTTGACAGGCACTGTCCCTACACTCAGGGGACTATTGCTGCTCCCTTGGAGACTGTGGTAGATCTCTCCAGGCTAGGAATTCAGATTCCCTCATTTATTGTGTGATTATCCACCCATCGTGACCATGCCCTATCCCCCGATCCTTTGAATGATTTTGTATATCTTTCATGTATTTTCGGATGAACCAATCTCCACGAAACCCCCCCCAGACACCACCCCCAATAATCCCCCGCAGTACCCATTGCTTCTTATACTGCTTTAATTATCTGAAACTTGCATCCTCCTGCAGGGCAAGTTCTAGGAAAAGCAAGGAGATGGTCCTCCTGGCTCATGCTTTCAGGTTGCCCTTTGGATAGATTGGAATCAATATATGCATTTCAGTTCTCCCTTAGGATTTACTCTATTACCTCCAAAACAGAGTTGTGACATTTTGAATTTTGTGACTCTCAGAAAGATTATGTTTTTGAACTACTCCATTCCTGTGGATAATTAATTTTCATTAAATTTTCTGAAGAGAAGTTTGATTAGATCACTTTATTAGATCACTTTATTTGATCACTTAAGGGCTTTGATTGGACTACATTAGTGAGGCATGACCTAGGTTGGGTCTCTTCTCTCTTACTAGAGTCTTATATAAACAGAGAAAGAGAGACACAGAAAGGGAGTTCTGCAATATTGAGCCTGCCATGTGAAAGAGCATAGTCGAGACTCACCTATGGCTGCAGAGAGACAGATTATCCCTCAGAGCATCAAGAAGATGTGGCCCAGGGATATGTGCTTGATTGTCCACAGTTGAGCTCTAGGGGAATGTAGAGAGAGACTGGCAGACCCATCATCTTGCCTCACTATGTTTCAGGACTCCAGGATCTCCTAGCAGTTGACATTTCATGAGAAAAATCTCTTATGATGCTTTGATTTGGACATTTTTGTAGACTTGGAGCTGTAAGCTGTTACACTAATAAATTCCCCATCATAAAAACCAATCAGTTTATGATATTTTGCATCAGCAACCTTACCAAATTAAAATACACATAATGTAATATTTGCCATAAGCTCAATGATATATCTGAGTCCATAATATTACAACATAAATACTGTAGGGTTTCAAATTTGAAAAATATGTATTTATGGCTCAGGCAAATGACTAAAAACTATGCCTGATAAATAATTTTCTTTAAGTATTTCAACTTTGTTTATTAATGAAAGAAATTCATATAATTTAATTTTTATCATCAAATGTGTTTATTTTTGAAAATTAGCAAATATTGACTTTAAATGTAATCATTGAAAAATTTATGTGACCAGAGCCTTGAGTCCTGTGCTTTCTCCTTTTAACTACATGTTATATATTTGTTTTGTGTTTGGTAATATTCATTCAAACATTATTCAACCAGATAAAATCCCATGAATCTTATGATTAAAAGGGATTTTAAAAAGTAGATTTTATGACTCTTTTCTTCCTTTTCACATCTCCAAAGTAGTATAACTTTTGAAAAATATTTCTTCATTTCATAAACATACTTTCCTTTCTTTTTTTACAAGACATGTAGGTTTCCTGTTATTAGTTAGAACACTGCTGTATTAGTTTGCCAAAGCCTGCCAAAGCCTGCCAAAACAAAGATACCAGAAATGGGTTGGCTTTTATAAAGGGAATTTACTTGGGTTAAAAGCTTATAGTACCAATGCTGAACCTAACCTGGGTTTTGCCTCACTGACATAGTCCAAACAAAGGTCCTAAAGGTATCTAATCAAAAGCAATCTAATTAAAGTTCCCTTAATTGAATATAAACAAAGGTTTCATTACACTGCATTTTCAGGCACAGGAGTGGGTTAGTGCAAGAACATAATTTTCTAGGCTCCACAAAAGACAAACCCAGACCAAGGGTGATATTTTTCCTGTGATTCCTAACCAAAATAAAAAAAATAGATTTATTTAATCATCTTCATCAATGTTTGTATTTTTAAAAAATTCTTCTTTACATCTATTATATAAACACTTTTGTCTCAACCTCTCTTCAGTTAATTTTCATGTCAAGCCATTCTCCAATGACACTTTTAAAATAAGGAAACAAATTATTTCATTTCCCAAAGAAGTTATTGATATATTTTTTAATTAAATAAAAAAATTTTTAAAGCACCTTATACTGTTACATCTACGCAAAATATGTAGTTATTTAGAATAAGTGGTTTGAGAGTAGTAACTTATTTTTTCTTCATGTTTTGTTTCTAATATATAGACTTCAACCTAAATTCTGCTCTCTCTAACACTTCATTAGAACATATCTATTTTTCTATGCCTTTATTTTTCCACAAATTCTATGAAAATATTTTCTCCTTATATTGGCGATGTCTTTGTTTTCCACAATTTTTCTTACACTTCATTATTTTACTTTGTATTATTTAGGAAAATGGAATGTTCCAGCCCATATTACATATCAGAAAAATCAAGATGAGGCAGTAAGTGATATATCAAGCTTACTTGCAAGTTGTCACCATTTCTTTATCAAAGTTAAAATAACATTAAAGTCTGATTAAAACACTGGAGGAAAAACCTGTTCAATTTTGGAATTTTTGGAATAGATATTTAAGTAGTTAATTCATCCACTCATACATCCCTTCTCAGTTAATTAGTAGATAAATATTTTTAGAATATTTACCTATCCTGGGTATTATTTTTAATACCTGACTATACAAAGATGAACTATGCTGACATACCCATTTCTCTTATAAAATAGACTGAAAAATGTGACAAAGTAAAGCCAATATTACCGACATTTAATATATATAATATTTAAGATTTTTATTATAGTAACCTATATATAACTCAAAATTTCCCATTTTAACAAACTTCAGGTGCACAGTTCATGATATTAATTATATTCACAGTATTCTATCACCATCACCAATATGCATTACCCCAAATATTTCATCTCCTCAAACAGGAACCCTGTAACAAGCTAGCAATAATCCCCTAATACCCTTATGCCCCAGGTCCCTGGTAACCTGAAAGCTACGACATGTCTCTATGAATTTTTCTGTTTATGTATTTCTTATAAGAAATGAGACTACATAGTATTCATCTATTTGTGTCTGACTTATTTCATTCAGCATGTTGTCTTCTAGGTTAAGAACATCTAAGGACATATATCAAAAGTTCATTCTTTTTTTATGATTGAACAGTATTACATTGAATGTTTTTACCACATTTTGTTTAACCATTTTTTGGTTGATAGACAATTGGATTGCTTCCACCTTTTAGCTATTGTGGATAATGCTTCAATGAACAATGATATACATATATTTATTTAAATCCTAGATTTCAATTTTTTGGATGAATATTAAGAAATGAGATTCCTGGGTTATGTGATAATTCTATGCTCAACTTTCTAAGGAACTGCCAATCTGCTTTCCATAGTGCTTGTACCATTTATAATCACACCAGTAATGTTTAAGAGTTCTAAATTTTTTGCTTTCTCTGACACTTCAGGCCTTTGTTATTTTCTATGTTTTAATAATAGCCAAACTTGTTGGTGTGATGTAATATCTCATTGTGGTTTTTATTTGCATTTCCTTGATGACCAGTTATTGACCATTTGTATAGTTTTGGAGGAAAGTCTTTTTGATAATTTGTACATTATAATATTGATTTGTCTTTTTGCTATTGAAATTTAGCCGTTTTTTATTTATTCTGGATATTAAACTTTTATCAGATATATAGCTGCAATTGTTTTCTTTCATTATGTAAATTTTCATTTCATTTTTTGATAATGTCTTTTGTAGTACACATTTTTAAAAATATTTATGAGTTCCATCTTATCTATTTTCTTTTTTTGGTGTTGCTACTCTTGCTTTTGTTGTCATATCTAAGAAATCTGTACCAAATCTCAGATTACAAAGGTTGCTACCAAAGTTTCTTATATTGGTTTTATGTTTAAATCTTTAATCCATTTGGAGTTGATTTTTGTATATGGTGTGAGGTAGAATTGAAACATCATTTCTTTGCTTGTGTATATCCAGTTTGCAACCAAGGGCCAATCTATCATTAGATACTGATAAAATAGCCTGTGTTTTTATACCTTATTGATACCAGTGCTGAATCTTCTAATTTTCTAAGACAAGGATGCCATTGAAGAGTTTCCTAAATAAACCTTGCCACTTTTTCAAACTAATGCAAATTTACAAATACAGCTTTCTTATTTAACATTTAAATTTACTTCTGAAAATCCTGCTTTTGAATGAAGAGATAATAAATGACTATATTAGTTTAATTTAATTTTAATGGGAACAATCTTAAAGCATTTTATTCCAACCCAAAATACCCAATCAATTTTTCAATATATAAAAATATATCAATTATAAAATTGAATCAAATATTGAATAAATAATAATTTTAAATTAAATAAATACAATATAAATTGTAATTTCTAAACAAGGAAATAATAGCAAGGTTATTTTCTCTGCCTTTCCCATCTTTTGTTCAATTACTAAAGGTTTTATTTTTTTTTATTATTATACCCTTTTTACATCTATTTTGCAATCTTTTATGGGCATACAGTTTTCTTACTCTTTAAAGTCAACTTATATCACAGCAAATAAAACTTTAGTGGAAAATAGAAACTAAGCACAAGAATACTTCAAAATGCATGGAAGTAGGTATGGCACAACATTCTGAGAACAACCATAAGATGATTCTACATTTCATCACTTTTATTCCACCCAAGCAAAATATTTTTGTGCTTTCAAATATGGCATAAAATTAAAATTTCTTGTAAAATATTATTATGCTAGACATTATTGTATAGAATTCCTTTTGTTATGAAACCATAAATTCAAACATACTTCTTCTGGCATTTTAATTGGTGTGCTCAGGAATGAAAATTTAAAAAAGCTAATTTTCCTAAAAGTGCCATGTTTTCTCAAGGACCTGATAGTCATGTGAAACATTTATGCAAATGTAAAATGTTTTCAACATGAGATGAATTGGGAGAAAGTAAGCATGACATGCAAAGTAAAGAAGGAGGCTAGTAATTAACTACATTTTTAATATTTCTGGTTGGGTGAAAACAAAACAAAACCTATAACTGTGAGTCTCTTGTCAATGTGTGAATTTCTACTTATGGTCAAAAATAAACAGAAGAGCTGAAAGCAGAAAAGTCCAAATATATGATGGTTATTTCTGGTCTCAAGACACAAAATTGGCAATAATTTGATTACAGTAGCTTTTCAGGTTTTTATGTTTTTGACTTTTGTGTGTCATTGTTTGATTTTAATTTATTAGGGCCATGTTTGGTTTCACCAGCCAATACACTTGCAATCAGAGAAGTGTATTTCCCAGTAATAAAATGATTCTCCTTGCCTCTGGCTAGATGAAGAGAATTGAAGCAATAGTGTTAAACTCACCTTGCAATATTAACAATAGTATATGTTTTGTTAAATTAATTAAGGCCAAGAAATAAAACTATAGCATTTTTTTCTTTTAAATTGGTTTTCACATGTTAATTTTCTAAAAGTAATTTTCCTGTCTCATGCATTAGTTATGTATTGCTGCTGAAACAAATTACAAAAAATTTAGTGGCTTATACTAAAACAAAGTTATCTCAAAAATCTGGAGGACATAAATCTAAAATGGGTTTGCTGCACTAACACTCAAGGTGTCAGCAGACTGCATTCCTTGCCTTTTCCACCTTCTACAGGAAGTCCTTACTCCTTGGCTTATCCCTTCATGCCAACCAACACATCACTCCAACCTACCTCTTTCATCACATTTCCTTCTCTGCCTCTGACACCCCTGTCTCCTTCTTTCCTCTGTACATTCCTTAATGATTATATTGGACATATGCAGGTATACAGGATAATCAGCCCATCTCAATATCCTTAACTAATTCAAACAGCAATGCCCATTTTTCCATTAAAGGTAAGAGAGTCAAAGGTTCTGGAAATTAGAACTTAGACATCTTTAGGTGGACAGACATTATTATGTCTGCTTCATCTATATTGGCAAATATTTGGAAATGACCAATCTGAAATCTGTATTTCTCTCATTTAGTAGTTTTCAATAAAATAATTGCACCAAAGTTTACACATTATATTGCCATTCCACATTATTAGCTACAATATTTGCTCTACTCAAACTATATAGGAATCCTCATTAAATAAAAGAGGAACAATAAAGGATTAGGCTCAAAATTCCATAGACACACTCACATATCACTTATCACACTTTCATTCAGAAGAGATAAACCAACTCAATAATAATAACAACAACAACAATAATAATAATAACAATAAAGGTACATCAGCAAAGCACACGTTTCCAATGAAATAAGTTAGGAAAAAAATTATCTGCCAAATGTGATCTCTTACTGGTCAAAATAAAACCCTTGGGGCATTAATTCCCATGCAATTTCAAATTATGCTGACTTGGATTTCTGGAGAATTCTATAAGATCTTGAGTCTAAATAATGACAGCAATGCCCTGGCAATAGTTGGGGCAATAAGAGAGGTAAGAAAGTTATGAAGAAAGGAATGTCTGGGCATACATATGAAAATTAAAGACCTGAGAGAGCAACCACAGGTCCCCTTCATTCTGTAGATGCAGAAGAAACATATTTGCACCAAGTCCATAATTTAGGGATGCCCTGGACAGAAAGTATTGCAAGTGTGTAAATCTTGGGTGGGGTAGGTACACAAAGAATCCCTTTAAGAACATGCAACTAAGAGAAAGTAATATTTTCCCAAATTTCAAAGTATAGTATAGCAGTTTTAGATTATTTATGAATTAAAACACAAAGCTTATATTTGTAAATTGCTCTGTTCATCTGGGTGTGATCCTCTTTGATTGTATGAAATTCAGCTGAGGTGTCTTTGATTAAATTATATTAAGATTAGGGCTTGGATTCTACCATGTCAGTAGGGTGTAACTCAGCTTAAGTTCCCACTCCCTTGGTGGGCTATATAAATGGGCACACACTCAAGAAGACACACAGAAGAAACAGAAGAAGAGAAGAGAGAACTTTGTCAGTTTTGATCCTTGAGGCCTGGGAAGAGCTGAGCCATTCACCTGATAGTTTGCAGCTGAAGAGACCAGAGCCCTGAGTAGCTGAGAAGTCTTGGAAAGAAATAAACCCCCCAACCTACAGTTGGTATCTGAAGAAGCTGGACCCATGGAGCCTTAAGAGGAAGAGGAAGACTGAACCCTCGCAGAGATTGGCAGACATCTTGCTTCAATATGTGGCCAAACACTTTGTGAGAAAATACTTCTTATGGTACTGTGTCTTGGACACTTCAGAGTCTTGTAACTAAACTTTTATCCCAAATAAATATCCTTTATAAAAGCTATCAAATTTCTGGTACTTTGAATCAGCACCTCTTTGGCTAATACATATAGTAAACACCATTTTGCAAATTTAAACCCATATCTAAGTGAGTGAAAGCCCATGCCATTTTCCCTAAAGATTCATTGAGTAATTCATTGAGTTTTGAAAGACTGTGATTTTTATATCTCAATATTTTATAGACATTTAAATACAGGTATACATTAGAGATATTGCAGTTTTTGTTCCAACACTGAAATAAATCAAATATTGAAATTAAGTTATTCAAATGATTTTTTATTTCCCAGTACATATAAAAATTATACTTATAATACACTGTAGTTTACTGTGTGCAATAGCATGTCTTAAAAAAGTGTATACCCAAATTAAAATGTGTCACAGAGACATGTAATAAGCACATGATGTTGGAAAATGGTACAATAAACTTGCTCATTGCAGGGTTGCTGTTGTTACAAACCTTCAATTAAAAAAAAATCTGAAAGCACAGATTTTATTTATTCTCTGAGTGAGAAAACTTTTATACTGAATCAACAAGTCAAAATAAATAAATAGCTATGACCATGACTCTGCATTCCTTGAATTCAAAAGTAAAATCAAGGAATTTAAAATTCCAAAATAGGGATTTTCTTTGTCCTTAAGTTCTAGGAAAGTTTGGCTTAAGCAGCATGTCTCACACTCTGGAATTTCATATATCCCAACTTCAGATGTCTAACACTGACCTAAGACTCTATGCAAAGCAGAAGTTTATATATCCATACCAGACTTTCTTGTTATAAATGTAATACAATAACTCCACCAAGAAAGATTTCCCCACTTGCACTTCTCCTTTGTATACCCTGGATTTATAACTTTTCACTGGATTATTTCTTTTCCTACTTATCTCCTTTTACAGCCTTCATTTTCTTTCTATATTACTACCAAGTGCTATAAAAATTTCCTTCTCTCAAATAGAGTTATTATCTATATAACTTGAAATCCTTCCAAAAATTATGATCCCAGTTGTCAACTTCTATTCCAAGCTGCTGTTCTAGATATATTTTGTCTCTTTACAGCTTATCAAAACATATTTACAATCAAATGATTATCTAGGTAGGAGTAACTTTGTTGACTTAACAGTTGTGATTATAAACTCTACCTCATTTCATTAAAAGAGGGAATAGAATTTTAAGAAAATGATATTGTATAATTCTCAACAATAAAGTTATATATATTTTTTAAAATTAACTGTCATCCATAGATTACATTGGGGTACACTGTGTTGTCATACAATTCTATGGTTCTTAAAATTTGTATTCTGTGACTTATATATAACCTAAAATTTTACATTTTAATTGTTTTCAAATATAAAATTCATTAGTGTTATATTCACCTTGTTGTGCTTACATCTCCTCCATCCATTAGCAAAAATTTTACATCACCTTAAAGTAAAGTTCTATAACAATGAAGCTTTAACTTCCTATTTCTTCCCTCCAACCCTGGCCTTGGTAACCTGTGTTCTAGTTTCTAACTCTATGAATTTGTATACTCTAATTATTTCTTATCAGTGAGCTCATACACTATGTGTCTTTTGAGTTTTGCTTTTTCACTCAACACGATGTCTTCAAGTTCTTGCATGCTGTTGCAGGTAAATCCTAATTTCTTTTTATAGTTGAAATATATTCCATTTTATGTGTATACCATCTTTTGCTTATCTATTCATCTGATGATGGACTTTCAGGTTGCTTCCATCTTTGTGCAATTATGAGTAGTGTTGGTATGAACATTACTATGCAAATATCAGTTTGAAAACATGATTTCAATAATTTAGGGTATATATTTGATATTGGATTGCCAAGGTGTAAGGTAATCCTATTCTAAACCTTCTGAGGCACCTCCAACCTATTTCCACAGCAGCTACAACAGCATCATTTTATATTTGCACCAACAATGAACAAGTGTTCCCATTTCTCCATATCCTTTCAGTTTTCAATAGTAGGCATTCCAGTGGGTGAGAAATGGCACCTCATTGTACTTTTCTACATAAATAAATCAGAGTTATCTCTTTAACACAAGATTATAACTACAATAAGAATGAATCTGCTTTGTTCTGTGGTTACAATACCCCCTTATTTTTGTTCATTCCACAACTTTAAGGGATTTGGAAATATGTCCACTTAGACTTCTTCAGGCAGGGAGGGATGTAGATATTATGTGACAAAGGAAAGGAATTGATTTGCTTTCATTTGAAGATACTCCTTGATATTGGGATGGAACTAATTCATCATCATTATTTTGTTAATTGTCCAGGATAAGCTTGAAGAACTGAAGAGAAGGAGTTGGCCTTAACTCTACTGGGTTTCAGAAGTCAACTGACATTTGAACAATCCTAAGATTTAAGTCTTGAGAAATATACTTAATAGATAAATAGGAAATTATATATTCAAATAAAAGTAGTAGAAGAATTATGATTAGGGGACTTATAAATGGATGTAACTATGTTATATTTGAGAAATAGATTTTCATATCTTCTGAGATAGGGCTTGCTGAATAGGTGTTGATTTCTGAGGCTTTGTGGGTTGCTTATGGTGTGCAGACAACTCTAACAACCTCAAAAACACTTTTGTTTGAGAATTGGTTTACTGCTGAAGTTTGTGAAATCTGGCTAAGACCTACGTGAACATAACCTCTGAAATGAACTACCAACTCACTTTGAAATCTCTTAGCCATAAAACTCCACTTTAATATTTTCCCCTTTTGGCCAAGATCTTTGTCTAAATGCATCACTGATTAACATTGAGTAATAATTCCTTGGTGCCAGGAAGCTCATCCCTGGAAGTCATGTCCCACATTGTGGGAAGGTAGTGACCTCATTTGCAGAGCCTATCTTAGAGAGAGGCCATATTTGAGTAACAATGAGGTTTTCAACAGGTAACTCTTAGGCTTTACTCATGATTAGGCTTAGTTTCATTACTACAGGAATAAGGTTCAAAAGTGCCAGTATTAAGATCATGAGTTTGTCTTATTGGTCTGTTTTCTTTTATCAGACAATGCTTACCTCCTAGTAGGTAATAAAATGGTATCTCATTGTCCTTTTGAATTGAGTTTGCCTAATGGTATTGATGTTGTACATCTCATGTGCTTATTAACTTCTTAACTACTTTAATTAGAGAAAAATATATTCAAGGTTTGTCTACTTTTTATTTGGGTTGTTGTCTTTTTGTTGTCAAGTTATAGGATTTCCTTATATCTTCTGGGTGATAAACTCTTATCTAATACATAATTTCTAAACATTTTCTACTCTTCTTTAGCTTTTGTTACTTCCACGATAAAGTACTTTGATGCACAAAAAGGTTTTTAATTTTGATGAAGTCCCGTTTATCTAATTTTTTTCTTGTTCAAGGCTTTTGTGGTAAATGCTAAGTGAGTATTGCCTAGCATAAAATCCTTCAGAGGTTAACCTTTATTTTCCTCTAGGAGTTTTTCTTAATTTATTGGCAGCCAAAAAATAAAATACTATGAATCTGCTTGGCATCAGCAACAGGAATTCAATTGTTCACAGGGTTGAGACTGGCAGAATTAAAAAAACCTAAGGATCAGAAAGTTGATTCTTTTTCCCCAAACACCATCATGTTCTGGTTCTGGCTGTCACTGGTCTTTCATCTTTGGCTTTTCTGTCACATGGCAATGCACATGGTGATGCCATTCTCCTTTACATGCTAGGTCCCATTGATTTCGACCTCCTTCTATGACTTTCTCTCTACTTCTGAATTTCATTCTGCTTATAAGGGACTGGAGTAATTGAGTACAACCTAAACTTATTCAATTGACCACACCTTAATTAAAAATAATATCTTCAATAGGTCTTATTTTAAATGGAATGGATTAAGGCTAAGAATATGGTTATTCAGGTACATAATTCAATCTTCAAAAGGTTTAGATTTTTTGATCATATATTTAAATATTTGACCTATTTTGAGTTATTTTTTGCATATGGTGAGAGATAGGGGTCTGCATTCATCTTCCATATATCTATCCAGTTATCCTATCACCATATGTTGTAGAAATTATTATTTCCCCATTGAGTAGATTTGGTACCCTTTTCAAAATCTGTTGACCATAGACATGAAGGTTTTGTTTCTAAACTCCTACTTCAATACCATTTGCATCTGTCTTTCCTTGTGCCAGTGTCATGATGTTTTGATTACTGTAGCCCCATAATAATTCCTAAAATTGGGAAGTGTTAGGGTTCCTATATCCTTCTTTTTAAAGGCTATTTTGGCTATTTTTACTTTATACTTCCATACAAATTTGTTGATTGCCTTTTCCATTTCTGCTATGATGTATCTTAGAATATATCATGAGATAGCATTGAATCTATAAATCATGTTGGGTAGAATTGACCCACTAAAAATATTTAGTTTTCAAATCCATGATCACAGAATATCCTTCCATTTATATAAGATTTTTTTGTGTATATTTCATCAAAATTTTGCTGATTTCTGTGTCAATGTTTTCAGCCAAAATGTATGCTGATGCAAGTACCAGAAATCTGTTGGCTTTTATAAAGAGTATTTATTTGAGGTAGCAGCTTACAGTTACAAGGCCCTAAAGAGTCTAGCTCAAGGTTATTTCCTTACCAAAGTCTGTTACCACATGTAGAAACAAGATAGCATGAGATGACAGCACGGTTTCAACCTTCCTCTTTCCTCTTAAGAGTCCGTGGTCCCACATCCTTCTGATCTCAGCTTTAGGCTAGAAGGCCCATTTCTTTCCAGGCTCATTTACTCTGTTCTTTTCACAAGGTCAACTGTAAAGTATCAGGTAAATGACTCATCTCTCTTCCTGGCAATGAAGGATCAAAGTTGTCTCCTCTTTCAGTTCTATGGAGCTCTCTCTTCACATGTGAATCTTATTCTGTATTCTTCTTGAGTGAGTATCCCTTTATATAGCCCACCAAGTGCGTGGGGACTCAGCCCTGAACACCCTAATGATGTGGATGAATTAAAGTCTTAATCTTAACATAATCAAGTAACTGTGCAACCTTTTAATTTAATACAATCAAAGTGTGTCATGCCCAGAGGAAAAGACCACTTTACAAACATAATCAATATCTATTTTCATAAGTCATAAATATATGAAACTACCATAATGTCTTTTAAAGCCTTCCCTAAATCTAATCAAAGCTATTTGTTTTTTACATTCATTCTAGCATATGGAATTTTATTATTGGTTTCCTTTTTAAACTGTTCCTTACTAGTGGATTAAAAACATTACTGATTTTTTTCTTTATATTGTACCTTTTATTTTACAGAATTATTTATTAGCTCCTAGGTTTGTAGTGAATTTTGAGAATTTTCTATTTATTTATTTATTTCTATTTTGTTATTTTTAAAGAACTTTAGATTACATAAAAGTTCCATAAAAATTATGAGGTATTCTCATATTCCCCACTCCCTCCCACTCCTGCACTTTCATATATCAACAACATCTGCATTAGTGGGGCACATTTGTTACAATTGATGTACACATATTTAAGCATTGCTACTAAGGATTACAGTTTACATTATAGTTTACATGCTACCCTTCACAATTTTGTAAATTATGAAAAAATATACAATGGCCTGTATCTGTCACTCCAATACCATGCAGGACAACTCCAATGTCCCCATATTATGTCCATTTTTCCCTCTTCCATCCCTCAGAACTTATGGTGGCCACTGCCATTATATTAATGATAAGACTTTGTCCTTTGCTAGAATAATAAGTCTATAGTGTAATAATAATGTCTACTTTAGTCCATAGTTCATTCCCCAATCTGCGATGGTAATGCCCACCATGATTCTAATTGATGGGGATCTTAAATCCTATGGGGCTGGAAGATGAAACTATCTTGCTTGCAGTTGCAGATATTCTCCATTACGTGGGGTGGGTGTTGTCCATAATCATCTCTTTGTTAGTTCTTCTGAGTGAGTCCATTGAACTGGAGAGTAAGTATTGCAACTCTGCTGAAATTCAGGGCTAAACTGGCACATGGATGTATCAAAGATTTAAGTATCTGGGATAAATATTTATCAAGTATAGTGCTAATTATAGGCTTAAATAAAAGGGGCAGAAGAGCCAGTTGTGGGGAAAATTATAAATGAGTCTAGCTATTTTACACTGGGGATCACAAATTCCAAAGTAAGGCCCCTGAAAGAGTGTCAAATTCCTGAGCTGCCTGCCTTGCATTATAGTTTCTGGATGTGCCTAGAGACTGCAGGAGCCCTGCTAATTAAGGCATTGTTTGCTGTGGCATTCAATGAGAGCCTGCTGAGATTTGCATAAGCATAACCTCTGGAATGACTTCACAACTCATGTTGAAGTTTTTAGGCATAAAAACTCATTTGCATTTATGTTTTCCCCCCTTTGGTCAAGATATTTTCTAGATGCATTGCTAATTGACACTTGGTAATACTTCTTATTTGCCACAGAGACTCAACCTTGAGATTCATGACCCATCCCAGGGGGAATGTAGTGCATTTATATGCTGAGTTTGGCTTAGAGAGAGACAATATTTGAGCAACAAACAGGGTTTCATGAGGTATCTCATAGGCTCGAACAGAGAATATTCTATTTATAGAATTATGTCATTTGTAAACAAGGCAAGTTTTTCTTATTCCCATCTAATTTT
>JAKSZT010054465.1:1047721-1098548 GCA_026826555.1 Tolypeutes matacus | reverse complement strand
ATGGGTACTGTGGGGGATTATTGGAGGGGGTGTCTGGGGGGGGGGTTTCGCGGGGATTGGTTCATCCGAATATACATGAAAGATATACAAAATCATTCAAAGGATCGGGGAATGGGGCATGGTCACGATGGGTGGATAATCACACAATAAATGAGGGAATCTGAATTCCTAGCCTGGAGAGCTCTGCCACAGTCTCCAAGGGAGCAGCAATAGTCCTCTGAGGGTAGGGACAGTGCCTGTCAAAATAGGATGACCCACTGATGTGTTTTTTTTCATTGATGACTACCCCTGTGAGTCTTTGCTCTTGTAAATGAGACTTAGCCTGCAGTTGTGGGGTGCCTAAGGGTTGCCACCTGAGAGCCTCCTTGTTGCTCAAACGTGGCCTCTCTCTAGGCCAAATTCAGCATATGATTGCATTACCTTCCCCCCAGCGTGGGACATGACACCCGGGGATGAGCCTTCCTGGCAACGATGGATTATACCAAGTGCCAACTGGCAATACAACTGGAAAAACACCTTGAATAAAAGGGGGAAATGGTAAAGACAAATGAGTTCAAGTGGCTAAGAGACTTCAAAGAGAGTCGGGAGGTCATCCCAGAGGTAACTCTTACGCACACCTCAGTAGGAGCTCATAGAACATCTAAGTGCCTATCACCCCACTCAGTGGGGTTCCTGAGAGCTCTGGAGCCACCCTGGTCCTATATAAGGGGGGGTAGCCCCAGAGACTGATGCCTTATCAATGGGTTCTATTTTGGAATCTGTGCTCCTGAGAGTGACAGAATTAGACTCAAATAAGTTCTCCCTCCACATGGTTCACCAGTCCCTTCAATTCAAACCTATATGTGACGCTGGAGTTTTTAGGTATACTTCCAGAGACTGGAGCCTCCCGCCTACCTATGTGCCAGGTGTGTATGAAATCTAGGTGGAGCTGCAACTCCTACCCTACAGCTCAATGGATTCATCCAAGTCACCTGGTGAGGAGACAACGATGGGCAATGTCCATCCCAGGGAATGGAGAGGGCCTGCATCTGCAGGCAGGATCATCCCACCCACCATATCCATGGGTTATAAGCCCTCTCTCACTTGGAGTTGGAGTGGACATTACCATCCCAGTCCCCTCAGGATTGGGGGAAGAACTATGGACTAGAGTGGACTTGATGGTATTCTCTTGTTCACATATGGTGATTCTAGCAATATAAGAAATTATAACAATGAGGTGGAGCCAGTGGCCACTTGACACTTTTGGGGTAGGGAGGGGATGAGCAGTTGAAATACTGTGGCTTCTTTGGGAGTTGGAGGTTGTCCTGAGTACTGTTGTGGCAACAGATGTCAGCCATTTTAAATCAGCACACACCACTCAGAACTGAGTGGGAGAGAGTGTGGTCTACAGTGTGAACTGTGGTCTATGGTTGGTGGCAAGGCTCCAGGATGTGTAAATTCATTGAGGGTGGTGATCCACACTTGTGGGAGATGTTTGTGTGGGATGTGGTGGGAGGTGTGGGAGGTGGGCAACATGGGAATCCCAGTGGGTTCCGTGTAATTTTTTGGGTAATCTAAGCACCTCTTAAAATATATGTATATATATATATATATATATATATATATATATAACATTTTTGTAAGCAAATACACATATATGCATATATATTTATATATCATTTTGCAAATGTTTGTATGTATTGTGAGAATTTTGATTTTTACCCATAATAATAAAAAAAAAATATCTGGGTGGGGGCTATGTTAACATCAATTGAAATAGCCACAAACAGTTATCACTGATATGAACAAAGGATACTGAGCACAATCATGGAGGTAGAGTCTGGAAGATAGTTTACCAGAAGATACCAATGTTTAACCTGGGGAGAACCAATAATAAGGTTGATAGTAGCAGTTTGGCAATAGATAGAGGTGATGATGGTACATTAATATGAGTGTAATCAATGACAATGAAGAGTGAGTCTGAACAGGGTTAAAAGGGGAAGATTTGGGCCATCCATGATATTAGAAGGAAAGCTAGAGGATAAAATGGGTAACCAGTGAAATCATTGGTTGACAATTTGTGGTTAAGAATTCAATTATATGAATTTTCTTTCAGGATCTATAACAAAGGTACATCACTTGTATCGGGTGTCAACAGAGGGGGGATATATGGGGAAAGTGCGCCTAAAGCATACCTCTATGGGATATGAATATATTCATGTTGTCATAAGTATGTCTTCTCAATAGATAGAGACCCACACAGTAGCCAACAAAATATTAAACTCACTTCCTGGGGTGTCCTGCTACTTTTTCAAATAAAATGACAAAAATCTTAGGAACATATAGGCAGTGTCAATATGAAAAGACCTCAATCTTAAGACTTATACTTATGAACCTCATACTCTAAAAGTGAAACTTAATTTAATTATAATTAATGCCTAGAAGTTATCTTTTGAAAACTTCCTTATTGGTCAATTGTGGCCTTTTAATAATCCAAGCTCAGTGAAAAAAATCTCACTACATTCGTGCCAATGTAGAACATGGCTCCTGGGGATGGACCTCCCTGGCAATGAGGGATTATTACCAAGTGGTAACTGGTGATGCATTTCGAGGAAAAAATAAAACCTTGACCCAAAGGGGAAAACATTAAATACGAAGGAGTTTTTATGGCTAAGAGATTTGAAAGTGAGTTGGATAGTGAATATGGAGGTTATGCTTATTCAGGCATCAAGCAGATCTCACTATGTGCCACAGTAAACAAAACCAGAAACAAAAAATGCTCCTGAGGGAGTGACTGTGGCTCACGTGGTTGAGTGCCTGCTTCTCACATGAGTAGTCCCAGGTTTGCTCCCTAGTGCATCTTAAAAACAAAAAACAAACAAACAAGAAAAAAAAATGAAAAAAAAAAAAAAAACTCTGGGGAGCTGATGTGGCTCAGTGGTTGAGCACCAGCTTCCCACTTATGAGGATGGGCTTCAATCCCTGACCCCAGTACCTAAAAAACATTGCTCCAGAGGCCCCTGGGATATTCAGACACTATAAGCAAGGTACACAGCCTCATGAAGCCAACATCCCCTTGTGGGCCCTATTTTGGAATATGTGATAATCTATTTCCCCAATATAAGAGTTAAAATCATTTATAATTTCCCTACTCATGATTCTTTTACCCCATTTATTTGAAATGGTAATTATCATTATACCTTTGAAATATATATCTCAGATAATTAAATTTTCAGTCTGTTAATATGCTGGTTGTGACCTGAATCACAGCAGAGTTGCAGCCAGCAGTTACTCACAGGTCTTTGGACTTGCCCAGTACAGCTAATAAAATGATGATGATGGACAAGTCCCACACCCCAAAACAAGGACTATCTACAACTACCAGCAAAAAAGTTCCTCCACCTGTCTCATAATATCTAAGCACCTACTCAGTCTGAAGCAGTCGGCATGAACATCATCCCAAATTATTCAAGACTGAGTAATGAACAAATATATGGTAATGAAACCACAGACCAAAGTATATGTACTGCTATTGTAGCTATTATCATGTGGTAATGGAAGAATTTGTAACATTGATATAAATATAGTGGTTCACAGAATCTGTGAGGAATAGGTGGAACACAGGGCAATTTTAGGCCATTTCTGTATGTACTTCAATGACAGTTACATGGCACTATACTTTTGTCAAAGCCTATAAACTATATAGTGCAAAGGTAAACCATAAAGTAAATTATAGTTGTTGGTTAACAGCGATGCTTCTATATTGGTTCATCAATTGTAACAAATGTACCACAGTAATTTAAGATGTTTGTTGGGAAAATGTGTGTGTGTGGGGGATTATATGGAAATCCTCAATAATTTTTTTTAAAAATATACTTAGATTACATAAAAGATACATAAAAAATGTAAGGGATTCCCATATGTCCCACTCCCTACCTCTCTCATACTTTCCCACATTAACAACATCCTTCATTAGTGTGGTGCATTTGTTGCAATTGATGAACACATATTGGAGGATTGCCACTAAGTGCACATTATAGTTTACATTGTAATTTAAACTCTTTCTGGCACAATTTTGTAAGTTATGACAAGATATAATGGCCTGTATCTGTCATTGCAATGTCATTAAAGGCAATTCCAATGTACCAAAAATGTTCCCATATTACACTTATGTTCCCCCTCTCCCTCCCCTCATAACCTCCAGTGGCCACTGCATCCACATCAATGATAAAAGTTCTTTTAATGCTAGAATAACTATAAGTCTATAGTAGAATACCAGTAAGTCTACTGTAGTCCATTGTTCATTCCCAATATGTTTCTATTTCTTCTTTTTTTTTTTTTTGAAGTACCAAGGCCAGGGATTGAACCAGGAACCTTATATTCATGAAGCTGGTGCTCAATCACTGAGCCACGTCAGCTTCCTTTTATTCCCTATACTTTTGATGTAACAGTTCTGTAATCTAAAATTTCTCTGAAAATAAACTTTCTTATTACCAAAAAAAAAAGAGTAATAAAAATGTAATATTATCACAACTTAAAAAAACATTACAAGGGAAAAGATGATCATTATATACCAAAAAATGGGACAATTCAACAAGAATAAATAAGAAATATATATATATATATATACCTATCAGCAACCCCCCGAAAATATATGAAGCAAATACTGACAGATTTGAGTGGAGAATTTGACAGTTTACATGAATAGTAGGAGATTTTAATACACTGTGCTCAATAATGGATAGAATTCCTAGTCAGAAGATCAATAAGGAAGTATAGGACTTAAAAGATATTCTACAACAACTAGAACTAACAGATATATGTAGAACACTTCACTCGTCAAAAATAAAAAATAAAAACTCTTCATGCATGCACATAGATCAAACGCCAGGACAGACAGGTATGTTGTGTCACAACACAAGTCTCAAAAAATTCAAATGTTGAAATCATACACTGTATATTGCCTGACCACAACAGAATGTATCTATAAATGATGAACAAAGGGAGAAATGGAAAATTTACAATATATGGAAATTACCAACACACTCTTAAAAACCCATGGGATAAAGAGGATATTATAAGTGAAATTAGGAAATATATTGAGGTGAATGAAAATCTTATGGTAAGCTGCAATGATAGTATGGAGATGGAAATATATAGCTCTAAATACATATATTAAAAGATAAGAAAGACTTCAAATCAGAGACCTATTCTCAAAATTGGAAGAGTTAGGAAAGGAACAGCTAACTAAAGCCAGAACAAGCATTTCTTACCAAAGAAAGAAATAAAGATTAGAGCAGAGATAATAGAAATTAAAAACAAGCAAGCAAACAAACAAACAAAACATACAGAAAATAAACAAATCTAAAAGTGGGTTCTTTGAAAAGGTCAATAAAATTGACAAACCTTTTAATAGAATGACAAGGAAAAAATATATAGGGTACAAGTAATTAAAATCAGAAATGAAAATGGGGATTTTATTACTCTCTCAAGTGAAAGAAAAAGAATTATGAGGATACTATGAAAAACTGTGTAAATAAAATATTATAACCTATATGAAATGTGCTAAGAAACACACAAACTACCTATATTGACTCAATAAGAAATAGATCTCAACAAACCAATTACTAGAAAAAAGATTTAATCAGTAAATAAATAAATACCCAGTGTTAGAGGGTGTATTAGTCAGCCAAATGGGTGCTGATGCAAAGTACCAGAACTCTCTTGGCTTTTATAAAGTTTATTTATTTAGATTAGAAACTTACACTTACTATGCCCTAAGGAGTCCAACTCAAGGTACCATAAGAGGTACTTTCTCACTCAAAGTCTGTTGCCATGTGTTGACACAAGATGGTGGGTGATGACTATGAGGGTTTTGCTTTCCTCCTTCCTCTTAAGGATGTATAGTCCCAGCTTCTGATATTAGCTGTAGGCTGGCATAAGGCTTCTCTCTCTCCCCAGGGCTCATTTCTTTCTGGTCTCAGCTGTTCTGTTCTCTCCACAAGGTCAGCTGTAGACTATCAGGCTTATCTCTCTTCCCAGGGTCATGTCTATAGAGCATGCTCTCTTCCTGTCTATCTGCTTCTGCATGTCTACTTCCATGCAGGAGCCTGTTTTATCATTCCAAGGGGACTGGGACTTAATGTTGAGTCACATTCTAATGACATGGTTGGATCAGAGACCTAATCATAACATAATTTAATCAGATATCTCAGCTAAATCTATTACAGTGAAAGGGTTATAATTCCAGAAGAACAGACCAATTTACAAACAGAATCTATATTCTTTTTGGAATTCATAAATAATATCAAAGTGCCACAATCCACCCTCTGAATTCCAAAAGGACATTACAATACTTAAAAACTTTAAATAATTAACAATGCTAAGTATAAAATCATATCACAATCAATTTAAAGAAATATAATTTGTCTTGGGCAAAGTCCCACCTGGCTCTAGACCTCTGAAAATTACAAAACAATTTATCTGCTTCCAATACACAGGCAAAGGATAAACATTTGTATTACCATAAGGAGAAACTGGGAAGGAAACATGAGCCATGGGTCTCCTACAGTTTCATAAACCTGCTGGATATACTTCATTAGATTTCAAAGTCTGAGGGTCAATCTCAAGATGATGGTTTCTTCTCCCTGGGCCCTAATAGGAACCCACCCTTTCCAATGGCTTGCCCAAAAGCCATTTTCTTGGTTCCACCATCATCAAGGATCTGGGTGGTGATCAAGCTGCAGAACTCACCCTCCAAGAGCATTGGGGTGATGGCCACACTTTACCCAAACTTTGGGATAGAGTTTCAACCCCCTTAGTACAGGGAGGGGGACACAACATTCTCCCTAATTTCTGACTGACAGACCCAACCATCTCAGAACAATGAGTTGGTGACCTGGCCTTCCTTAATCTATGGTGGGAGGGCCCATCCCTCTCAGACCATACCCTCCATAATCCTTGAGGAATATGCTTCACCCTCTCTGTACCTTGGGGTGGCAAAAATCTCACTGAACAGTGAGTGGGAACATCCACCCTCTTCAACTGCCAGGGCAATCTCACCCTCTCTGTACACATGGGTGGGAATCCTCTATTGGCCAAAGGAGATTTCCGTGGTTTCCTCTTAAAGTTATTTTTCCTTCCATCTTTCCCTACTAGTCCCTTTTAGTTCAGACTGACAATGACTTTGTTCATACAGCTCTCACAAAAAGCTTGTTTGCTTAGCATGCAATAGGCAGGAGTCCAAGCCATCAAACAGTAAGAATTTCCAAAAGTGTTTCCTGGATAATTGCATTTAAAACACTGGCTTACAAGTTCTAAGTTTAGTTAAGTCCTCAACTGGGGCACTATCATCTGAGGTTTTGATTTCCAGAGGCTTGGAATTTCCAGAATCAATTACTGGTTTGTTGTGTCCAACAATTCAGTTCTCATCTTATCTCTTTCATCTAGCATTTTACCATAAACTGCAAGGAGAAGCCACGCCAAATTCTCTGAGTTTGCCTTGGAAAGTTCTTCAGCTAAGTGCCCAGACTAACAAATTTCAAATTCTGTTTTCCATAAAACATCAAGAGTTAATCTTGTTAAGTTCTCTATAACTTTAAAACACAGATCACCTTTCCTCCAGTTTCCAATAATAGGTTCATCATTTACTCCTAAGATCCCATAAAAAGTCTCTTTAATGTCCATATTCCTATCACCAGTTTCGTCAAAGCAATCTAGGCCTTTTCTATTAAGTGTTTCACAATTCCTTCAAAAAATACCCCTTACCCATTTATAAAACCATTCCAGCATTTTGGTAATTGCAAAACCACGACCCCACTCTCTAATACCAAATTCTATATTAGTTAGCCAAAGACATGTGATGCAAAGTACCAGAACTCTGCTGGCTTTTATAAATGGTACTTTTTTAGGGTAGACGCTTATAGTTAACAGGCCCTAAAGATTACAACTCAAGGTATCATAAGAGATACTTTCTCACCCAAAGTCTGTTGCCACATGTTGATGCAAGATGACAAGCAATGCCTGTGATGGTTCAGCATTCCTCCTTCCTCTTATGTCTCCATGTTCCCAGTTTCTTCTGATCTAAGCTGTAGGCTGGCATAAGGTTTGTCTCTCACCACAGGGCTCATTTCTTTCTGGTCTCAGGTTCTCTGTTCTCTCCGCAACATCAGCTGTAACTATCAGCCTCATCACTCTTCCCGGGGCCATGTCTAGGAAGCATGCCCTCTTCCTTCCTATCTGCTTCTGTGTGTCTGCTTCCATGTGGGAGTCTTTTCTTTAGCCCAAGGAGTCTGGGACTTGATGCTGAAACACATTCTAATTACATGATAGAATCAAAGCCCTAATCATAACATAATTTAATCAGACATCTCATTTGAATCTAATAAAATGAAAGAGTAATCATGTCAGAGTAAGAGTTCAGTTTACAAACAAAATCTATATTTCTTTTTTTGGAATTTATAAATAACATAATAATGCCACAACAGGAATTCTACCAAACATTCCAAGAAGAATTAACTCCAATTTAGCTGAAACTTTTCCAATCATTGAAGAAGAGTGACCACTCCATTCATTTTTTTTTCTTTTTTAAAAAACATTTTAAAAGATGCTTAGGTTACATAAATGTTACACAAAAATTACAGGGATTCCCATGTTCCCAATCTCCCCCACCTCCCACAAACTCCCACAAACAACATCTTTCTTTAGTGTGGTACATCACCTGTGATAGATATAAACATCACAGGGCTTTGCCACTAAGAATGGACCATAGTTCACATTATAGACCACACTCTCCTGCACACAGTTCTGCTTATTATATGTTGATGTAAAATGGCCTATATCTGTCATTGTAATGTCACTCAGGATAATTCCCAAGTCCCAAAAAAGCCCCTGTATTACAACTGCTTTTTGCTCTCCCTGTCCTGAAAGTGCCCAGTGGCCACTGGCTCTACATCAATGTTGCACTTTCTGCCATTACTTGAATCACAATATGTCTACAACAGAATACCAGTAAGTCCACTCTAGTCTATATCTCTTACCCCATCCTGAGGAGTCTGGGACGATGATGTCCACTCCACCTCCAAGTGAAAGGGGGCTTATATCTTATGGATAAGATGGATGGGATTATCATGCCTGCAGCAGCAGATTCTCTCCATTCCCTGGGATGGCCATTGGCCATCATCATCTCCTCACCAGGTGATGTGGGTGAGTCCATTGAGCTGTAGAGTAGGAGTTGCAGCTCCACCAAGATTCCAGGCACAGCTGACACATGGGCAGGCCAAAGGCTCCAGTCTATACACCAACAAACTCCAGCACTGCATATAGGTGTGAAGAGAAAGGACTGATGGACCATGTGCAAGGAGGAGTTATTTGAGTCCAACTCTGTCACTCTCAGGAGCACAGATACTAAAGTATAGCCCACTGATGAGGCATCAATCTCTGGAGCTATCTCCCCTCATATTGGACATGGGTATCTCCAGAGCCCTCAGGAACCCCTCTGTTTAGGGTGATATCCACTTTGGTGTTCTATGAGATCCTACTTAGGTTTGCATAAGTATTACCTCTTGGATGACCTCTTGACTCTCTTTGAAGTCTCTTAGCCACGTGAACTCATTTGTCTTTACCTTTCCCCCCTTTTATTCCAGGTCATTCTCCAGTTATATTGCCAGTTGGCACTTGGTATTAATCCCTCATTGCCAGGGAGGCTTATCCCCAGGAGTCATGTCCCACACTGCGGGGAAGGTAATACATTCATATGCTGACTTTGGCTTAGACAAAGGCCACATTTACGCAAGGAGACTCTCAGGTGGCAACCCTTAGGCACCCTATAACAATAGGCTAAGTTTCAATTAGAGATCAAAGACTCATAAAGCTAGTCGTCAATAACAAGTACCCATTAGTGGATGATTCTCCTTTGCCAGACACTGCCCCTGCACTTGGTGGACTGTTGATGCTCCCTTGTAGAATGTGGCAGAGCTCTCCAGGCTGGGAATTCAGTATTCCCTCACTTATTGAGTGACCGTCCACCCACTGTGACATGCCCCACCCCTTGATCATTTGAACAATTTTATACATCTTTTATGTATCTTCAGGTGAACTTTCTCCCATGAAACCCCCAACCCAGACACCCCCCACCAATGATCCTCTTCTCTCCCATTGTAACCATTCTGTGATCCAAACCTTCCTTAAAGATGAAGCCCACATAATAGGCAAATGCAATTAATAAGAAAATGAAATAATAATGATAAGTTTAAATGTAAGTGATAAAATACAAGGAAACTCAATAAAATAAAATAAAATATAAAGATTTGGGATATTCAAAAAACAGGAAAAATTTAAAAAATTTAAAAAAAATTGTTTTTTACATTTTTCTTTTTATCACTGCATTATTGGGTCCCCAGTCTGTACTGTGACACCTTCCCCCTCTCACTCCCCAGTGTCTCCCAATTTTTCATTTAATTTTCAAAAAAGTTTTAGGTCACAGCTAAGTCACACACAGAATAGTAGAGAGCCTCATATACCCAACCTCTTTCCCATTTCCTCACCCCCTATTAAAACCTTTTTGTATGTGGGTGGTAGCATTGTTATAACTGTTATACAGATAGTGAAACATAGTTACTAAACATTGTCAATGCTTTACAGTATAGTTTACAATTTAGATGACACAGTTTAACATTTTTTTATAATATTTACCTTGTCCTGTGTCCATCACTGAAAGGTAATGAAAAACATTTCCCCTGGCCACTAAACACCCCCTGTTTGACCTATTCTGTTCCTCCCTCCCCACCCCCCTGGGGCACATGACACCCCTGTCTTGACTAACTGAATGACAAAATTCATAGTTACATGCAACAAAAGGTCTTGACACTCTGATTGTCCTCCCCTATTAGGATCCACCATTGCTCATAAGAGATGCCCACCTGTCTGTTTCTGGGAGACTTGGCCCTCCAAAAGATGGGGGTCCATCTCCTTCCCACTCACCATATGGGCCTCCACTCCCCAACAAAACACATTATGACAGGATGAACACACACACTCCCGAGAAGCATTATCCAGATGCGGCCCATCCTGAATGTCCCCGCAACCAAGAACCTAAACAAGTAACACTCCCTTGTCATATTGCCACAAGAGCATTCCCAATCCTGCACTTTCAACCTCATACCCACAAATCCCATGTTCATCTGGTCCCTCTCCCATCTCTCCCTCCAGTATCCTGGTGTATTAGTCAGGGTTCTCTTGGGAAACAGAATCAACAAGAGATATCTGTCAATAATATGAGATTTTAAAAGAATCACTCACTGGACCGTGGGGATGCACAAGTCCAGGTTCCTCAGGCAGGCTGCAAACCAGGGGCTCTGATGACAGTCCAATGAAAGGTCCTTGATGAGTTTCTGGGAGAAGCTAGCAGTCCAATGACGAGCTGGGAAATTCTCTCTGAATGTTGAAATCACTTCCCCTTTTAAGGCATTCAACCGATTGGATAAAAGCATCACCTATTGATGATATAATCTCCCTGATTGATGCAGATGTAATCAGTCATCCATGCAGTAAACTCTCTGGTGATTGAAGTCCATAAATGCTCTTGTATTACAATTAGCCCAGTGCTTGCTGGAACAAACACCTGGACAAAATTACCTGGCCAAGTTGACACATTAACATAACCATCACACCTGGGTAATCTAACGTGCCCTTCCTAATCTACTCACCTGTCAACCCTGCACCACCAAACCCAGTAAAATCACTACCTACCTGTCCTATCCTTCAATATGCATCTATACTCTATCACTTTATCATAGATTATGTCCATATGGGTGATGGCTCACAACCTTCTCTTCTCTTTCTCTCTCTTGTTAACCTATCGTTCAGACAATGTTTCTCGGAGACTGCTCACTTTCCTCAATTCAAATCAGTGAGTTCATGTACTGTTCATCCTTAAATGCCTGGCTTGCTTCACTCAACATAAGGTCTTCAAGATTCATCCATTTTATTCTGTATGTTAGCATTTTATTCCTTCTTGCAGCTGAGTAATATTCCATTGTATGTATGTACCACATTTTGTTTATCCATTCATCTGTTGATGGCCACCAGGGTTAGTTTCTACTTTTGGCAATAATGAACAATGCCACTATTAACATTGGTGTGCATATATCTGTTTGTGTCTTTGCTTTCAATTCTTCTGGGTATATACCCAGCAGCGGAATTGCTGGATCATAAGAAAGATCTATTGTTAGTTTTCTGAGGAACCACCAAATTGTCCTCCACAGTGGCTGGACCATTCCACAATCCCACCAGCAGTGGATAAGAATTCCTATTCCTCCACATCCTCTCCAACACTTATAGTCTGCTGTTTTTTTAAATAGCTGCCATTCTAATGGGTGTAAGATGGTATTTCATTGTGGTTTTGATTTGCATTTCCCTAATAGCTAGTGATATTGAGCATTATTCATGTGCTTTTCAGCCATTTGTATTTCTTCCTTGGAGAAGTGTCTTTTTGGGTCACTTGCCCATTTTTTAAATGGATTGTTTATCTTTTTATTTTTGAAGTGTAGGATTTCTTTATATATGCAGGATATTAGGCTCCTATCAGATATATGGTTGCCAAATATTTTATCCATTGGGCAGACTGCCATTTTATTTTCTTAGTAACTTCCTTTGAGGTGCAAAAGTTTTTAATTTTGAGGCAATCCCATTTATCTATTTTTTCTTTTGCTGCTTGTACTTGGGGTGTGAAGTTCATGAAACCATTTCCTATTACAAGGTCCTGTAGATGCTTCCCTACATTATCTTCCAAGGTCTTTATGATTTTGGCTCTTATATTTAGATCTTTGATCCATATTGAATTGATTTTTGCATAAGGTATAAGATAGTGTTCCTCTCTCATTCTTTTGAATATGGATAAACAATTCTCCAAGCACCACTTGTTGAAGAGGTCATTCTCTCCCAACTGAGTGGGTTTGATAGCCTTGTCAAATATCAGATGACTGTATATATGAGGATCTAGATCAGAACTCTCAATTCTTTTCCATTGGTCACCATGTCTATCCTTGTGCCAATACCATGCAGTTTTGAGCACTGTAGCTTTGTAGTATGTTTCATAGTCAGGTAGGGTGATAATTGCAACTTCATTTTTCTTTTTCAATATATCTTTGGCGATTGATCGCCTCTTAACTTTGCAAATATATTTTGTAGTTAGTTTTTCCAGTTCCTTGAAAAATACTGTGTTGATTTTTATTGCAGTTGCATTAAATCTGTAGATTGGTTTGGGTAGGATAGACATCTTGATGATGTTTAGTCTTCCTGCCCATGAATAGGGAATATTTGCCCATTTATTTAAGTCTTCTTTGATTTCCTTTAACTATGTTGTGTAGTTTTGGGTATATAAGTCCTTTGCATCTTTAGTTAAATTTATTCTCGGTATTTGATTCTTTTAGTTAGAATTGTAAATGGCATTTTTTCTTAAATCCCACCTAAGATTGTTTGTTATTGGTGTTCAGAAAAGCTACCAACTTTTGAGCATTGATCTTATAGCCTGCAACATTACTGAACTCCTTTATAAATTCTAGAAGCTTTGTTGTAGATTTCTCAGGGCTTTCTACATATAGGATCATGTTGTGTGGAAATAATGAAATTTTTACTGTTTCTTTTCCAATTTGGATGCCTTTTATATCTTTTTCTTTCCTCAGTGCTTGACCAAGTACTTCTAAGACAATGTTAAATAGGAGTGGTGATAGTGGGCATCCTTGTCTTGTTCCCAATCTCAGAGGGAAGACATTTACGATTTCACCATTGAAGATGATGTTAGCTTTGGGTTTTTCATATTGATTCTTTATTATATACAGAAAGTTTTCTTCTATTCTTATCTTTTGCAGTGTTCTTATCAGGAAAGAATGCTGTATTTTGTCAAATGCTTTTTCTGCATCTATAGTGATGATCATGTGATTTTTTTCTTTCAATCTGTTTTTGTGCTGTATTACATTGATTGATTTTCTTATATTGAACCATCCTTGCATACCTGGGATGAAACCCACTTGGTCATGGTGTATAGTTCTTTTGATATGTTGTTGAATGTGATTAGCAAGTATTTTGTTGAGGATTTTAGCATCTAGGTGCATTAGAGAAATTGGTCTGTAATTTTCCTTTCTTGAGGTACCTTTATTTGCCTTTGGTATTAGGGTAAGGGTGGCATCATAGAATGAGTTAGTTCATAATACTTCCTTTTTTTGGGGAGAGCTTAAGCAGGATTGGTGTTAGCTCTTTCCAGAATGTTTGGTAGGTTTTGCTATGAAGCCATCTGGTCCTGGGCTCTTCTCAGTTGGGAGGTTTTTTATGACTGAGTCTATCTCTTTACTTGTAATTGGACTGTTGAGTTTATCAATTTCTTCTTTCATCAATGTAGGCTCTTTGTGAGTTTCTAGAAGTCTGTCCATTTCCTCTAAATTATCATTCTTGTTAGCATATAATACTTCAAAGTATTCTCTTATGATAACTTTTATTTCTATGGGGTCAGTAGTGATATCCCCTTGCTCATTCATTATTTTGTGTATTTGCATCTGTTCTCTCTTTTTCTTTGTTAGTCTGGCTAAGGGTTTCTCAATTTTATTGATCTTTTAAAAGAACCAGTTTTTGGTTTTGTTTATTTTTTCTAGTGCTTTCTTATTCTCTATTTCATTTAGTTCTCTTCTAATATTTACTTCCTTCTTTCTACTTCCTTTAGGTTTAGTTTATTGTTTTTTTTTCAATTCCTCCAGGTGTGAAGTTAAGTCTTCAATTATAGCTCTTTCTTCTTTTTAAATATATGTATTTATGGCTATGAACTTCCCTCTCAGGACCACTTTGGCTGCATCCCATAGGTATTGATATGTTGTGTTGTCATTTTCATTAGTTTCCAGGTAGTTACTGATTTCTTTTGAGATTTCCTCCTTGACCCACTGTTTGTCTAAGAGTGTGTTGTTTAACTTCCATATCTTTGTGCCTAATCTGTTTCTCTGGCCCTTGTTGATTTACAATTTCATGCCACTGTGGTCAGTGAAATTACTTTGTGTAATCTCAATCTTTCTGAATTCATTGAGAGTTGTTCTGTGGCCTAGCATATGGTCTAATTTGGAGTATGATGCATGTGCTCTCAAGAAGAATGTAAATCCTGCTGTATTTGGGTGTAGTGTTTTGTATGTGTCTATTAGATCTAGGTCCTCTAATGTATTATTCAGAGTCTTTCTTTCTTTAATGGTTCACTGTCTAGATGTTCTGTCTAATGGTGATAATTGTGTATTAAAATCCCCCACTATAATTTTAGAGGCATTTATTTCTCCACTTAGCTTTTCCAGAGCTTGCCTCAAATATTTTGAGGCACCCTGATTAGGTGCATAAATGTTAATGATTGTTCTCTCTTCTTCAGAGATTACCCCTTTTACTAATATATAGTGTACATCTTTGTCTCTTACAATAGTTTTGCCCTTAAAGTATATTTTGTTTGATATTAGGATAGTTATTCCTGCCATTTTTTTTGGTGATTGTTTGCTTATAAAATTGTTTTCCAGCTATTCACTTTCAACATCTTCAATCCCTGGGTTGAAGGTGGGTTTCTTGTAGACAGCATGTAGATGGATCATATTTCCTTATCCTTTCTGACAATCTTTGTCTCTTGACTGGAAAGTTTAATCCATTAACATTCAGTGTTATTACTCACAACAAATTTCTTACTTCAGCAATATTTCCTTTGGGTTAATATATGTCATATGTTGTTTTTATTTATCTTTTTGTCTTTTTAGTTGTTTTTACACTCTCCTCCAACTCTCTCTCCCCTGTTTTTTCCTTTCAACTTGTAGATATTCCTTTAGTATTTCTTGAAGTGTGGGTTTCTTATTGGCATACTCTCTTAATTTCTGTTTATTTGTGAATATCTATCTGTTCTACTATCTGTTTGATTTCTGATATATTGTCTTCCACATCGCTAATTCTTTCTTCTGCCTGTTCAAACCTGCTGTTATGTGATTCCTGTGTCTTCTTGATTTCTTAGATTGTGCCATTCATCACCGTCATATCTATTATCTTTTTACATATGTTTACAATTCCTTCAGTATGTTCTCCCAGTGTCTTATTAATATCCTTAATTTCTTCCTTCACTTCATTAAGTTGGTCCATGATATTTGTTTGGAAAGTTTGATTAGTTGTTCAAAGTTGTGCATCTCTCCCTGGTTTTAGTTTGTTCATTGGACTGGTTCATGTCTTCCAGTTTCTCAGTGTGGTTTATAATTTTTTATTGCCCTCTAGTCAACATTTTATCTTGATGGGTTTATTCATTTGATTATTTTCTCTTTCTGCTCGAGAGTTTTATTTAGCTGGTGGTTCTGTGTGTGTGTTAAGTTTTCTTTTTGATACTTGGCTTTTCTCATTTTATTTCCTTGCTTCTTTCTATGTTCCCATGAAGGCAAAAGATTAGGGCAAGAAGAATTGAAAAGATGTGAGAAAGGAAGAAGGATAATAGTAATATTGTTAAAAATTAGAAGAGGGGTCATATAAGACTTGTAAAATTAATATTTAACTCACGTAGGCAGTGTATTGTAATAGAAAAAAAGTGGAGTACTTACAATGGATTGGGAAACTAAATAGAGGAAAATATATAATGATTTCATAGGCCAGAATGATGAGGAGAGAGAGAAAGTGTAAAGAAAGGACTGAAAGAAAAAATTTAATAATAATAATAAAAAGAAGAAAACAGAATAGATAGAATAGAAATTGACACCCTTAGGATGTGGACTGATGAAAAAATGTGGTATGTAAGAACCCCAACAGAAAGCAGAAGGCAGAAAGATGAAGGAAGGAAAAGAGTTAGCATTGGGAGACAAAATCAATATAGACAGAGAATGGGAAATCACAGAAGCAGCACAGCAAAGAAGAGACAAGCTAGCAGCACCTAATAAAATAAAAAAGGAAAAAGAAGGGGGTGGAGGAAAGAGGAAAGAAAAGCAAGAGCCAACAAATAAACAAAGAAAAACCAAACAACCACACAAGCAAGTAGTCAATCAAAGCTAAGGAAGAACAGTGTTCCTTCTTGGGCCCTTGTGGAAATTCTCAGCCTGCTTGTGTTCATCAATCAATCATGCTGCAAGGTTCTATCTGCATGTTTTGAGGCAGATTTTATCATTTAAACTGTTTAAAAAAATCTTTTTTTTATTTTTTAAAGTGACTGTCTTTATTTTTATTTTTTATTTTTTTGGTGAAATAAGGGACCCAAAAGAAGGCCTCTTCTAGACCACCCCTTCACAGAAGGGACCTTAAATAGGCTCATGGAAACTAATCAAGCACTTCTCACTTCCTGGTCTCCCCAGGGGAGCTGAAGCTTTGATCCTTGTCAGTGCAGAAAGATAAAATTGGCTGACTCTTCCCCCTCTGGAGCCAAGCCTCATTAACATCAGACTGTTAGGTAAATCAGGCTTCCTCAGCAGATTCGCCTCTCCCCTGAACCTGGCACTGCTTCATGCTGGCTTATCTGCTCCCCAAAGCTATGAAGGGGTCCATGCAGCCAAATCAACAGAAAGGAAACCCTTCTCCATCTTCTGTCAGAACCCTCCTACTCTTGGAGAATGCTTCCTCTCTCTGTGCTGCTGATGGGAGTTGGGGCATGTCCCTGGGCAGCTAGGTAAATCAACCTTCCTCTGCAGATTCACCACTCCCCTCAGCCTGCTGCCACTTCAAGCCAGCTATTTTGTTCCCCAAAGCTGCAAGGGGTTCCAGGCAGCCAAATCCACAGAAAGGAAACCCCTGTCAACCCTCCAACAGAACCCTCCCACTCTTGGAGTATGCTCCCTCTCATTTGGTTGCCAGTGGGAGTCGCGGCTCAAACCAGCCTTTTTGCCTGAGGGTGGGGCTCAGTCTTCTGAGTCAACTACCACAGGCAGGAGAAAAAGTTATGAATCTTTCCTGTGCAACCCACCTTGCCATCCAGCTCCCTCCAGATCAATGTCCCCAAAGTTCTCTCTCAGTGCACCCCCAGCACAGACCCCTCAGGCAGGATCCTGCCCCTAATCAACCATCCTCCAAGAGTGAATTGGTGATTGTACTCCTAAACTGATACCATCTTTCTTCCTCTCCTCATGACATTCATTTTTATGAGGTCAAAATAACTCTCATACTAAAGCCAAATATAGATACCACAAAGGAAGGAATCTAGAGACTACTATATTTTATTAATATGCATGAAATATACTCAAAGATTTCTAATAAAGTAAACCAAACAGCATATTAAAAGAATTATACACCATGACCAAGTTTGATGTTTCTCTGTTCAGCAAGGTTAGTTCAACATAAGAAAATCAATTTAATGCACCAAATTAACACAATGAAGGAAAATAAACACAAGATCATTTCAATTGATTCATCAAAGGCATTTGACAAAATACAGTGTCCATTCTTTTTTTTTTACATTATTTTGTACATTTAATAACTGAAAATATGAACAATTAAAAACTGAAAAGTACGCACACATGAATAAATATATAAATTACAAAATTAAATGTATTGGATAAATATATATATTTTAATCAAACAATATGTTACACTATATTTGATTCAGAGTAACAAAATTCATGCAGTATTTGTGTTTTTGTGTCTGACTTACTTTGCTCAACATAATGTCCTCCAGGTTTACCCATATTGTCATATGCTTTACGACTTCATTTCTTCTTATAGCTGCATAATATTCCATTGTGTAAATAGACAACAGTTTGTTTATCCATTCATCTGTTGATGGACAACTGCGTTTTTTCCAACTTTTGACAATGGTGAATAATGTTGCTATGGACATTGGTGTGCAGATGTCTATTCGTGTCCCTGCTTTCAGTTCTTCTGGGTATATACCCAGTATTGGTACTGCCAGGTCACATGGAAGTCTAAATTCAACTTCTTTAGGAACTACCAAACAGTCCTCCACAGTGGCTGTGCCATTCTGCATTCCAATCAAGAGTGAATAAATGTTCCTATCTCTCCACAACCTCTCCAACACTTGCAGTTCTCTTTGTTTTTAATAGTGGCCATACTGAGAGTTGAGAAACGATATCTCATTGTAGCTTTGATTTACACTTCCCAAATCACGAGTGATGTTGAGCATTTCTTCAGGTATTTTTTTGCCATTTGTATTTCTTCTTTGGAGAAATATCTATTCAAGTCTTTTGCCCATTAGTAATTGGGTCATTGTCTTTTTATTCTTGAGTTGTAACATCTCTTTATATATCCTGTATATTAAACCCTTATCAGATATGTGATTTCCAAATATTTTTTTCCCATTGAGTTGGCTGCCTTTTTACCCTTTCGATGAAGTCTTGTGAGATGCAAAAGTTTTGAATTTTGAGGAGGTCCCAATTATCTATTTTTTCTTTTGTTGCACGTGCTTTGGGTGTAAAGTGTAAAAGACCCTCACCTACTGCAAGGTCTTGTAGATGTTTCCCTACATTTTCTTCTAGTAGTCTTATGATCCTGGCTTTTATAATTAGACTTTGATCAATTTTGAGTTGATTCTTGTGTAGGGGGTGAGATAGGGGTCCTCTTTCTTTCTTTTAGTTATAGATATCTAATTCTCCCAAAACCATTTGTTGAAGAGATTGTTTTCCTTGTTGGCATGGACTTCTTAGGTTTGTCCAAAACCAGTTGGCTGTACAGGTGAGGGTTTATTTCTGGGTTTTCAATTCTAGTCAACTAATCAATATATCTATCTTTATGCCAAGACCATGCTTTTTTGACCACTGTAGCTTTGTAATATGTTTCAGAGTCAGGCAGTAGAATTCTTCCCATGTTACTCTTCTTTTTTAAAATGCTTTTGGTTATTCAGGTGCATTTACTCTTCCAGATGAATTTGGTAATTGCCTTCTCTAATTCTGTAATGTAAGCTGTTGGGATTTTGAATTGGTATTGCATTGAATCTATAAATCAGTTTGGGTAAAATTGATATCTTTATGATATTTATTCTTCCAATCCATCAACACAGAATGTCTTTCCATTTGTTTAGATATTTTTAAATTTCTTTTAGCATTGTTTTGTGGTTTTCTGTATATAGGTCTTGTACTTCCTTGGTTAAATTAACTCCTAGATATTTGAGTCTTTTTGTTGCTATTGAAAATGGAATTTGTCCCCTAATTTCCTCCTCAGTTTGTTCAGTACTAGTGTAAAAAACATTACTGAGTTTTGCATGTTGATCTTGTATCCTGCCACTTTGCTGAACTAATTTATTAGCTCAAATTACTTTGTCTTGGATACTTCAGGATTTTCTAAGTACAGGATCATGTCATCCACAAACAGTGAGAGTTTTGCTTCCTCTTTTCCTAATCAGATAACTTTAATTATTTTTCTTTTCTAATTGCTTTAGCTAGAATTTCTAGTACAATACTGAATAACAATGGTGACAGTGGGTTTCCTTGTCTTCTTACCAATCCTAGAGGGAAAACTTTCAAACTTTACCCATTGACTATGACATTTGCTGTGGGTTTTTCATATACGACTTTTATCATATTTATGAATTTTCCTTCTATTCATGTCTTTTGAAATGTTTTTATCAAAAAAGATGCTGGATTTTGTCAAATGCCTTTTCTGCATCTATTGAGATGATCATGTGTATTTTTCCCTTCAATTTGTTAATGTGGTGTATTATATTGATTGATTTTCTTATTTTGAACCAGCCTTGCATATCAGAAATAAATCCCACTAGGTCGTGATGTATAAGTCTTTTGAAATGCTGTTGAATTCAATTTGCAAGTATTTTGTTGAGAATTTTTGCATCTATGTTCATTCGAGAGATTGGCCTGTAATATTCTTTTCTTGCAGAATCTTTATCTGGCTTTTGTATAATGGTGATGTTGGCTTCATAAAATGTGTTGGGTAATTTTCCCTCCTCTTCAATTTTTTGGAAGAGTTTAAAGAGAATTGGTGTTAAATCTTTTTGAAATGCTTGGTAGAATTTCCCTTATGAAGCCATCTGGTCCAAGACACTTCTCAGCTAGGAATGAGTTGATGGCAGATTCAGTCTCCTTAAATGTGATTAATTTGTTAAGTTCTTGTATTTCTTGTAGTGTCAGTGTAGGTTGGTTGTGTGTTTCTAGAAATTTGTCCATTTCATCTAGGTTGTCTAGTTTGTTGGCATGTAGTTTCTCATAATATCATCTTATGATTCTTTTTATTTTTGTGGGGACAGTAGTATCTTCCCCCCCTTTCATTTTTTATTGTATTTATTTGCATCTTCTCTCTTTTTTCTTTGTTTTTCTAGTAGGGGCTTGTCAATTTTATTGATATTCTCAAAGAACCATCTTTGATTTTGTTAATTTTCTCTATTGTTTTACTGTTCTCATTTTCATTTATTTCTACTCTAGTCTTTATTATTTCTTTCCTTCTGCTTGCTTTGCATTGGTTTGCTGTTCTTTTTCTAGTTTCTCTAGTTGTTCAGTTAAATCTTTTTTTTCTTTTAATTGATTTTGTTTTTTTTAAACAAGATGTTTAGATTACATAAGTATTACACAAAAATATATAGATTATCATATGCTCCACCTCCCACACCTCCCACAACCTCCCACAACCTCCCACATAAACATCCTTCATTATTGTGGCACATTAATTGCAATTGATAAACACATCCTGGTGCTTCCACTGATGGGCCCTTGATATTGATGACTAGCTTTATGATTCTTTGCTCTTGATATTGAAACAGCCTATTGTTATAGAGTGCCTAATGGTTGTCTCCTGAGAGCCTCCTTGTTGCTCAAATGTGGCCTTTCTCTAAGCCAAACTCAGCATATGAATGCATTACTTTCCTCCCAACATGGGACATGAATCAAGGGGATGAGCCTCCCTAGCACTGTGGGATTGCTACCAAGTGCCAACTGGCAAAGCAACTGGAAAAAGACCTCAAATAAAAGGTGGAAAAGGTAAAGACAAATGAGTTTATATGGCTAAGAGACTTCAAAATAAGTTGGGAGGTCATCCCAGAAGTAACGCTTATGCACATCTCAGTAGGATATCATAGAATTGCAAAGTAGATATCACCCCAAATAGTAGGTCTCCTGAGGGCTCTGGAGACACCCAGGTCCTATGTCAGGACAGATAGCTCTGGAGTTTTGTGCCTTGCCAGTGGGCCATACTTTGGTGTTTGTGCTCCTGAGAGTGATAGAGTTGGACTCGCCTATGTCTTCCCTGAACATGGCTCATCTGTCCCTTCTATTCAAACCTATATTTCGTGCTGGAATTTGTAGGTGTACATCCAGAAACGTGAGTCTTTGGGCAGTTCATGTGCCAGCTGGGTCTGGAACCTCAGTGGAGCAGCAATTCCTAATCTACAGTCCATTGGACTCACCCAGGGCAACTGGCGGGGAGATGATGATGGACAACAGTTATACCAGGGAATGGAGAGTCTGCAGCTGCAGGCAAGATAATCCCAACCATCTTTTCCATGGGATATAAGCCCCCTCTCAATTGGAGGTGGAGTGGACAACACCATCCCATTTAAATCTTGGAGTTTAGCTCTTTCTTGCTTTTTAATATAGGCATTTAAGTCTATAAATTTCCCTCTCAATACTGCCTTCTCTGTATCCCAAAAGTTTTGATAAATTGTGGTCTTGTTTTCATTTGTCTCAATATATTTATTGATTTCACTTGCAATTTCTTCTTTGACCCACTGATTATTTAGGAGTGTGTTGTTCAGTCTCCACACATTTAAAAATTTACTTTTTTCCTGTCTATTATTGATTTCTAGCTTCTTTCCATTATGATCTGAGAAGGTGCTTTGCACAATTTATATCTTTTCATATTTATTGATAGCTGCATTGTGACCTAACATGTGGTCTATCCTGAAGAAAGATCCATGGGCACTTGAGAAGAAAGTATAACCCACTGAGTCTGGAAGCAGTGTTCTGTATTTGTCTGTTAAATCTAACTTGTTTATCATATTGTTCATTTTCTCTGTTTCCTTGTTGATCTTCGGTCTAGTTATTCTATCTAATGATGTGAGTAGGGTGTTGAAATCTCCAATGATTATTGTAGAAATATCTATTTCTCCCTTCAGTTTTGCCAGTGTTTATCTCATATATTTTGGGGCACTCTGGTTAGGTGTGTAGATATTTATGACTTTTATATCTTCCTGGTGGGTGGTCCCTTTAATTAATATATAATGGCCTTCTGTATCTCTTATAACTTTTTTGCATTTAAGGTCTGTTTTGTCTTATATTAGTACAACTACCTCTGCTCTTTTATGGTTACTATTTGTGTGGAGTATCTTTTTCCATCCTTTCACTTTCAGCTGGTTTATATCCCTGGGTTTAAGGTGAGTTTCTTGTAAGTAGCATATGGATGGCTCATGTTTTTTTATTCATTCTATCAGCCTGTATCTTTTGATTGGGGATTTTAACCCATTCACATTCAACAATATTACTGTAAATGCACTATTTACTTCCTCCATTTTATTCTTTGGTTTCCATATGTCATCTTGTTTTTGTCTGTCTTTTTACTCTAATTTCTGTTTGCTTGTGAATATTTTATATTCACCTTCATATTTGAAGGACAGTTCTGCTGGATAAAGTATTCTCGGCTGGCAGTTTTTCCCTTTCAGTTTTCTAATTGTATCATACCACCATCTTCTCACCTTCATGGCTTCTGAAGAGAAATCTGTGCTGTCTTACTGGACGCCCCTTATACATGTTCGTTTGCTTCTCTCTTGCTGCTCTGAGAACTTTCTCTTTCTCTTTGACATTTGACATTGTGAGTAGTATATGTCTTGGAGTGGGTCTGTTTGGATTTCTTATGATTGTGGTACAGTGTGCTTCATGGACATTTAAGTTCATTTCTTTCATGAGAGTTGGGAAATTTTCAGCTATTACTTTCTCAAATACTCTTTCTGCCCCTTTTCCCTTCTCTTCTCCTTCTGGAACTTCCGTGACATGTATGTTGTTGCTTTTTGTATTGTCATTCAACTCTCTAAGCCCTTGCTCAATTTTTCCCATTCTTCTCTCTCTCTCTTGTTTTCTTTCTTCAATTTTAGCTGTTCTGTCTTTGAAATCACTTTTTTAAATTATTATTTTGAGTCTGCTATTGTATGCCTCAAATGTGTTTTTGATCTCACCTATTGTGTCTTTCATTCCCATGAGCTCTGTTACTTTTCTGTTCAGGGTTTCAAATTCTACTTTTGTTCACTCAATGTCTACTTGATGTCATTTATGTCTTTAACTATATTGTATTTCAACTCATTAATTTGATTTTGGAAATTTTTACTCAACTCCCTGATTAGTTCTCTCAAATGCTGCATCTCTTCTGGGACTTTGATGTATTCCTTTTCTTGGGCCATGTCTTCTATATTCTTAGTGTGGCTCATAATTTTTTAGCTGGTTTTAGGCATCTGGATAGGATATAGTTTACTCAGATGCTCAGTTTCTTTCTCTTTTATAGGGATTTAGTGGCAGGAGGCTGTGAGTTACCACAGCTCTTTGATTTTTGGCTCAACCTGTATTGTTAGGATTGGCCTGCTGGTTGTTCAAAACAGGGCACTGGACCCAGTAGTTTGTTGTAGAGTCACTTCCTAGGGCCTTGGGCAGGGAGGCTATAGAGGCCAGAAAAAGCCTCTCCTACTTATTTTTAATTTTCTTGTGAGCACTTCCTTGGTCTACCAGGAGAAGACGCTCTTTGGCAGCTTTCAGTTCAATGACTAGTCAGAGTATATTTATTATAAAACAGACCAGATCAATGTGATAGAGCTTCCTGTCTGGAGGCTAGGAACCTCGTAATTCAAATTTTCTCTGAGACAGTTCTCCAGGCTTCTCTGGCAGCCCTTTACCTTTTCCTAGCTAGAAAATATTTCCACTCCCCTCTGAGTCCTCAGCAATCAGTCCCTGTTAGTAGAGAAGGATATTGGAAGGGTTGTATATCTTTAGACCCTTGCTCCAAGAAATACAATGGCACAACCCCACCCAACCTGGAAGGGCTATTGGGACACAGAAGACCAAGTTTGTGAGTCAAAAACTGAGTCAGCCTTAGGCTGTGTCCTTATCTCTCCCCTTTCCTGTGGAGTCCTCAACAATTAGTGCAGGCTATAACAGAGGGAAATTGTGAGGGTTGAATTTCTCCAGTCCTTCACCACCTCCCAGGACAAACCACTGTGTGTTCCTACCTGGCTTGGAAGGGCTCATGGGGCACAGCAGACCAAATTTATGGGTCAGAACCTGAGTCAGCCTTAGGCTGTGTCCCTCTCTCTCTGCTTTTTTTGAGGTGGTAGATCCCTGGAGCCCCCTTTGTCTATAGTCGCAGGCCCAGAGGTGCGAGAATTCTAAAGAGTCTTTTGTGTGGGGGAGGGTCCCAGCAGTAGCAGCTGCTGCTGGTTCCAACTCATGGTTCTGTTGCAGTGATTTCCCTCTTTTGTTCCTCTTTCCTCTGGGTGGTGTGCAGCATTCACCTGTTGTCCTAAACCCTAGAAGATCTTTTTCAGGGCTGTTTCAGCCTGTATTCTAGCTATTTTTCTGGAGAAGAGACTCCTGTGTCTTACTAGTTTGCAATCTTCCCAGAAGTTCTACAGCATCCATTCTGTTTTTTTTTTTTTTTCTTTTATGTGTTCTTTTTTATTTATTTATTAATTTATTAAAGATACCTAGATTACATAAATGTTACATAAAAAATGTAGGGGATTTTCATATGTCCCACTCCCTCCCCCTCCCACACTTTCCCACATTAACAACATCCTTCATTCTTGTGAACATTTGTTACAATTGATGAACACATATTGGAGCATTGCCACTAAGTGTAAATTATAGTTTACATTATAGTTTAAACTCTCTCCCACACAGTTTTGTAAGTTATGACAAGATATATAATGGCTTGTATTTGTCAGTGCAACTTCATTCAGGACAATTCCAATACCCCAAAAATGCCACCATATTTGTAAAAAAATGTTACATATTTCTTTTTCCTTTTCTTGTAGAATCTTTTTTAAACACTCTTTTAAGCATCCATTCTTGACAAAAAAAAAAAAAAAAAAAAAGAAAGAAGCTTCCTGTACATAATAAAGGGCATATATGGAAATAACAAAGCTAACAACTTGCTTAATGATGAAAGTCTTAAAGAAAAGATTTCCCTTTAAGATCATGATTTTAATGATCTCTGAATCCCACAAAGATGCTCACTGTCAAAATTGTTATTCAACATTTAACTGGAAATTCTTAATAGAGCAATTAGGCAAGAAAAATATATATGTCGAGGCATCCAAATTGGAAAGGATGGTATATAACTTTCCCTATTTGCAGATGATCTAATCCCAAACACCAAAATCCTAAAAATCCACAGCAAATCTCCTAGTGCTAATAAGTGAATTTAGCAAAGTGACCAGGTGCAAGACCAACACCCCCAAATCAGTAGTGTTTCTAAACACAAGCAATGAACAATCATAACTAAAAATCAAGAAAAGAATTTCATTCCCTATAGCAACTAAGAGAATCAAATATCTAGGAATTAATCTAAGAAAGGATGTAAAGGGCTTCTACACAGAAAACTAAAGTAACAAAAAAAAGACCTAAATAAATGGAAGGCCATTCTGTGTTCATAAATTACAAGAATATTGTTAAAATGTCAGCCCTACCAGGAGCAATTTATAGATTCAATGCAATCCCAACAAAAATTCCAGCAATCTCTGCAGAAATGGATTGATTTGGAGGACTTACATTTCTCAATCTTAAAACTTACTACAAAGCCATAGTAATTAAAACAGCATGCATTTAAATTTCCAAAAGACAGATTACAAAGGGGAATGTGAATTATTTCTCATACAGGGAAACATCTTTACTGCTATTTTTTTTTTCTGAGCATTGAAGTCACTCCCTTACAAAATTGATTAAAAAAGCAGAAAAAAAATGATAAAAACAAGATAAAAACAACAAACAAACAAACAAAAAACAGCATGGTACTGGCACAAGATCAGACACAAAGACCAATGGAATTGATTTGAGAGCACAGAAATCAACTTTCACTTTTATGACCAATATTCAACAAGGAGGCAAAGGCCACTCAATTACAGAAAAGTAGTCTCTTCAACAAATAGTATAGGGGAAACTGCATCTCCATTTGCAAAGAAAAAAGAACCCTTATATAACACCATATTCAAAAATCAACTTAAAATATATCAAAGACCTAAATATAAAAAACTAGAACTGTTTAAAAAAATAATAGACAGAAACAGAGGGAATTGTTTTATTTTGCCAAAATGCTACTGATAGAATGTTCCAGAAATGGATTTGCTTTCATAAAGGGGATTTCTTTGGGCTAAAAGATTACAGTTCAGAAATCTTGAAAACTCCAAAACAAGGAACCATCAGAGGTTCTTCCTCACCAAATTCATATACCATTGATTCTGTTGTCAAGCCATGTGGCAAATCAATATGGCTGCTGGTCTCTGCAAACGTCTTCCCTTTCCTTGGGCTTCTCTATTTTCCTGCAGTCCTCTCACATGGCTGGATCAAGTCAGTCAGAGCTCTCTTTTCCTGTGTGTCTCCTTTTATATCAGACCCAGCAAGAAAGTGGAGACTTACCTTGAGCCACGCCTTGCTGACACAGTCCAATTGAAAGGTCCTCACACGCAGAATGAATTACTTCACAATCATAATCTTTCTCTTTTTGGATTCATAAAAGAATTTCAAACTGCCATTTTCTAACCCCTGAATCCCAAAAAGACATATTCCTTCCATATACAAAATCCATCCATTACATCACAATATTTCAAAAGCTTTAAATAATTGCAGTAACAATGCTAAGTACAAAATCACATAAAAATCATTTATTTTCATACAGTTTTTCTTGGGGAATAAAATCCTCACTAGCCATAGACATGTGAAACATAGAAAAATTTATATCACTCCAAGATACAAAGGAGGGCAGACATAAGATAAATATTTGCATTACTATAGGGAGAAATTGGAAGGCAAACAGTCATCACAGGTCTCATACTCTATTAGATTTTGAAGTCTGAAAATCTTCTCTTGAACAGTGTTTTCTTCTCCTCTGGCCCTCATGAAGGCCCACTCCTATCACAGGCTTGTCCAATGGCCATTTTCTTAGTTCCATTATCATCAAGCATCTGGGTGGTGGTCGAGCTCTACTCCTCACCCTCCAGGAACAATGGGGAGGTAGCCACACTTTCCCCTAACTCTGGGGTATGTGCTCTACTCTCTGTGGCCTAGGGTTGCCAAACTGTCCCTAAAGAAAGGACAGGAAGATCCACCCTCTTCAAATGCCAAGGAAAAATCACCATTTCTGCATACAGGATTGGGCTCCTCTCATGACCTGAAGAGTTGTCACAAGTCCAGACCTCAACTTCCACTATTTTTCCTTCTGAAGTGGTTTATACTCAATTTCTCCTTTTCCCTGTCCTTTTTAGTCCAGGCTGATATTAGTTTCATTCATACAGGTCTCACAAAAAATTTGTTGGTTTTGCATGTAGGAAACAGGTATCCAAACTATCAGACAGCAAGAATTTCTACAAGACCTTCCTGGATAACTGCATTTCCAATCCACACTTACAAACTCCAAGTTTTGGTAAGTCCTCACATAGGGCACTATTCTCTTTTGGCTTGTTTTTGAGAAGCATGGAATTTCCTAAGCCATCAATTCCTGGTTTCTTTATTTTCAGCTATTTACTTGTCAGCATGTATTTTTCTTTTCACATTTTGTTACAAGCTGCAAAGAGAAATCATGCTGCATTTTCCACAATTAATTTGGAAATCTCCTCAGCTAAATGTCCTAGCTCATCATTTTCATTTTTTGCCTTCAATCGAACATCAGGAGTCAATTTTGCCAAATTATCTGTCATTTTAAGGAAAGGATTACTTTCTTTCCAGCTATAATTTCTGTCTAAGTCCTTATCAGAAATAACTTTGAGGTCCAAATTCCTACCAGCAGTATCTTCAAAGCAATCTAGGCCTTTTCTATCCAAATTCTTACATTTTCTCAAAAAAACCCACAAAAACACCTCTTACTCATTTATTAAAATGTTCCAACATTTTGGAAATTTTGCACTGGAGGCTGGAGGGGTCGTGATTCCCAATGCATCCCCATTTGACTCTCCTATTTTGCCTGTACAGAAAATATATGAATATTTGTGGATGAGAGTGGCTCCAATTCATCTACTTTTCCAGATGTGGTAAAATTGCTTGAGCAAATCAATTCATCCTCTGGGACCTAGTATACAACTATTGCTCTGTCATATGTTCTTTCTCAATTGCCATTTGAAAGACAAGTAGAGAAAGTTTGCATTTAGCTGGGAGAGTAAGCAATATACCTTCATTTGCCTACCTCAGTGGTATATCAATTCTATGGCCTTATGTCATAATATTGTCTGCAGGGACAATTGGTCATCTCTCCCTCCCACAAGACAATATACATGTCCATTATATTGGTGATAACATACCCACTCTGTTTCTAATTAAGAGTGGGCTTAGATCTCACAGAGCAGATAAATGGAACCATACTGCTTGCAGTTGCAGACACTCTGTTCCTTGAAATGGGTATTGTCCATCACCATCTCCATGTTAGTTTTCCTGGATGAGTCCAACAAACTGGAGAATAGGTATTACAACTCTGCTGAGATTCAGCGATCAACTGGCATATGAATGGACCAAAGATTTAAGGCTTTGGGACATATATTTAGCAAGTGAGTGCTAATTATAGGTTCAAATAAAAGGGGCAAAAGAGCTATGTGTAGGGAAAATATAAATGAGTCTAACTTTGTTACACTGGTAAGCATAAATTCCAAAGTAAACCCCACTGACACGTTGCTGGATTCTTGCTTACACTGTCTGGATATCTCTAGAGCCCTTAGGAGCCTCACTGTTTGAGACACTGTTTACTGTGGCAATAAATAAGATCTTGCTGAAACATGCATAAGTGTAACCTCTATAATGACTTCCCAAATCACTTTGAAATCTCTTAGCCATAAAAACTCAATTGTATTTAATGTTGCCCCCTTTTGGTCAAGGTCTTTTTCCAGATTCATTGCTAGTTGGCACTTGGTAATAATCCCTCAGTGCCAGGGAAACTCATCCCTAGGTGTCATGTCCCATGTTGGGGAGAAGATAATGTATTTATATGCTGAGTTTGGCTTAGAAAGAGGCCACGTTTGAGCAACAAGGAAGCTTTAAGGAAGTAATTCTTATGCAATATACAATACTGGGCTAAGTTTCAATTCCACAAGTAAAGATTCACAAGTACAATCGTCAATACCAAGGGCCTGGCATAAAGGTCTGTCTTCCTTCACTAGGCACTGCCTTTGTACTTGGAAGATTCTTGCCATCTTATTATAGAATATATCAGAGCTCCCTAAGATGGGAACTCAATATTCCTTCAGTCATTGTGTGGGTCTCTACACACTGAGACAGCACCCCATGAACACTTGAATATATTCATATGCCTTAGAGGCATGCCCCAGGTGCATCCTTCCCCATACATACACCCATCACTGATACACCAAACTTGTGATCCTCCTCTACCACAACTGTGACCCTTTTGTGATCCAAAATATCTCCAAAATGAAGCCAACAAAGTAGAATTAATAAGATAATGAAATAATAATATTTTTAAAAATTATAAGTGAAATATAAAAAATAAAATGATATCATAAAAATTTTTAGATATTGTCTTTCATCACTGTAAAATATGTTGTCTTGTATGTACAGTGACATTTTGTTTTGTATATTCCCAGAGTGTCTTGTTTTTTCTCATTTTATCTTGAAAGAAGCTTTATGTTACCGAAAACCCACATAGAAAATATAAGGGATTCTCACATACCTAACAACCTTCCCCTTTGCACTCACCACTATTAATAACATTTTATATGCAGAGGGTACATTTGCTACAATTGATGTACAAATATCGAAGCATTACTATTAAACATGGCCAATGGACTATATTATGATTTATTATTTTGGACCATACGCTTTTATAGGTTTTAATGAAATTGAAAATGACCTGTATCCATTATTGCAGGATCATGCAGAACAATTCTAATGTCCTAAAAATGCCTTCTATTCCATCTATTCTATTCTTCCTTCTCCCTCCCCTCAGAACCTATGTTAAGCACTAAGTTTCAATTTCTGTAGAATAAGAGTTATAATTAGTTACGATAATATTAAGGGCTTGACATACTGGTCTGTTTTCTTTTCTTAGGCACTGCCTATGATATCAAGGGATTATTGTTCCTCTAACTGAGAACATAACAGGACTCCCCAGGATGGAATTTTAATTTTTTCTTGATTATTGTGTGCGTGTTCAACCACTGAAATAACACACTATGACAAGCTGAACACTTACATATTCCACAGAAGCATGACCCAGGTTTTCTTAACCTGTATATCCCCCCATACTGACAACCTATACAAGTAGCCCTCCCTTGCCATATTTGCTAAAAGAACATTCCCAACATTGTAGTTTTAACCACAGACCTGCAAATCCCCATATCTAACCTGCTCCTTCCTCCAACCCTACCCCCAGTTCCATGGATAGTCCACCCCATCCTCCACTTACTCCCCCTCAGACCAGTACCACCAAACCCAATCACATCACTGCACTGCTTTCATGCCCATCCACTGCTGAACCACACAATTCAACCTTATCAATGATTTTGACCATATGGGAATTGACTCACCACCCTCTAGTCCCTTTCTGTCTCCTGTAAACATATCTTCCACACTCTAGCTCTGTGAGTTTGCTCAATTTGCTTATTTCATACCAGTGAGGTCATGAAATATTTTCCTTCAGTTCCTAGCTAGCTTCACTCAACATAAAATCTATGAGATTCATCTGTGTTATCCCATGTGTTAATACTGCATTTCTTTTTACAGCTGAGTAATATTGCATTGTATGTATATCCCACAATTTGTTTATGATTCATCTATTGATGGAAATTTCAGTTGTTTCTAACTTTTGGCAATAGTGAGCAATGCTGCTAAGAACATTGGTGTGAATATATCTGTTCATGTCCCTGCTTTCCATTCTTCTGGGTATATACCCAGCAGTAGGATTGTTGAATCATATGGCGGTCCTATAGTTAACTTCCAATGGAACCACCAAACTGTCCTCAATAATGGCTGCACCATTCTACTTTCCCACCAGCTGTGGATAATTGTTCCCATTCCTCCACATCCTCTCCAACATTTGTAGTCCTCAGTTTTTTCAATAGCCACTAGTCTAACAGGTATAAAATGGTACCTCATTGTAGCTTTAATTTGCATTTCCTTAACAGCTCGTTATGGTGAGCATCTTTTCATGTGCTTTTGAGCTATTTATATTTCTTCTATGGAAAAGTGTATATTCAAACCTCTTGCCCATTGTTTTAATGTGTTGTTTGTCATTTTACTTTCCAGATGTAGGATTTCTTTATATATATTGGATATTAGGGACCCTATGAGAAAGATTGTTACCAAACATTTTCTCCCATTGATTAAGCTACTTTTTCACTTTCTTGACAAACTCCTTTGAAGCACATATGTTTTTAGTTTTCAGAAGTCCCATTTATCTACTTTTTTTTTCATTGCTTGCACTTTGGATGTAAAGTTTATGAAACCATTTCCAAAGGTAAGATCTCATATAAGCTTCTGTACATTATCTTCTAGGAGCTTTATGCCCTTGGCTTTTATATTTAGATCATTGTTCCATTTTAAGTTATATTTTGTATAGGGTGTGAGATGGTGATCCTCTCATTCTTTTGAATAGTGATATCCAGTTCTCCAAGTACCATTTGTTGAAGAGTCCATCCTCATTCAGTTGAGTGAGTTTGGTGGTCTTGCCAAGTATCAATGTACTGTATATGCAAGGACCTATATCAGAACTATTAGTTCTGTTCCATTAGTCAGTATGTCTATCCTTGTGCTAATACCATGCAATTTTGACCACTGTAGCTTGTAGTATCTTTTAAAGTTAGGTAATGTGATTCTCTCAATTTCATTTCTCTTTTTCAATATGTCTTTGGCTTTTTGGGGCCACTTGCCCTTCCAAATGAATTTCATAATTAACTTTTCCAATTCAGTAAAAAATGTCACTATATTTTTTTGGTATGTATTAAATCTATAAATCAATTTGGGTAACACAGATATCTTAATATTGTTTAGGTTTCCAATCCTTGAACAGGGAATATTCTGCCATTTATTAAGGTTTTTTTTTTATTTCCATAAAAATGTTTTTGATTTTCTGCATACAAGTACTTTCCATCTTTAGGTATGTTTAATCCTAGGTATTTGATTCTTTTAGTTTCTATTGTAAATGGAATATTTTTTCTTGATTTCCTCTTCAGATTTCTCATTATTGGTATACACAAATGCTACTGATTTTTGCATGTTGATTTTAAATCCTGCCACTTTACTGAACTCATTTATCAGCTCTAGAAGATTTGTTGTAGATTTTTTGGGCTTTCTAGGTACAGGATCATGTCATCTGCAAATAGTGAAATTTTAAGTTATTCTTTTCCAATTTGGATGCCTTTTATATCATTTTCCTCTCAAGGTGCTCAAGCAAGTACTCTAAGATGATGTGAAATAAGAGTGATGACAGTGGGCATCCTTGTCTTTTTACAGATCTTAGAGGGAAATATTTTAGCACTTTGCCATTGAATATGATGTTAGCTGTGGGTTTTTCATATATACCCTTTATAATGTTGAGGAAGTTTTCTTTTATTTCTATCTTTTAAAGTGTTTTTTATCAAGAAAGGGTGCTGTACTTTGTTGAATGTTTTTCTGCATCAGTAGAAACGATCATGAGATTTTTTTTTCTTTCAGTCTGTTAATGTGGCATATTACATTGATTTGTTTACTTATGTTGAACCATCCTTGCACACCAGGGACAAAAACTACTTTTCTATGGTGTATAATTCATTTGATGTCTTGTCGTAATAAGATTAGCAAGTATTTTCTTGAGGATTATAGCATGCAGGTTCAACAGAGAGATTGGTCTGTGGTTTTCTGCTCTTGTGGCTTTGGTATTCAGGTGAAGTTGGTATCATAGAATGGGTTGGGCAATGTTTCCTCCACTTCTATTTTTAGAAGAGTCTAAGTTATTTCCAGGATGATTGGTAGAATTTACTTGTAAAGTCACCTGGTCCTGGGCTCCTCTTTGTTGGGAAGATTTTGATGACAAATTTAATCTCATTAATTTTGATTGGTCTGTTGAGTTAATCAATTCCTTGTTTCATCAGTGTAGACTGCTTGTGTGTTTCTAGAAATTCTTCCATTTCATCTAAGCCATTTTGTTGGCATACAGTTTTGCATAGTATCCTCTTATAATTCTCTTTATTTCCATGAGATCTGCGATGATATCCCCTTCCTCATTTCTTATTTTATGTATTTGCATCTTCACTCTTATTTTCTTTGTTAGTCTATTTAAGTGTTTGTCAATTTTATTAATCTTTTGATTTTGTTAATTTTTTCTAGTTGTTTTTTTATTTTCAATTTCACTTAGCTCTGCTTTGATCTTTGCTATTTCCTTCTTTCTACTTCCTTTGTGGTTAGTTTATTGTTGTTGTTTTTCAATTCCTCCAGGTGTACAGTTAGGTCTTTGATTTTAGCACTCTCTTCTTTTTCTAATATAGGCATTTATGGCTATGTTACCTTTCCCTACAACTTTATCTGAATTCCTTATGTTTTGATACATTCTGTCATCATTTTCATTAGTTTTAAGGTAGTTATGTTTCTTTTGTGATTTTCTCCTTGACTGGCTGATTGTCTAAGTGTGTGTTGTTTAACTTTCATATCTTTGCATCTAATCTAGTTCTCTGCCCCATACTCATTTCCAGCTTCTTTCTATTGTTGTCATTGAAATTACTTTGTATAGTTTCAATATTTCTGAATTTGTTGAAACTTGTTCTGTGACCTAACATGTGGTCTATCCTGGAGAATGATCCATGTGCACTCAAGAAGAATGTGTATACCAAATGTATTGATATGTAATCCTCTGTATATATCTATTAGGTCTAGATCCCCTAATGTACTATTAAAGGTCTCTGTGTCTTTATAGACCTTCTGTTGATATTTTCTGTTTAGTGGTGATAATGGTGTATTAAAGTCCCCCACTATAATTGTAGAGGCATCTATTTCTCCACTTAGTTTTTCCTGTGTTTGTCTCACATATTTTGAGGCATCCTGGTTAGGTGCATAAATGTTCATGATTGTTCTTTCTTCTTGACAGATTACCCATTTTATTAATATATACTGTCTGCCTTTGTCTCTTACAAGGGTTTGGCACATAAAATCTATTTCATCTGATATTAGTAGAGATACCCCTGCCTTTTTTGGTTTGTATGTAAAATTGTTTTCCAACCATTCACTTTCAGCATCCTTGCATCCCTGGGTCAAAAGTGGGTTTCTTGTAGACAGGATATAGTTGGGTCATATTTCATAATCCATTCTTCCAATTTCTGTCTCTTGATTGTAAAGTTTAATCCATTAACATTCAATGTTATTGCTGTCAAGGAATTACTTACATTAACCGTATTTTCTTTAGGTTTATATATGTCATATGTTGTTTTTATTTCCCTTTTTATCTTTTTAGTTATTCTTAACTATAGTCTTCCTTCCCACACTCTTCTCTAACCCTTTCTTTCCTGTTTTTTTTCCTTTCAAATTGCAGAACTCCTTTTAGTATTTCTTGAAGAACAGATTTCTTCTTGACAAACTCTCTTAATTTCTGTTTATCTGTGAATATTTTGAACTCTTCCTCATTTTTGATAGCCAGCTTTGCTGGATACAGAATTCATGGCTGAGTTTTTTTTTCTTTCAGTATCCTAAGACTGCCTTCTTGCATACATGGTTTCATATGAGAAATCAGCATTTTATCTTACCGAGCTTCCCTTGTATGTCATGGATGTCTTTTCTCTTGCTGCTTTCAGTATTCTTTCTTTGGTCTGAGCATTGAACTATTTGATAAATATATTTTTGGGGTAGGCCTGTTACAATTTATACTGTTTAGAGTCCACTCTACTTCCTGGACATATACGTCAATGTCCCTCAAAAGAGTTGGCAAATTTTCAGCCATTATTTCACCAACACTCTTTCTTCCTCTTTTCCATTTTCTTTTTCCTCTGAGATGCTTATAATACATATGTTTGTGTTTAATGCTGTCATTCAAATCCGTGAGTCCCTGCTGGATTTTTTTTTTCTATCTTGTTATTTTTCTGTTCTACTATTTATCTGATTTTAGATGTTTTCTCTTTGACATCACTGATTATTTCTTCTGCCTGTTCAAATCTGCTATTATGTCCTTCCAGTGTATTTTCATTTTTGCACTGAACCATTCATCACCATCAGATCCATTATCTTTTTATGTATGTTTACAGTTTCTTCTGTATGTTTCCCCAGTATTTTCTTAATATCCTTTATGTCTTCTTCACTTCATTAAGGTGATGCATGAGATTTTTTTGGACATTCTTGATTAATTGTTCCATGTTATGCACCTCTTCTTGTTTTTTAGTTCCCTTGTTAAACTGGGTGATGTCTTCCTATTTTTTATTATGGCTTGTAATTTTTTTGTTGATGTCTAGGCATCTGTTTATCTTGATAGCCTTATTCAGTTGGTTAGCTTCTTTTTCAACTCTTCGTTTTTATTTTGTTATTTTTTCCTGTGGTAAGTCTCTTTTTGATACTCAGTTACCCGTATTCATATCCTTGCAGTTGTTAGTGTTCCCTTGAAAAAAAATCAGGACTAGAGAAAAGGAGAGAGCTAAGAAGAGAAAAAGAATAATAGTAATAATAATAATAAAAAGGTAGTACAGAAACCACACAAGAGCTAAGAAAATGAATAATATGAGATACAAAAACATAAAAACACAAAGGAATAAGAATATAAAGGGTGGAATAGAAAAATATGAAACAAGAAACAAAATAGAGAAGAAAATAAAATGAATTAAAAGGTCAGAAAGATGAGAAAGGAAGAATAGAGAGAGAGAGAGAGAGAGAGAGAGAGAGAAACTGAAGACCAATCAAGAAGATGTGGAATGAAAGAAAAGTAACAGAAGACAGAAGATGGAAAAATGAAGGAAAGAAATGAATTAAAGTAGGTAGAAAAAATAAATAAAATAAAAAAAAGGAAATAAAGGAAAAAACAAACAGGAAAAGAAATAAAACAACAACAAAAAACAACCCAGGAATGACAGCTTCCCCTCTTAGGCTCCTGGGGGTTTTCAGGCCGCTGACACTCATCAATCTATCACCCTGCAGACTCACCTCCAAAGGTTAAGTACCTAGTTTTAACAAATAAAATAAAGAAAAAAATGACTGATAAAAAATAATAATAACAGATAAAAAAAAAACCCTAAAATAAACAAACAAAATTTCAATCTATATGTTCGATGTCATAAGGTGCAGGTTGGGTGTCTGATAACTCAGTGGATCACTCTCTGGATCCCTTCTCTTAAAAAAGGTACTGGAAATCAAAACAGACACCTCACTCTACACAAGGCAGGAATCCCTACACTGAACAACACCCAATCCACAGGTTAAGTAGGCTTCTGAAAGCTTATCTGGCTCTTTTGGCCCTGGTTTCCTCAGGTGTTGGGATTCTAATTGTTTGCCAGAGTCAGGCTGGTTAGGCTCCTGTCTCTGCCTCCTCACTGATCTAATTCTTCTCTCCCCCAGGATGCCTGGGTGTGATAGCCTGCCTGATCGTATCCCCCCCCTCCTCTCCCTGGAGCCATTTCAGTGCTGGTTGGGGACTCTTCTGAGATTTAAAGGGGCCTCAGGTGGCCAAACTCACTGAAAAGCATCCATCCCCCCAATATACCAGACCCTTCTTCCTCCCAGGGAAAGTTCTTTCCCATTCAGTTGGCTGCAGTGAGCCAGGGGTTTTACCGAGGTTATTTGCCTTGAGGGTGGAGTATATTCCCAGCCACAGGATATGCAATTCATGGTTTTCTTTTGGTCTCATTTTCTCTCTGTCTGCAACCCTTCTGGATGATGTGCAGCACTTTGTCATTCTAGGCAATGGTTTTTTTAGACTTTACACCCATACCACAAGCAACAAAAGAAAAAATATATATAAATGTGAAATCATCAAAATGAAAAGATGAAAAAAAAAAACTTTTGTGCCTCAATATACTTTATCTTGAAAACAATATGACAAGCAACACAAACGGAGAAAATATTTGGAAATCATGTATCGATGAAAGTTTAATATCCAAAATATATAAACCAACTTAGCAACAAACAGCCCAATTAAAAAATGGGCAAAAACCTTGAATAAAAATCTCTTCAAAAAAGGTATACAAAAATACAAATGGCCAGAAAGCACATGAAAAGATGCTTAACATCATTGACCAGTAAGGACATGCAATCAAAACCACAATGAGTTCTCATTTCATACTCATTAAGTGTCTGCTATTAAAAAATGAAATAAAACAGAAAATAGCAAGTGTTGGAAAGGATGTGGAGAAATAGTAACCCTCATTCATTGCTGGTGACATTTTAAAATGGTAGATCTGCTCTGTGGAAGATTGGTGATTCCTCCAAAAACTAATTATAGAACTACCATATTTCTAAGCAATACAAATAATAGGTATACCCAAAAGAATTGAAAGTAGGGAATCAAACAGATATTTGCACATTGATGTCCATTACATCATTACTCACAGTCAAAAGATGGACACAAGGGCAGTGTCCATCAATCAAAGAATGGGTGAATAAAATATGGTATATAATTACAGGACAATGAAATTATAAGTTGTGAAGAAGAATGAAGTCTTGATACATGAGGCAACATGGATGAAACTTGAAGACATCAGGTTGAGTGAAATAAGTCAGAAACAAAAATACAAATATTGTATGATCTCACTGATGTGAAACAATTAAAATAAGCAAACTCATAGAGTAAGACTTTAGAACAAAGGTTAACAAAAAGGAGGATAGAAAATGGGAAGCTAAGGTTGAAAATGTTCTTTAGGAATGATAGAAATGTTCTACTGATGGGTGATGATAATGGTACCACAATATTGTGAACTCAATTAACAGCCCTGAAATATGTTTCTGAAGGTGTAATTATAATGGGAAATGTTAGATTCTATATATGGTAACAGAAGAAAATTTTAAAAAAATCTGTGAAACTCCACTACACAGTGAACCCTAAGATAAATCATAAACTTTAGTTAATAGTATAGTTATAAAAATGTGCCATCATCAAATGTAACAAATGTTTCACACCAATAAGTTTTGGAGGATGAAATTTTGTATACCAATCCTTTATTTTATATATAATTGTTCTGTAAACCCACAGCATCTGCAATAAAAAAATTAAGAAAAGAAATAAATGAATATTGAGGTTATAAAAAGGTATACCTGTAAATATAAACATATAATTATAAATAAACCTGTGCAATGTAATGCTATTAGATAAAGCACACCTCTGTATTCCAGAGATATGAAAGACAGTACAAAAAAAACCAGAGCCAGTTTTTCAAAGAATTGAAAAGTATAAAATTCCCAAACAGACCTTCAAAACATGTAAAGATTGAGAGAATTTAAAGGAGGGATAGAATTTTTAAAAATGTTATTGAATAATTATCAGGGATAAAGTTTAATTTTGTTGAAATGTAGGGCAAATAAGTGATGTTTTCTTTCTGTTTCTTACACCTAAAGTTCTGCTACATATATATTTTTTAACTTTTAGACATGTTTACTGGAATCCTAACAATAAAGATTAACCAAAATTTCCTTATAATTTTTTTTTCTTTCTTTGACTATTACTTGTATTGTCATAGAGTTAAAACCTATAAAAACTTTATTTCAATGTTGGGTAGAAAAACTCCCTCATGGAGATTTTGTAAAGAGTAAGCATACCCTATTTTGGTGTAAACTACATAGAACATCTTAAACCTCAATGTCAACTACTGTGAAATAAACTGATGCTGACATTTTAACCCCCTAATATGGTTATCTCTGTATCATTGAATTTTTGATGAATTGAAGAATTGTACATTCAAAATTTTATCTAATATATAATACATCATTTTGTGATTCCTTGATTCATACCACCAAATTCTCTTTTGAAATTCTGCTGGAAAAACAATATTTCTGTATGATTTTCTTCTAAATATATGTGAAAATAGATTCATTATCCATAATTAATAAAAAAATCATGTTAGTTCATTTCACTTGGTTGTATATAAATGAAGTCATATGAAGTAAGCTTTTGGTCATTAATATAATTATAAAAACTTTTCTCAGCACTGATTTTACATTCTTCTATCACATTCTTTTTTTTTCTTTCTTTCTTCATATCTTTTTTTTTTTATTGTGGGTAAAAATCTAAATTTTCAAAATACACACCAACATTTGCAAAATGATATATAAATGTATATGCATATATGTGCATTTGCTTACAAAAATGTTATTTATGTATATATATATATAAATATATTTTAAGAGGTGCTTAGGTACCCAAAATATTACACAGAACCCACTGGGATTCCCATGTTGCCCACCTCCCACACCTCCCACCACATCCCACACAAACATCTCCCACAAGTGTGGTCCACCACCCTCAATGGACTTACACATCCTGGGGCCTTGCCACTAACCATAGACCACAGTTCACCCCGTAGACAACACTCTCTCCCACGGAAGAACTATGGACTATAATGGACTTGATGGTATTCTGTTGTTCACATATGGTGATTCTAGCAATGGAAGAAATTATAACAATGAGGTGGAGCCAGTGGCCACTAGACACTTTTGGGGTAGGGAGGGGATGAGCAGTTGAAATTCAGGGGTTTCTTTGGGATTTGGAGGTTGTCCTGAGTACCTTTGTGGCAACGGATGTAGGCCATTTTAAAATATCACATTTCTTTTAATATAATAAAAGCCATTGGACTAAACTAATAAAACAAATTGCACAAACATTGCTGTGGTTAAACACATTACATCTGATGTGTCAATGAATAAGTTGACGTTCCCAAAACTAACTGGAGAAACAACACTATGATTTCCTCAAAAACAACCATTAATCACCTGATGCACACTCATTCTAAGAAGTTAGATATACTGCACCAAAGTAAAATACATTAAATTGTGGGTTTTACAAAATCCTATTGTGACAGAGGTCAAGGTGTATTGTAAATATTTAATAATAAAATAAGGATATTACTAAAAATTCAGTGTGATAAAATTATATAAACATATATATATATATATAATCTTTATATACCCAAAGGAAGATATTTGGAAGAACATATATCTATAGAATAAAAACACTAAGTCAAACTAGAATTTTTTAATTCAAATTTGGCAACTATTCTTTGTTATGAATTTCCAGAATAACTAACCTAATTTATTTTTTAGAAAAATGGCCAAATCATTTGTATAAACCAAAAATGTTATGAAGTCATTCGTGTTAATTATCAGGTTGATTTCTCAACAATTTACAACACTTGAATTCTATGGGAAGTAGGAATAATACAAATGTGCCTGACTTCATCCTGATGGGATTGACAGACTCTGAAGTAACCTAGCAGTTGCTCTCTATATTATTTCTCCTGATATACCTGATTACTGTGCTGGGGAATGCAAAGACCATACTGATAATACAACTGGATCTCTAGCTTCACACCCCTATGTATTCTGTCCTCAGTCACCTGTCATTCTTTGACCTCTGTCACTCAACGGTCATCACACTTAAAATCTTACAGAACTTACTGACTTCCAACAAGTCTATTTCACTCATGGACTGCTTCACCCAGATATATATTTTTTGTCTTCTTGGTTTTCACTGAAGTTTTCTTTCTCTCTTCAATGGCTTCTTACCACTATGTGGTTATCTGCAATCCTATTGTTATGTCCACAAGACTCTGCAGTTCCCTCATCACTGGATCCTACATGATTGGTTTTGCTGCATGATTATTTATTGTTCTTTACATCAACAGTTTGCATTTCTGCAACTCCAATGTAATTTCTCACTTTTTCTGTGATTTAATGCCAATTTTATCCCTGTCCTGCACTGACACTCATGACACTGAAATCAGGATATTCATTTTTGCTAGTTTAAATGTTGTAGTATCTCTTACCACAATCTCTGTGTCTTTCATATCCATTCTGTTTACTATCCTGAAACTTAATTCCTTTCTACTTGTGCCTTCCACCTCCTGGGAGTCACAATCTTTTATGGCACCATGATTTTTACTTATTTAAAACCAAAGAACTCCTACTCCTTGGGAAAAAAATCAAGTGGTTTCTGTGTTATTCCTATTACAACTCTCACATACACGCTATTTAAAATCGCACTTGCCCCAAAATTCATCAATGGTGCATTTGTTTTCCATCGAAGCTACTCATTTCATATATATTTTGTTTATGCCTTTTGTTTATTCTCTGTTTTCCTCCACATTTAAAGCTCTATGAGCACAAGATTTTTGTCTCTTATGCTCAATGCTGTATACCCAATAACCAAAAAATTGCCTCAATGAGGGTATTTGAAGGGCTAAATTATGTACACGATGAAACTGGGGCACAAAGAAGTTTCATAGCTTTTATATGGTCAAACAACAGGTTTAAGGACAAGCTCAAATTAGAATCCAAACAGTCTGACCTTAGAGCTCACATTCTTAATCACCAATTTAGCGTATGACATTTTTTTCCTACAAAATTATACTACAACCAGCAGAGTTGAAAACATATAATAAATTACTGTATTATATTTTAAAGAATTTTAGAAGTACTGGGTTTTTTAAGAAGGATATGTTACTTGCAGACTTTACTAAAGGTGCTAATAGAAGACAGTGTAATTTTGGAAATAGTTTCTAAATGTTCTCAAACATACATATAGAGTCCAATTTACAGAAAGGAAGTACTCTGGAAAAGAAAGAGTTATTTAGCAGGTGATGTGATTGGTTTGGGAAGAGGACTTGTATTGTTTAGGTAAAGTCTGGTTGGTGTAAGAAAGGGCTTCAGAAACAAAAGGGAAAATATCATCCTTGGGTGTAACATTGAAGACTTTAGTTGACTAGGCTTTGTGGGTATCTCTTTCCTTGGGGTAACTCTGGGTCCCAGGGTTCTTTAATTGTTGCTCTATATTTCCCAAGATGTCTTCTAGTGCAAGGTTGAAGAGATTTCATAGAGCATTCTGTCCACATTCCAATCTGAAGGAGAGATGAGATTCTTACATTTGGAAAATGATTTCAGATATTTTGTCATTTAAATGGTTTCCAAAGAAAAATTCATTTTCTTTAAGAGACATAGGATTAAACAGGTTATACCTTTTTTGTGATGTGAACATTTAAAAATTGTACATTTTCTCTAAGTTAAACAAATTTTCCGTCTAAAAGTTGTTTATAACATTTTCTTAGATTCTTTTAAATTTGTTTGTGACTATATTGATACCCTTACTATAATCCCTTAAGTTTATAATTTTTGTTTTCTCCCTTTTTAGTGGTTGTCTTAAGGATTTTCATGTGCCTGTTTAATTTATTATAGTCTACCTATAAATAATATACCACATGACTTAAAAATTAGAATTGTATAATAGAAGAGATTCAATTTTCTTTCCCATTTTGTTATTTTTCTCATAAATTTTACAGTTACATGTGACTTAAATCCAACAATGCATCAATCTAGTTTTGCTTTAGGAAATTATTTTTAAGCAATTAAAATTTTAAAAATCAAATAATTGATATATTTACCTTCACTTTTGCATTTTAGCATCATTTCTGTCTGATAGAGTTTCAATTAAAGGCCATGACTACTGACAGAAAAGCAGACCACCTTGGAATATAATAAACAAGCTCTCCAGTCTCATGCTCTAGGAGCTAAGTGGAGAAACATCCTGAGATTATGCCTGTAAATTGAAGAAATGTAAAAGAGCTGAGTCATTGACCTTTAAGATGTGTTGATTTCAGCTCATGTGTAACTGTTAAGTATCTATTATCCTTACACATGTGCACATGTATTTTGATTTGACAAACAACGAATAAAAGCCACGCTCTATGAGGTGGATGGGCTCTTCTATCCATATTGGATGGAGAGTCCCCTGATCCCAGTCTCGTTTCTCTTCTTGTCTTATTCTTTCTTTCTCATCCGCCGCACCGTTTTCACGGACCCAGGTCCTGACCAACACCTGACCAGCAACACTGTCTATGTATAGACTGAACTCTCCTTCTATGACCTTATTCCTGCCTGGGTATTTTTAAGGCACAAGTCTGCTAACAAAAAATGTAAATATATATTTTTCTCTTTGTATGTTTATGTGTCAGTTTCCCCAAAAATTCTTTAATTTTTTCATATATTTGAAAATTGCTTTCAGTGGTTATGGAACCCTGGAATATTTTTATCTTTCAGTACATTAAATCTCTCTTTCCAGGATAGTCTAGCTTATATCATTATCGATGGCAAGTCTTTGTAATATTTATGATTTTTCTTTTCTTTGTGAAATGTATTTTCATCTGACTTCCTCTATAATTTTAAACTTATGTTTGTTTTTCAGCAGAGAGTCTGATGAGTCTTAACATGTTTCATGGTCAGCTGATTTATTTTTCTATTTATGTTCCCTGAAGTTTTGCTGACATTCATGATTCTGTGATTTGATGACTTTCCTTAGTTTTGGAAAAGTCTTGGGCAGTATGTCCTTAAATATTGTTTCAAGTCCATCCCTCTCTATCCTTGTCGTGGAACTCAAACTACATGTATATTAAACTGTTTGATATTGTTCCATAGCTCTTGAGTAATTTTTTCCCCACTCTTTACTTTTCTTTAACTTTATGATAGGATGATTTATATTCACTTCATTACATTCTTTTTCCCCCAGCTGTACTAATTCTACTGATTTATTCATTGAAGTATTGTTTTGTTTCTCATATTGTATTTCTGTGTGTTTTTTTAAATTTTCTTTCTAGCCTTTCATTGAGCAATACTTTATAGTATCTTTCACAGATAAAATTTCTTACATATATGTATATGTTGTTTTTCCTCTCAATTAGGCATTTTAAGTTAGTATTTGTTAGAACTCTTTTTCTTTCATCAAAGACCACTAAAACACCTGTGATTCAATATGTTGACTTTATTAGGCAATGCAGTGAGGCATAATTTGGATGCAAGAAAGACTGATATAGCAAATGAATCAAAAGATAATGTCAGGTATTCATACACTCTGGAAAAAGTATGCCAGCCTCCCTAAAACTATGATCTGGTTTCCATGGTACATGGAATTCAAAATTTAGTTAATGCCATAAGAATGATTCACAGTGTGTCAAGTTATTACAATATCTCAAAAAAAAAATGCCCTCCATTGGAACAGGGCCTTTCTGGACAGACTTTGTAGGAGGAGGCTCCATCTGAAAAGACTCCATTGGAGCAGGACCCTTCTGAACAGACTCCATGAGAGGAGGCTCCATCTGAGGAGGCTCCTTCTCAACAGGCCCCTTCTGAAGAGAAGCTACCTGAAAAGGTTTTTTGCTTTTTTTATGGAATTTATTTTTCAAAGTCTTCTTCTTTGTACTTTTTTTCATGCAGGTATTTTGCTTTTTATTTTCCTCCACTTTGTTGTCACCCTTTGGTACTTCCTGACAGTTTTTGGATCTACTTTCTACCTTCTTTTTATTTTTTGTCACAGGTTCTTCATCATGCACAGGATCATTAAAGGAATGGGTTTCAGCTTCCATCTTCCTTTTGCTTTTCTTGGTTTTACAGGATTTATTTCCTGTACACATATCTAACTCTTTAGGCTCAGGTGCAGATTTGTGAGTTCTAGTAGTCACTTGAATTACTGAGGCATTACTACAAGGCCTTTTCTCTTTTGAGACATTATCTTTCTTCTCCACTTTTATAGGCTTCTCATTTTTCTTTCCAGCCATATCTCCCAGTGGAGATAGAGCCTCCTCCTGTGGAGTCTGTTCAGAAAGGGCCTGCTCCAGTGGAGGTGGAGTCTCCTGCTGTGGAGTCTGCTCAGAAATGGTTTGCTCCAGTGGAACCTTCTCTCACAGAGTCTGCTCAGATGGAACCTCCTCCCATGGAATCTCTTACTCTTATGGAGCCTCCTCCTCAGATGGAACTGATTCCCCAAAAGTCTCCTCATCTAAAAGATAATAAATGGAAAAGTCTCACAGGCAGAGAGAAATGGCACAGAAAGAGCAAGTACTTAATGAAGTTGGCTTAATGCCTCTTAATAAAGATAGACAGATTCTAAAGGAAAGTACATGTACACAGGATCTACCACCATCAGCACCACTGCCAAAGGAAAACTTAAAAGAACAAAAGACCAAAAATTATGCTCTGAAGGGGAAGGAATTAAAGAACTATCTCTTCAGAATGTAGAAGAGGCAGATAAGAGTATAACTCTTGATGATAGTACTGAGGAATCTCCCAGTATTTCATGCTCTGAACAAAACTTGAAGAATATGTTAGAGTGTGAAATTTTAGATCAGGCTGACACTGTGCTCTGTGAAATGGAAACTGACACTGATCAGAACACAACAGAGAATCTTGCTGGTAAAGACTCAAGGTTGAAGAACCAATTTCCCCACTGCTTGTTTCCCCACCAAGAGAAAAAGAAGAAGCAGTGTCCTAAACTGTTGGTGGCATTACCAGAACCCCAGAACCAAAACCTTCTATTACCACAAAATTGAATGAGTCTCAGGAAATTGATGAAGATGAAGGGATCCACAGTCATGATGAAAGTGATCTAAGTGACAACATGTAAGGGGGAGTGATGATTCTGGATTGAATGGGGCTTGGCCAGTTTCACAAGAAACTAGTGGGAAAAAAATGGAAAAGAAGCCTTGGTATCCAATGTGGCTGGGGGAGATTTTGTCAATCTCCATTGGTTAATGTATATTTCCTTGAAAAAGCACCTAAAGGGCAGGAGTAATTAAGCTTTGGACAAGGCCACTGTTCTTAACTTCGTAAGACCTATTACATTTTCTATTCATTTACAGTAGTAGACAACCTTTTATTTTTAAGATTGCTTTAATTAGTGTCATGCTAATTTTTCAGTGGCACTGTTTTCCTTAAAACATTTTGTATACCATTTGATTGTTGTAGAAATTAGCAAATCTAAGGGAGTTAGTATACTAAATCAACAGAAACCTAATTCTATAAGTGTATACATTTAATTGAAATAAGCAAGTCAGCGATGTTATAGTAACAGTATATTGCTTGTCCAGCTACAGTTTGTCAATTTTTTTTGCCATTTCTACTTTCCTTTTTCTCTTTAGTTTATTCTTGGTTCTTGTTTTAGCTCTATAAAAATTGGCATACTTAATAGTAAATTACTTGAAGACATTGCCTGCTTTATATTATGTTAGCACTTTAAAATTTTTTTCAGAGATGAGAAAGAGACATTTAAATTGAAGAAAAGTTCTCCTAACCATGGACAGTGAATTTGTCCATATTTTCTTTCTGAGTTTTGATCAATATTTCTTATTTGTATATATTAGGTGTCATAAACTGATTTTGGTGGCTTTTTTTCCTTTTCTTTCTTTCTTTCTTTCTTTCTTTTTTTTTTTTTTTTGGTGCTTTAATGGTTTAAGATGTTGCACATATATTTTAACCTATGCATTTAAATTTTTTTTCAGAAATAGCATTTGTGTTGAACAGTAACACTTTATACATATATATGCATGTTTATTTTGGTCTCCTTGGAAGGATGCTTTTAGGCTTATTTGCAAAAGGGCAGTTTTCTTTTTCTTTCCTGCAATTGCCTTTTCTGCAGAGTATTAGTGTGCATGTTTCTGAGCAAATGAAACATGCAGGTTCAATCCATTGGTTTGATTTTCAAATATCTATGCTAGAATCTGTATTGCATATAATTTATTAATTTTGAATGGATGTAGTAAATTTGGAACTCGAATTTTGATTTTGCAATAAACCACTAGGCTCTATATTGAAGAGATATTTTTTTTAGTAGACTTTTATCTTAAATTCAAACCATGAGTAATAAGATATTTGCTTATTATGTTACAGCTACTTCCTAACTGTATGATGTTAAATCTAAGTATCTTTGAGGTAGAATATTTTCCCAAAGATAGTTGGTATCCATATGGCTACTTAACTGAATAAAGAACTTCAAGTGATATTTAAAAACTGCAAACCTGGAATTAGGAGACATAATTATTCCTTCAGGTTTTAAAGAATATCACTTGTGAAATTCCAAAGCCACAGCTATTACATGGCAAATCCATAAGCATAGTATGAGTGCGGACAGACTACCTGCAGTTTCCTATGAATACAGTGAAAAAGGCTGGTGAAACTTACAGTACAGATATTAAAAATCACACTTTCTCAGGGTTTTCCACAAATTTAGTGGGTGTCCTGGCTGTCCCTATGATAACCTTTTTCTACAGGTGAGGCCTCAAATGCAATGCAACTATCCTGGTGTTCTAAGGGGCACTTTGTATGAAAAAGGGTATGTACTCCTCAACTTATTTTTGGTAAGTTCTTTGGTCAATCACCAAAGAATATGAAAGATATTTTGTATCACAGGATTTTTAGCAAGTCATGCCATTCACTGACATAAAATAAAGTGTGATTCCAATAGAGAATCTTGAATAATTCTAACCTCCTATGTCTTATTCTGGAATAGTCACCTTAATATTTCTTTTTATTTTCTTTTTATTTGGTGATCTTTTTTGAGACAGGTTTCAGATTTTGGCAGTATAACATGAAAGATTAGGAAAAGCATTGATGAAATTTGGGTGAAAAACTTGTTAAGCATATCAAAGTAATGTTTTAGTTAAAAGATGATTGACCTTAGAATTGATTGTGAGGCCACAGATTAAAGGGAACAGGATATTCTTAAGACATGAGGGGTAAGTTGTATGATACGGTGTATGTTTTGTGTTTATGAGAGGGAATTAAATGATGTTGAGTTCTAGGCTCTAAAAATCATTGTCAACAGAATATCAAGTTGCAGATATTTAGGTTAAAGACATAAATTATTATAAACCTGGTTAAATCTAGCAAGTAGTTTTAATATTCATGGGTACCTTTTAAGTTACCTTTTATGGTATATATAAAAAGATTGATTTTATGCATAAATTGGAAATTGGGAATCACAGTCTGGGGAAAAGGTTTTTGTGGATTGTTTCAGCAAAATTTTAAAAATTGGTTGCTGGGGCATGCCAAGATTTCTGACAAATTTCTAATCCAGTTTTTAGACTAGAATGTTAAATGAAAAATATGCAGGAAATTAAACCCGTATTATTGATCTGTAAAAACACTATTATTGGAAATTGAGCAGGATTTGAGGCCTTCCAGAACATAAGACTTGTCAGGCATATATTAGGTTCTGAATCTTAATGCCATGTATTTGTACTTACTGAAAATTGTATTAATAAAATGTATATCGGTAATATGAACTTCTGTTCCAGTTGGGAGTTCTTCCATTTGAAAAATGTGATGTATGGAAATTTTAATTTTCTCAGTCCCGCTCAGGTAGAATTGAAGTTAGAATATTTCATTTGATAAAAGAGAAAAAATAAAAAAGCATGCTACTTGTAAATTGATGTTTAGTATTTAGTGAGAACTTGAAACAATAGAAACACCATAAGCCTAATCTTAGGTAGACTTATGAAAATATATCCCTTTTAGCCATCTTTTGAGCATATATTCACAATATTTTTCAAGATATTTTAAGTTATATTTTTTTCCTCTTTTTCAGAGCTGCTTGTTTTTGGGGCTAATTTTTTCTTTTTTTTTTTTTTTAAAGAGGTGAAATTCACAAGGGTCTAGATGTTTTTGATAAAGCTTTTTTGGTTTTTGTGGTTTTTTTTGATAAAGCTTCATATAATGGAGTGGATATTTTGCTATAGTCTTCCAAGAAAGGCCCTTTTTATTTTTGAGTCACTTAAAATGACACGTGGTCTTTGAACTCTTTGGACTGTTTTGCATATGAGTGCTGATACAGATTTAAACTTAAATATATCCATGGCATGTCACCCCGTGAATGCTGACTCTGGAAGGAATAACCTTTCCTATAGGAATAGTTTCCGTTCTGGACTGAAAAGCTGGGGATGAAACTTAACTTTTGTTCTTTTTTGTATAAATCAGTAAAATTTGCAGTGAGTGTGCCGAGTTTCCTTGCTGATCTCAGCAAATGAACTGAGCTGATAGTGTTAATTCAGATTCAAGGAATTACCAGAGTCTTGGTTCGTGTAGATTTGAAATCTACATGCAATATTAAAATAGCTTTTACAGTTTTACCGTGTGTGTATAGGTTACCTGCTCCCCTTCCCCCATAGTACATCCATTAGTTATTGAACTTTGTAAGCTGGCATTAAAACATTACAACGTTTTATTGCACCAATTTTTAAAACTTTTACAGTGCAATATGTGTTATTTTCCTGAAGCAAACCAAAGGTAAATTTCTTATGGTTCTTACTGTCTGCTATAGCAGCATTTGAGGGAGAATCTTTTATATATTTGTAATAAATGAAAAATAAACCTGGTTGCAAATCCTTTCTTTTTTTTTTTTTTAAATCTTAAAAACCATGTACCAAGTTTTTGGTTCCTCAGAAAACTAGCAATAGATCTTCCGTATGATCCAGCAATTCCACTGCTGGGTATATACCCAGAAGAACTGAAAACAAAAATACAAACAGATATATGCACACCAATGTTCATAGCGGCATTGTTCACCATTGCCAAAAGTTGGAATCAGCCCCGGTGCCCATCAACAGACAAATGGATAAGCAAAATGTGGCACATACATACAATGGAATATTACTCAGCGGTAAGAAGGAACAAAGTGCTAACACATGGAATAACGTGGATGAATCTTGAAGACCTTATGCTGAGTGAAGCAAGCCAGGCACTGAAGGATGAACAGTATATGACCTCACTGATCTGAACTGAGGAAAGTGAGCACTCTCTGAGAATCATTGTCTGAAAGATAGGTT